>CATIUR010000004.1:30285336-30885336 GCA_949592205.1 Helichrysum umbraculigerum | reverse complement strand
AATGAGTTATTTCACCAACTTTGGACTTATATAATTATACGCATGTATAATGAATAGAATTTTGCATGATTACGTAGTCGTTGGCCAAGGCTTCGTAACGAAATAGTATATGTCCAAAGTAGATTTTAGTTGAATGAAATATCGATACTCAAAGAGAGGTAAGATTGAGCTAAGGTGAATGAGAAATCGAGTCATTGATATCGTTTTGGTTATCAATTTCATTCATGTGGGAGATTGTTGGAAAAATACCAATTGAATGACAATTGATGGGCTAAGTAAGTTGAAAAGTTTGTAAGTAAATGTGATATTAATTTGAACTAAATGTGATTTTTCAATTTAACTTAACTTATGAGTATTAAGTGATAGTTTATTATCATTTAAAAACTAGCTTTTGAACTATCCCTTGATAGTTCAGATATTAGTAATGACCTCATTCCTTTGTTCAAGTTTTTTTCGGGGATTTCACCTTGATTCAAAAAGAAAACCACACATATTCATCGACTAGTTTTCATAAGCTTAATGGCTTTGTTCTACACACACTTGAACCTTATGATTTTGGTTTAGTGGGAAAACAAATACTAAGATTAGCTTATGAACAACTATTTCGACAATATTTTCGGGCAAGTGGTTCAAGTCCGGCAGTATTACTGATTTGGCCGTTGTACCCTTGGAAACAGACGACGTGTAGACGGCGAATCTGTTTTAAGGGAACCGTGTCAAACACGGGCCTCGGCTCATCATTTGTTGATGAATATCCTTTATGTATCCTACTCGTTCTTATTCGTTTGATTAATTTTGTTGTAATTATTATTGTATTATACGGTTCATAATTGTACCGTATTGATTCATAGTGAATTCGTTTATATAATAATAATGAAATTGTTTTCGGGTACGACATGTTATTTCCTACGGTTATTGTGTACATGTTCAAATTTTCTAATAACAATCGTAACAAGTGTCGTTAAAAGATAACGTTATATGTATCAAAAAGTTATGACCTTTTTTTTGTTCAATAATATTTTTCACTATAATTGTAATGTAATGGAAAGATACGTTATATTTATCAAAAGTTTAAACCTTTTTATTTTAAAATAAAACTACACTATAATGGGTTGATTAATTATTATAGAATCATGACTAATAAAAAGTATTGCACTTAGACTTAAAGAGCCTAGAAGATTCTTGCATATATATTATTTCAGAAACCGTTATACATAATGAAATATAAAATATTATATCATCAAATGCGCATAATCATCTAACTACAAGTCTATCTAAAAGTTGTTTCAATCAATACTCATTGTGATGATGTCATACTTTTAAAAGTGTAAATCGACGACTATCCATCATTTTATAAGCATTTGAGAGGTCAACAATCGACCAACACTTCCTATTTCATTTTTATTTATGGAAACGTACGGCATTATAGTTCAATAACGTACTCGTATTAATTTTTGATAATATACGGATACGCTTTTGCATGATTTCGCTATCGATCACAGAACGAATGGATAACCAAATTTGTTAATTAGGTGAGTCTTTACACTCTAACAGACGTAAGTATATAATTATATATCTTCAAACATTGCAGGAACATTAATCTACTTGCACTGGTTATTAATTATGGCTTTTATACTTATAATAATACATCTAGGAGGATAATTACGTACGTGTTGTTTAAGTTTAATTGTATGACGAGTACTAGTAAAAACTAAAAAGTAAACTCTCTCACATTTTAGCTAGCTACGGAGGCAGAAACATTATCGAAGTATAATTAAAATTACTCATTAGCGGATACGTAACTCAGATTATGTTAAAAGGACATATTAATCGGATTGCAAAAATTAGAAGTTTGTTAGAGAGAGTTCTATTGACACCACTATAGTCTTGAGTACGTTTGATTCAAAGAATGAATTGTAATTTATCGACGGAAATAGAATTCCAATTCATTTAGCGAATATAGTTTGATGGATCTCAGCTTCATTAATTACTCGACCAAACAAGTTAATGAATAGAATCTCAATTTCAATTCTGTTTGGTTGTTATTCGTTTTGTGAACCAAACGTATCCTTATGGTCTTTGTCTCTAATTTTAACTTTATAATTTTTTTTATATTAATATAAGATATAAGATGTGTGTGGTTAATTAGATGGTCAATGATAAAATACAACACATCTTTTATTACTTACATCAAAGTTATGCATCACAGTATTGTATTGTACACATTATAATAATGCGTAAAACTTAGTGTATGCATCAAAAATTTTGTTGTATATATCAACTCCCTAATTAGATAGATGTTAGGTTGTTTTTAATTAAGCTGTATGTATATCTTTTTCTTTTTATTCTCTTGGTTCTGCTTCTCAGAGCCATGTTGTTCTTCTATTTTGTTTATAATTTCTTAAATTGCATTTCCGAAAAGGAAAAAAGGTTAGCTTAATGAAACAAACATTAATTGTATTTATTTGTTGAAAAGCGCTGATAATTGGCAACATTGAACAAACATTGTATTTATTTGTTGAAAACGTTGATAATCGGCAACGTCAAAACGGGTATCTATTTCTACTAGAGTTGTTAGATGACTTGAACATAAGGGTTTGTTTGATAAATATTAGTTTGGTAATTGGTATGTTTCCTAGCTAGTTAGATTATGATTAGTAATTTAGGATTAGGTTTGATTAGTTTGCTCTATAAATAGAGATCATTAGTTTGGGTATTTTGTACCTTTTGAATTTGATTTGTATTAGTTTTGTTTGGTACGCTTGAATTTGATTTGTAATTTGAATTTGATTTGTAATTTGAATTTGATAGCTTCTGCTTCGTATTTGTCTTCGGTTGGTTCTTTGTATTCGTTCGATACATCTCTAACTAGTGGTATCAGAGCTTCAGGTTCGTGAACTAGTCATCCTCCGGTCGTCGGCTAATTGTTGGCGATCCGGAAGGATCCCGTTTGTGTCTGAGTTTGTTTCGTTTTCGTTTTTTGATTTTCTGGTTCGTAAGTTTATGCGCAGCAATACAAGAATTGGTGTTGCGCGTTTGTTAACCGTTGGATCGTCGTGAAATTTGAAGTAGGTTCTAGACACGTAGATATACAGTCTGACCTTTGGGATCTTTGATTGAGATTTGAGTTGAGAGATATATATTTTCGAAGTTGGTGTTTGAATTTGGTTACGTTTTGAATTTGGTTTCGGTTATTGTTTGTTTTTGGTAAAGCGATCTTTGATTTTAGGATTTGATTGTGATTAGATCATTAGGTTATGGATCGCGTTTGAATTAGAAAATTTGGATCGTAATCCATATCAAAATAAGTGGGTCGATTGAATTTGAATTTGGAATTGAATTGGATATTTGTAATTTGAAGATCGATTTGGTGTCTGAAGACTTGATTATTATCATGTCGTTTGAATGTGTTTGATTGTTTGAATTTTGTTTGTTTGAAAATTAGGATCTTCTTTTGTCGGGTTTTGAATTTGGTGCCCGAATTTGATAGTTGGTTTTGAAGATCGTTTGAGCCGATTTGATTTGTTTGGTTAACCGTTTTGAATTTGGCGGTTAGCGTTTGATTGTTTGGTTTAAAGTCATTAGCGTTTGATTTGGATCGTTTTTGAAAATCGATCGTTTGTTTTGTTTGGAAATTTTGAATATGTGTTTTGAATTATGCTAGTATCTCTAGCGTTTGAAATTTGAAATTTGGCTAATATCATCAGCGTTTGGAATTTGGAATTTGATTTGGATAGCGTTTGGTTTGAAGGTTGAATACGAAGTTATTAGTAAATATTAGTTTGGTAATTGGTATGTTTCCTAGTTTGATTATGATTAGTAATTTGAGTTTGCTAAGGATTAGGTTAATTTGATTAGTTTGCTTTATAAATAGAAATTATTAGTTTAGAAATTTTGTACCTTTCGAATTTGATTTGTATTAGTTTTGTTTGGTACGTTTGAATTTGATTTGCAGTTTGAATTTGATAGCTTCCGCTTCATATTCGTCTTTGGTTTGTTCTTCGTACCTTCGAATATATCTCCAAGAAGAGTTAATATAACTAATGCCTTTTGTTGTATTATTAGGAGTTATATTTATTTTGGAAACAAAACTTCCTATGTCATTAGGCATTGGCAACCATGTTACTCTTTCTATGTACTTAAACTTTCAAACTTATTTTTGTCACTTAGTCATTATGTCCTCATTTTCTATACATTTTAGATCAGAGGGGAAGATATGTTTGGGAGAGCTAGGAGGGACAGATCATCCCCACCATTCATTTCAAAATTAATAGTTCATATTATGCCATGTCACGGGGTTTACTTTTTTGATGGAGGGACTAAAATTCAATTTATGTTAAATATTATGAAAGGGGTAAAAGATGGGCAAGTCAGTTGCATCTTCTTTCTCTCTCTCTCTCTCTCTCTCCCTCTCTCTCTCTACACAAAACACATACAATTCTCTCGAAATTTATCTTTCTATCTCTCTTCACAAAACACTCACACCCCACCACCACCACCACCACCACCACCACCACCTACCACCTCCGTCACCGTCCACTGCCACCACCGTCTCTCCGCCACCACCATCTCCGTCCATCACCACCACCGCGTTGTGACCGAAAAAAGAGGCAGAGAAACGAAGTCGAATTTGTGGTCGGAGAGTTGAGATGCGAGCCATCACCGTTAGTGAACCGTTATCCACAGGACGTAGCTAACCGTGATCATTTCTCCATCTTCTTCCGCCGCTCCACCCCCACCGCCGCCACTCCATAACCACCGCATCAACGCCACCACCGTCGCTCCACAACCACCGCTCCAACGCCACCACCGCCGCTCCACCGTCACCACCACTTACGTTATCATCTTTACTACCACCTCCACTTTATAGATTGAGATTTGAAAATTCGTAGATCTAGATCTAAAAAGTAGATCTACTTTTTAGATCTGAAAAAAAAAATCAACACATTTTTCTACTGCATCTTACGTTATTGCATCGTAAATTCAGTTGCTATATATTTGTATAGGGGTGTTCATCGGTTCGGTTTCCTCGGTTTATTCGGTTCGGGTTCCTCGGTTTTGAATTTTTTTTGAGCAAAACCGAAAACCGAACCGAAAACCAAATTCACATGTGGAAACCGAACCGAAACCGAACCGAAAACCGAATTCGAATTCGAATTCGGTTTGGTTTCGGTTAAAACTGAAAAACCAAAAATTTCAAAATTTTTTATTTTTTTTAAGTTAATCGTTTTTTACTCGTAATTTTTTCGTGTGTTAGGGTTTTTCTAGAATCGAAAATGAAAGACGTGAAGCTAATTTAAGGTTTAAACGTAAATATACTTGTTTATAAATTCTAAATATTAAACATGTGCTACATATATTAATAATTTACTATTTATTAATTTGAATTCGGTTTTGAATTCGGTTTTCGGTTAAACCGAATTCAAAAATTCAAAACCGAAAACCGAATTCAAAAACTAAAACCGAACCGAAAATCGAATTTGAATTCGGTTCGGGTTTTTTTCGGTTTTAATTCGGTTCGATTTTCGGATTAAACGGTTTCAAACCAAATATTGAACATCCCTATACTTGTACTAGTACTTATTTACTGCATCTTGTATTTGTAACTGCATCTTAAGTTTTTTTAACATTTTTTATGTGTTTCTACAGCTTGATTTTATTTTTGAAATCGAAAAATTACTGGTACTTGTTTACTGCATCTTGTATATTGTTACTACATCTTATGTTTTTTTAGCATTTTATGTGTTGTAATAAAAAAAACTACTAATACTTTTTTACTGAATCTTGTATATTGTTACTACATTTTTTTTTTTTTACCATTTTATGTGTTTGTAAATCTCAGTTTTATTCTTGAATTTAAAAAATTAGTATTAATTGTTTACTGCATCGAGTATATTTGTTACTGCATCATATATATTTATTATTGCATCGTGTGTGTTTGTCACCGCGTCTTTCGTTTTTTAGCAATTTGACTTAATCTTGCATATTAACAAGTTTTCAAATTGAACAAAAAATTTGAAGAATTTTTGACATTTTTTCGGGCAGTATTTTCGAACAGGTCCAAAACTTTGTCAAAATTGCAAAATAGCTCCATGTGAACCATTCCCTTTTCTACATGTGAATATTATTTTTACTTTGATGAACAAAGTTTCCAGCATAACGATACATGTTATTATTAAGTTATACTCCCTCCGTCCCAATTTAATTGTCCCCAGACAAGAAACACGCAATTTAAGAAAACATCAACTTCTCTCTTACTTTTTGACAAGATGACAATTATACCCCTTACTTTTTACCTACTTTTTTGTCTTACATATATAAAGTAGGGGTATAAAATGATTTTAGCTCATCATTTTTATCCATTTTTGGAAGTGGACAATTAATTTGGGACAGCCCAAAAAGGAATAGTGGACTATTAATATGGGACGGAGGGAGTATATTGTTAAGTGAATTTTGAATTAAGTGCACCTAACATAAAGTTTAATTAGTAAATGAGTTTGTTCATTATCCAACTAAGATCTAGAAGGTTATTATTATTTATTATTTTCACAATCCTACACTCTAATCCAACTCACATCATATCGTATATACATTGTAAATTTATATTTTGTACTCTCATAACTTAAATTCATAACCTCTTCGTTAATGAACTCTTCACCTACCATCTACCGCTTGGTCATATGTCATTTGTTAGATTTTTTTTCTCCGTAAATAAACAAAGAGACAAATTTCATTGTAAACAAGATGTAGAGTTGATTTAGTTATGTAATTTTTCATATACTATTTATAAACGATTCATATGTTAGGTATGTTTGTAAAAGTTACTACATCAGTTCCAAATTAATTGTAAATATTTTCTTTTTGGGATGTTCCAAAACAATTGTACACTTTCGTTTTAAACCAATTATAAATGATTTAAGTAAGTGATAATGACATCTAATTGGCTAACAATTTAATCATTGCATTTTTCTTAAACTGTGTGCAAGTCTTTAGTGGATAATTAAATTGGGACATATAGAGTATATTATTATAAAAACAATTTGATGTTTTGATTGAAATGATTGTAAGGTGGCGTGTATCACTCAACATTGTCGATTATCAATATTTTGTAGTAATTTTAGAAAATTTAGAGTTTATGACAAATATGGAAAGTGCAAACGGTAATTTAAATTAGTCTTTCTCAATAACAACTTTGTTAAGTTAAGTCACTAAATAAACATTAAGTTATATCTCAAATCTAACAAAATGTGACGAATTAAAAAGATCCTATTTTCTCATTAGATTTATCGTACGTGAATAAGTCAAAATCAACACATAAAAAAACCTTGTTACTTTACAAGTCATGGTGTAATACATGTGGTTTTATATAAAAAAATAATAAAATAATCCAACAAGGCAACAAAGGAGTAATAAAAAAAAGGGGGGTAAAAAAGCCGTTATTGGTTGAGATTAAAGTGCCTGATAACAAGGAGCCAAAATAAATAAGTGAGGCGCGTGGATCCCAACGCGCCCTGGATATGCGTTGATCTATGAAGGTGGCGGGGAACAGCCTGGTTTGCCTGCCAATTTAAAAAATAAAAAAAAAAACCCCAAAAACCCTTTTGCTTCCATCTCTCTGTTTATATATTTTATTTATCTATATATACATACATACATGCATTTTGATTATGATTATATATTGTATTATTATTATATATGGTCGTTGCATATCGATTGATGGAGCCTCCCATTAACAATGCATGTTCTTCAATTCGATTCATTCCTCCATTTAGTGTTTGAAAATGATGAATGCACACAAGGTGTTTGTATAAATGTCTGAGAGAAAGATTCTTCAATTTACTATTTAAAATATTTCTGGCATAAAAAAACCTCACGTTGAATTCAGTAGTATGTGTATGTGTGTGTGCCACTCTATAAATATATAGTATTTATTACGTATAATATATATATAAATTGTTGTCAATTGCACATGGCCTTTTGAGGTTTCTTCTTGTCACATGGTTTGTCTCTTCATCACATTCTTCTCTCTCTATGATTAAGCTTGATTGGTATTGTTTATTCATTGACTGAGCACTTGTGAGATACTTTCCAGATCTATAGTGAAAAGGGGGGGTTTGCAGATGATGATCATCAATTGTAAGGTCAGGTGGGTGGTTTTTCCCAATACCTTTGATCTAAGTGGCACCTGTTAATAAGCTTATTGGCGAAAAACGATTACCGGGCTTATTAAATTTCGATAATTTATAATATCTTTCAAGAATTTTGTAGTTTTGTTGGTCGACCTTGATAGGTGTTCATGTTGCTTTTCAATTACAGATACATAGGTTAGAATAACAGAGTTTGTGGAGTCGACAATATATATTGGTGAGTATCATATTTAATTTCATGAATTATATTTTTACCCTGTTGTTTTCTTTTTGGATTCTTTTCTTGGCATTTGTGATTTTTTTTTTCCTTCTTTGTGATTCAAAATTTTTGTGAATTTTGATGATGAACTGAAAGATTGTTAAAGTTAAAACTTCTGATTATGATCAGTGTTTTTCTGTCTATCAAAAACTGGAAATCTTAGATAGGATGGTTATAACCAAGTGTTATTATATTAGTTATACGGTCCCTCTAAGTCCTGTGTACGTAGAAATGGACTCTGCATATATATTACTGTTGATCATAAATTCTTAATTGCAGAAACAAACGCATTGTAGCGCCCACTAATGCTTGAACATATTAATTCATTAGAAAAATCAGAACTTGAAAGCGGATTTTGATTATTTTCGGTGTTCTCAAATGGTGCACGAGATGGAAGATGAACATGTTGAAGATATGGAGGTTGAAGTCCTCTCTTCAATGTGGCCAGAAGACATTGATGAAGCTGGAAAGAAATTTAATGTCGAAAGATCAGGACCACTTATGTTAGAGGAGTTGGCCTTCGTTGAAGAACCATCTATAGTTGACTTCAAAAGATTGGTAGAGCTCACAAGTTATAGTGAAAAAGGGTCATCCCAGTTAGCTTATCTTGTACAAAACTGGGAATATAAACAGGAAAACGCTGTGAGACTTTTAAGGGAAGAGCTTGAAAGTTTAAGCAAACAACAACATGAAGTTGAGTTAAAAAAGTTAGAGATATTTGAACAACATAAGTTTGAAGAGCACAGCTATGCAGGTGATAAACGTCCTGTTTCTGTGTTGGATGAAGTTTATGAGATATTTCAGGATGTCCCTAGGAAAAGAAATGAATTTATTGTTGAAGATAAACGGTTAAAAATAGATGCTGAGTATGATACACTCGTATATTGGAAGCAACAGGCTTTGCATTTGGGAAAATTATTGGAAGCCAGTGTTCAGCGAGAGCAAATACTCTCAGAGAAGTTGGAGGAAAGTATAGAAAAACTTGAAAAACAGTCTTCCCCCGTCGAAGAACTTTCTCAGATCTTGAAAAGAGCTGATAACTTCTTACATTTTGTTCTGCAAAATGCGCCTGTTGTTATTGGCCATCAGGTAATTGGTTGAACTTGCTTTTTTTCTATTTTGTTAAGTTGCTCGTGTGCATTAAATTGGTATTAGAGGTGCTCATCAGGGCGGGTTACGGGGTAAAATGGGTTAGTCGGTTGCAACTTTTTTGGGTCCTTGAATCTACAAATTCAACCAAAAAACAAACCGAGAATTGCGAAGTATCCGAATCACTGTTGGGGTTATTGAATGAGCAGGATGTTAAATTTGGATTCAGGTTATTAAGATAATTGAACTACCCAAATGTTATTTCAAAACGTTTGGTTACGATTGGTATACAGATGATTGGATTTGGATTATTCAGGTGGTGTTAGTAAATGCTTATTCAGGTTTCAGGCAAGATCAGTTCAAAATACACAAACCCAAAATTGAACCACTAAACATACTTCTTATTGTAGTTCTCCTGAAAACCAAGTAACTAGAATAACAAATGGGTCGGGCGGGCTATTCCGTTGACCTGATATATGAACACCCGTAGTTCATATGTTGCCTGACAAATAGATAACTGTTTTATGTGTTTTGGTCTTCAGGATAAAGAGTTGCGATATCGCTTCATCTATAATCATTTTCCAAGTCTGCGAGAGGAGGTAATATGATCCCCATTAAAGTTCACCTTTTCTTTTGTATTTAGAATATTCAATCAGGGGAACAATAATCATTTTTAGCTATTTATCATTTTCCAGGTTTATTCTTTTGTAAGTTTATGGCTCATAGTTTGATCTTGTTTCAATTCTATGGGTAGGATATTATTGGAAAAACAGACTTGGAGATATTCAAAGGTGGAGGTGTTAAAGAATCCCAAGACTTCAAAAGAGAAGTTCTAGAAAGAGGAGTAGCAGCAAAGAGAGAAATTACGTTTGAGACCGAATTATTTGGAGACAAGACGTTTTTAATATATGTTGAACCTGTGTTCAGCAAAGATGGAGAGAAAATTGGTGTAAATTATATGGGCATGGAAATCACTGATCAGGTGTGACCACAATTAACTTGTTTATATTCTAAATTATGATGTCACATTCTTAAGTTGTTAACGGTATTTAGTTCCTAACAACATGACAGGTTAAAAAGAGAGAAAAAATGGCAAAACTTAGGGAAGAAATAGCTGTGCAGAAGACTAAGGAGACAGAACTTAACAAAACAATTCATATTACAGGTTGGTAAGCATTTTATGTAACATTGAGACTGAAACACCCCTCAACTTGAAACAGCCAGAAAGCATCGATCTATAAACCATACATCATATCTCTGCTATCGTTAAAATATAACATCATATATAATCAAGTTACCATTTCCATGTACAGCCTCACGAGGATTTCGTTAAACTTGCAAAATTATATAATGTCAAGTGGTTATCATCCTGCCCATTTGAAAACAGTTAATTCTTTATTTTGAACCAATAAAATCTAACAATTACCTGTCTATTTATAATTTTAACGACTTTTGCCCGAACCACAATTTATTATTACAATCTTGAATTCGTGATCAAACGATATTAAAACATAATGTACCTATTACCTTTTTTCCTTTCTAAATCAAGCTTTAGATTCTTTTTAAGCACAAATCCAAAATTTGGTAGTTACGTTTAACAATCAATTTGTTGCAGAGGAAACAATGAGAGCAAAGCAAATGCTAGCAACAATGTCACATGAGATAAGATCTCCACTATCAGGGGTGGTTAGCATGGCAGAAATTCTTTCAACAACAAAACTTGATAAGGATCAGAAACAACTTTTGAGCGTGATGTTGTCTTCTGGTGATTTAGTCCTTCAACTTATTAACGACATCCTTGACCTTTCCAAAGTTGAGTCAGGTTAGGTTTCAGTCCTTTATTTCTGGTATATCCTATTTTGTATGCGTTATAACTGTTACCTTTTTGAAATTTCATGAAACAAAGATGTTTTGTAGATGTTTAATTCTAGCCTGCTTATATATGGATGGTGTGATACTCGTTATGTTTGATCTCTAATGGGTCAACCGCGTAAAATCAAAAAGTTTGGCTGAAAAGGGAGCAGGTCGAAAAGTTGGCCTTAATGTCTTAATGTAAAACCTCCTAAATCAAATCGAAAAATTAGAATATAACCTTCAGAATCATATATGACACTATATTTATACACCGGGAAAGCTATAATTTTTTGAACATGATGTGTTTCAGTCAGTCTAGCCCGACCCATTTGAACCTGTACTAGATATCATGTATCTGGGATCTGGCGGAACTTTAATACTAAATATTTGTTCTCAGGAGTTATGAAGCTGGAAGCTACAAAGTTTAGGCCTAGAGAGGTAATCAAGCATGTTCTTCAAACCGCTGCTGCATCATTGAAAAAGATGCTAATTTTGGAAGGTCATGTGGCAGATGATATACCTATTGAGGTTAGATTTCTAATTCGTTTAAAAAGTATATAATACCGAATTAATAATCAAGATAGTTTAATAGAAAGTGATAAAAAATTATATTCACTCTTTTGGTAAAAATTTAATATATTCACGGGTTAACCTCCTCTTTCTGAAATTTATGTTAACATTATAATGCAATTGCAGGTTATCGGAGACGTTCTACGAATTCGACAAATCCTCACCAACTTGATCAGGTATGACCACCACAGGTCAAATGTTCACTCTTCATGTTAGAATGGTGAATTATTTACCAAATGAATGAGTGAATTATCAAGATGTACCATGCGCTCGTTTTGATCAATTTCTGATTTTGGGTCTATCCGCCTTGACTCTTGATTATATTTGTTATCAGAATCTATGTTACTTTCGGAAGCCTCTAAAAATATAATTTTGTGCAGCAATGCTATCAAGTTTACCCACAAAGGAAAGGTTCAGATCAATCTTTATGTAGTAGCAGACCCATATTCTGAAGGGCAGCAAGAACCAAAATTAAACACGGATCGCTCATCAGTTTCAACACAAAATGGAGTGCTTTTAAGTGACCGCGCAGAGAATGGATCTCATTCACACGAAACCGTTGTGTGGATACGGTGTGATGTGAAGGATACAGGAATTGGAATACCAGGTGCCTCTCGAGTTTCTAATATGTAGATGTGTCTTATTAGACAAGTGATTCGTTTTCAAATTCTAATTTGTTCTGTAAATATGATGTCAGAAACTGCGTTACCAAATTTATTCAAGAAATACATGCAAGCCGGTGCAGATACCGCTCGGAAATATGGTGGCACTGGATTAGGTTTAGCTATCTGCAAACAACTGGTAATGTTTCAAGATTGGATTCTTGTATGTATAATTAAACGAAATGGGAATTTTAGCAATCTGGCTGATTTCCTCAGGTTGAGCTCATGGGAGGGCGTCTAACTGTATCGAGCAAAGAACATGTTGGGTCAACATTTACATTCGTTCTACCTTATATAGTGTCACATGCATGTGATAGCTCAGATGATACCGATGAATTCGGAGATATGAATGATAATGAGTCTGCCGATGATGACATCAGTTGTGGCTTTTTCCAATTTCAGCCACACACTTTAGGCTCGCTTTTTACGTCTAATGGTCTGGGAATAACCCATACAGATAGAATTAGCACCTTCCCAGATGACTTGTATTCAGTACATTCCAGTAAAGTTACTCCTAAAGACATCAGTATTTTGGACGATGATCATTCTTGTTTAACTTCATCAGAACCTGAAAGTTCTTCAAAGTGCAATTCAGAGAATCAAAACACAAATTGCACCAAGAACGAGAAAGGAAACTATGATGATGTAACTGCTGCTTTATGCACTCCTTCTGATCATCAGTTTCATAATCCATCTGAGGCACGCAGGGATTCTAATACAAGATCAGAACACGGTTTTAGCAACGGGCAAGAAGTTCCTAAGTCAGCAACAAAACCTAAGATTCTTCTTGTAGAAGATCATGTGGTCAACGTGATGGTCGCAAAGCGGATGATGAGGCAGTTGAATCAAGACATGGATATTGTGAATAATGGGGCTGAAGCTGTGCGTGCTGTTCAGGGTTGTGCTTATGATCTCATTTTAATGGTATTTCCTTCATCTCATTTATTTCTTTTTAATCAGAAGTCGCAAGAATCAGTTTGTAGTGTTTGGATCACAAATTTTGCTTCTATCATTTAGGGGTTTAAATTATTAGTTGTGGATAAAGAGCTTTGTGTTAATTTGAACAAGACTGATTATCTAAGGTTAATATACAGTTAGCTGTTTACCCCTTATTGTAACCTAATTTGGGACTGTTACCTCTATTACACAAAATTCTCGCTCTTATTCGCAATAAAGTCCTGTTTGGACATACAATACCTTCACTACTTAAAGAATCAGAATTTGCCAAACAAGCAAACATATGTATAACTGATTATTACACTTTCAAGCAACAAACTTCAAACACTTCCCGGACAACAATGGGCTATCATCATGATGCTGCTAGTAGTCCCTAAAGCAATTAGCTTTTCGGGTCGGTTTTGGAACTAATGAAGTCACTCTATTTTTTAATTTGGAACTTTTATGGTTCTTTTTTGGGGGAGTTTGGAAATTTGTGTTGAATGATTGTCATTCTGCATAATGTACAGGATGTATGCATGCCTGTAATGGATGGCCTTCAAGCTACTAGACTCATTCGTTCATTTGAGAAAACTGGCAATTGGGATGAAGCAAGGAAGGCTGGAGTTGAGCCGCACAATTCTCTTTCATGTAATCAAATATTGGAAGAGCCCAGAAAGAGAATTCCCATAGTTGCAGTAAGTAACATGAATCTTGATAGCTTTACCGCCAAAATTGGTAGCATTTTCATAACTATTGACTACAGTATCACATCTTAGATGGTTCACTTTTCTTGTGCTTAAAAGTAGGGTATAGCTTGTCAAATGTCAAGCCTCATTCTTTACTAATTTCATTGTACAGCGTATGAAAATTGCAACCTTGTTAATACAGATATTAGAGTGTCTAAAATGCCCTTCAAACCGTAGTAATTGTACACTGTAAACCTAACCATGGGCCAAATAGGTCGTTTAAGCTTCAAAACGTGCAAACATTGCATGTTTCACATATGCTTGCTTGCCCTTGGCTCCATGTTTGACTTTGACTAGTAATTGCACCATTAAATTTTATGACTAATGAAACTTGATGGTGTTGACCAGATGACTGCAAATGCAATGTCGGAGAGTGCAGAAGAGTGCTTCCAGAATGGTATGGACTCGTTCATAACAAAGCCCGTTACTCTTCAAAATTTAAAACAATGTCTTGAACAGTATCTGGAGTGATATAACACCACCTTGTAAATATGTGTCTGTATAGATATGTGAATGCGAGTTAGGAAATTTTGTAATCTAAGTTTTGGTCTTTTCCTCGCACCCTTGCTTTCTTGATCCCAGATATCTTTTTGTCCAAACGGTTATTATTTCCTGTAGGGTTGAATATAGGGAGGTATTTTCTATTAGAGGTTCTCTTGTAGTTTAGCAGAATAAATAGGATGGTTCTTGGTGTTGTGGTTCAAGCACCAACTGTGTAGAGGACGAGCTGAATACCATTCAAGCTAAATATTTGTAATAGCTTTGTAAGCACCAACTAATTGCTAATGGTTTTATAGTTTTACATAGTCGAATTTTTGCATATTTGTTTCTGGTATTTCAACCTTTTTCATGACAAGATCCATGTGAAGTTTCCAGGATTTTGTGATGGTTAGAAATGATAGTCTTCAAGTACCCAAATGTGACAAATCAAGTGAGTTAAAGTATATTCCAATTGGCAGAAGTAGTATCATATCACTTGAATCATTTTTACCTTCCATAGTGTTTGTCACCTGTAATCTATCAAATAATGTCATCCTCTCTTTTAGATTATTATTCTTTGAAACTTCTTACAACTATAACATAAAAGCTAATAAAAATTACATGAAAAGCACAAAATGACGCGATAATAAAAAAATCGACTGTGAGTTGCTTGTTATGGAAAACAACCTTTTGTTGTAGGCTAAGGTCAAAACCAAATTCTTTAATCAAAATTCTCCGATTATGTACATGGTTGTCAACCTGGAGTCCTAGACTACAGAAAAGCAAATATGTACATGACATTACATTACATTACATTTGCTCCCAAGAGAAGGTAGTTAGTTGTGTTCTGTCAGTTTCTTTTTAAGTCAAATGGGTTCAATTGCAACAAAACAAGTAACCAACCGATTATTTACAAAAAACAAAAAAACAAGAAAGTCCAAATAAAATGAAAGAGATGCAAAATACATTAGGTCATCAGTCACATAGTATATGATTATGAATTACAAATGGTTAGTTAAAGACTAGATTAGTCATAATACAGAAACTTCATAATACAGTCTACCTACTCTACTCTAAAAACGAACACAAACTCATTTTCACTCATCAACTACAGTAACCAAAGCACAGACTAAATACTACAAACTATTAATTAAGGCTACATTTAAGTGGAACTTAAATAAACTCATATCATTTGCCTCTCCCTTTCCCTCTTCGGGTGTTTTTACTAGCTCTGGTCACTGCTCGGTTTTCAGTTGTGCCATCTATTTTTGTAGCCAGGCTGTCTTCCTTGGTGTTAGAACTGCACTGAGAATTGTTGATGATGGGTATATCTGGTAATTCGGTCACGGAATAACCATTCTTGTCTGCTTGATCGATATCATTAGCCATACTACCATTTTCCTGGTCAAAATCTCTTTCATCAGGTTGCTTATGGTCTTCTTCCATCTCTAAACTGTTTCCTTCACTTGAAGGCCTGGTGGTTTGCCTCTTGTCTGGATTCATACCCTTTGCAAACAACCAAAAGTCTCTATTAATGTTCATAAATCGTTAGTTAAATAGATAGATATAATAAGTAGAGGTGGCAGAATGGGCAGATTAGGTAAAAGGTAAGCACATGTTAAGTGACCAAGTGTTCTGTTATATAAACCATTGTGTCAAATATGACACACAGTTCACTTAAACAGATCAAACAACTTAAATTCAACAAACTTAACCAGAGGGAAAGAGGATCAAATGGGTTAAGTGGGATGAAAGGAGCCCATGACATAATTAAGAGTTTATAACCTTCTTTAACTTTTCTATTAAAATAATGGATTACTAAACTAGTGATAATTACCATGTTCATACTGAAAATTACAACATAAGAAAAAAATCCTTAAAACAAAGAAACAACAAAATGTTAGCAGATCAACCTAACCTGACCCGTTTTCTCCTTCCCAAAAAGTTTATATTACCTGAAATGCCCGTTTTTACCATTACCTATCTATAGGCCTACTTTATTTGCATAATTTTGCGGTCATCGCATACCTCATACTGCTCAAGAACTGGCATTATCGGATTGGATGGCAAGGTTTCCGCAGGTAAAACATCTTGAGAAGTCCTTATATCTGACGGTAAAAAGAAGAAAGAGAGGGTGGGTCATGATGATTTTTGTTAGTATATAGTTTAGCATCAAGAAACATATCAAGACCTATATTGCAAACGTTTACACATACAAGTTGGAATAATCTAAAACAACCAACCTGAGAGGCCAGGAGTACTTTCATCGCCAGCCAGGTTCACAGTTTCTTCCAGAGATTTTGGTGTTCCCAAATTGATTGACTCATCTCTTCCCACGGTATTTATGGATTTATCATTTGCCAAGGAATGTATTGGATTATCAAGTTGTAAGGTAGATGATGCAAACTTTATGGATCTATGGCTGCTTAACATATCTTCAGTTGCTTTGGTACGCACCCGGCGAATTTCTTCCTGAATATTCCAAGATCCGGCAGAAAGATAATCCCTCTGTAGCACATACGTATTAATAAATCAGAAGAAGTTAGATTTTGGCTAGAAGAGAAAAGTATAGTATTGAAATCGCCCACTTATATGGCAATTTCAACCCCTTTGACTTTGAACGAGTTAATGGGGTTGTGTTTTGTCTCTCACGAGTTTAATGGGATTACTATAAAGCAAACTAAGGTTGTAATAATATAGTTCTGTGATCATATTTTACACACCAATTATTTAGAAACTGTACTTGGAAAAATCATGTTTCTGGTCAACCTGACCTGCTTCTTAGCTGTTACACAACCCGTCCAACCTGCCCATTGTGCACCTACATAGACCTACCTTCAACAGTAGCTTTAGTAAAAGTAAAACCTTTACCTATGTTCTCATCAGCAACATTTACATGATATTGGACTATGGACGATTGGTGACCTTGATTTTGATCCATTAGTATTAACGAATTTTATTACTAATGGGCATTTTAGGTAATTGGTTAGTAGCCAACGGCTATTGTTTAGGGAAATTGTACAGCAACATAGATAAAGAACACATTTTATATTTCGTTTCCTACAATAACAAGTGCAGACGCAGTGATAATATTAGATTAATAATAAATACTTGTGATGCACTGAGATTATCACCTTTGCTGATGAGAAAGAAGTTCCACCACCAGAAGAGTATGGTGTTCTTTCCTTGAATAAATCTGCTGCTAATGGTGATGGAGTTAGTGAATTCTCTAGATTTATTGGAGATGCCCATGGAGGACGAGCTTTCATATATGATTTTGCTACATCAATTGGTGAGCCTGCTTCCCCTTCAGTGACCTGGATAAATTTAAGGAACCACAGCCGTTACTATGGTTAGAAAAAGGAATTCATAAGCAACCTTAAGCTTTCTTTAGTAAGATGTAAGACGAAAGATTATGAATTGATAGTACTTGTATCTTATGTAAGAAGGTTTCTAAAAAGGATTTTTTGAATCCTTGATCCAAGTTCAAAAAACCATACCATTCATGTTTCATACAAAATTCATTTGAAACGTAACATCATATACGCATAAGTTCACTATCAGAAAATTGCACCCAACATACAACTTTGAAACACAATTAGAGTCTTATAGTTTTATGAAGTACATATGAAAAGAAGAAAAAAAAACCCTAGAAGGTTCCATCCCTTACCTTAAGTATTATACCGTAAACTGAACCTACCCTGTATACTAAATATAAAAAGGCTCAAAAAAGGTTTTTGAATCATAATTTTCTTCAAAAGTTGGATAAAAGTAAAATTAGGTTACTTGAGTAAAAATAGTCTCTGCTCTCCAAATTTCTTCCTTTAATCCTCAATTTTCTTTATTTATCTTACATTAATAATTTCATTACTATTACTATTCAATCTATAAAGCACAAAAGCATATAACTTTTATTAATTTAAGTGGAAATATTGACATAGTGAATAACAATATAGATCAGACGACACAAGTGAAATCCTAACCTGTGGTGTCGTAACAGATTTTATAGCATAGGTTCCGTTGCCCAAGTTTGACTTTAAACCAGATTTAACTTTATTCTCTTCAACCCACCTTTTTGCTTCCATGATAGCTTGGCTGCGGATATCAGGAGTCTCTGTTTATAAATCACCACCAAATATATCATTTGTTGATTTTCGTGAAAGTTAAACACAGAGAAACATGTTACAGATATTCCCTGAGATACCATCGTTAGTGCTGCTACGGATCATACTTGGTCCTGCTCCTGCATCCACACCCTCTCTCATTGAGTAATCTACAACTCGTGAATTGATAATCTCTATTAGTCTATTACCCTCTTCCCTGTGAGAAATATGGATATATCTGTGAGTACATAGCTAAACAATTAAAGAAATTGTGAGTATACATTACTAGCCAGTCTTCCATAATGTGCATATCAAGCCAAGCTCATTACTTCTTTGGCTTTTGGTAAAGATGAAGGAAAGAATATTATTTCCTCAACACCACCTAAATTCACCTAATCTCTTTTTTAATGTACACCCACAATCCCGGTATTGGTTGGAGAATAATCCTTCCATATTCCCTCACCTGTATCTATTTTTTTTTCTTTTACAAGGTTTTATAACAAATAAGGATGGCCAGTTGACTCATAGAGTAAACTCCATGTTAATAATGTGCTTAAATAAGGAAAATTACATCTAGGGCTGAGCATGAGACGGTTCGGGGTGGTTGGTCCAACACCACCTCCGTAATTATAGTTCCAGTTAATTGCAACCCTCAACCAATAGATTCGGTTGAGAAATGGATCGCTTAATTCGGTTTTGAGTCTGGATGTGGATTTATTTTCTGTTATTTATAACTTAGAAACTGATGCATCAGTTATCGATATTTTTCGTTTAACTTGGTTCAGTCTTGTTAGTTTATTCGGTTCAGTTCGGTTAGTTTATTTATGTCCTCACCCCTAGCTATATCAGTATGAGATTGGTAAAACAGTAATATAGATGCTGAAAATGAAATGAAGAAAGCATAACATAATCATCACAAAATAGGAGCATTTTCCATTTTAAAATTCAATGATTATGTAAAAGAAGAACTTTATAACTTGTGTAAACTGTTTGTTTATAGGGAGTGTAATTAGTTAGAAGAGAGAGAACTTGATGTGGAACATTAAGTAATATAATACATTACTCAAAAGTTCAATAACAAAATTGTATCTTAATCCCATTAAGGTATATGTATTACTTATACAAACTAGCAAGGTTGTAAAAATCACTAGGTGGGCACTAATCGGCCAAGACCTTGTAGGGACTAATTGGCTAAGTCGGAAACTAATTGGATTGGACTTTTTTACATTTTAAATACGTAATAAATTATATGTGAAGTTATAGAATAAAACCATAAACAATAACAAACATAAATATAATTGTCTAGAAACAGTGAAACACAAACATAATCGTCTAGATAAATTAACATGAGCGTTTAATTGTTCAAATATTTCAAGTTTGACAAAGTTTGAATTGTTGACCACGTTTAACTTTGACCGAATAATCCCGACTTTGACCAGTTGACCACGCTTGACCGACTTTTAAGTCGGATTAAGGCTAGTCGGGTCAGAGTAGGCCTAAAGCCCAATTAATCGGGGATTATTCGAAACTTTTACAACACTGCCAAGTAGGTTGCTATAACTACTCGTAATTAACTAGATAGCTACTATGGGTTTCCCAGATGTGTCAACAGAGTAGAAAACACTAGAACCAAAACTGAAGAGTAAACAATCATACGGATCTGATTTTGATAACTACTATAACACAAATGAACTCAATACAAGATCGCATAATAATGGGAAGAAAAAAAAAAGATATATAAAAAGGTGCACCATTGTACAAGAGTAGCAAGCTTGTGTAATTCAGTAAAGACCGAAAGGAGCATTGATAAACCGATAGATGAATATTATTATCATCAAATATTAGTTGACCATAAGATACCTTGAATATTGTTCAAGCATAAGTAGCTGCTCAATCAAATGCAAAGTTTCACTCTTTTGATACAAATTGTCCTGCTGCTGCTGTAAGAAAATATAGTCAAGACTTTTAGTGTTAATATAAAAGAATCATAGAGAGAAAGAACATGCATTCAGGTTTTCGCTTGACTGTGTATTCCCTCAATATAGTAGCTATAAGAATAGTCGAGACTCGAGTGGGTATCACAATCTTTACAGGTATAAATATTATCAACAAGCGTTATTTTATCACATGCATATTATCTATTGAGAGGCATTAAGCATTCCCCACCACTTCAACTAGCCAAATAATCATTTAATTAGGATGTTCAAACAATTTACCAGAGATCAGTCAAAGCTTTGCTGGATCAACTTTTCTCAACTTGGTGGGTTCTGGGGGAACTCTTCAACCCTTTAATAATTAATAGTAATTGTATCCATTTAACAATTTACCTAGTCACAGTTATGCATGCACAATACCTAACTTCAATTCTTATGCTAATGATTTGAAGGTATGTATTAACTGCATACATTTAAAAATGAGCCACAAATGAATTGAATTAAACACAACTTACGCAGTTAAGCATAAAAGACCACCCGAGTCCACCTAATGTTGTACAGCATATGCAAAAATAAAGAATCGTTCATGTGAAATTAAAGAATCGTTCAATTACCTCGTCAGAAGCATTTTCATCATCTCCAGAGCCATCTTCTGCAAAAATACAACAGTTAAGAACAAAGAGAATAATCATATCAATCAACTACACAAGATGTTCATATCAGTGATTCTTCTTAATTAACTTTGTTTTTATTTCTAATTTATCTTCAAAAAACCAATCTCGATAAAAGCTCTCGAGTATATACGTTCTCAAATTCAGTAACAAACCCTAAGAGCAGCTCGTTACGTGACACACACATTCATGTATCCAAATACCATAAGTAATTTCTCAAGGCTAGATAAAACTACTCCAATTTAATCCAATTACACAATAAGAAATAACATTTACTTAAATTATACTCAAAAACCAAAAAGGAACCCTAAATATGATTACTATATTATACCTGAATCAGAATCAGTGTCTTCGGAAGATGATGAAGGAGTGGCCCAACTTTTAGGGTTCCAAAAGGAAGATAAAATCTTGGTAGCACCACCTGCAACAAATTTAGCAGGAGAAACGAGTCCACTGAGCCAATTAGGGTTTTCCGGTTGCGGAAGTGGAGGCTGAGGCTGAGTTGGGCGGTCGTAGGGGGTTTTCCTAACGGCGGTTTTCCTCGATTTCAAAATTTTTCCGCCGGATCTGGTGGCCGGAACATCGCCGGGGGTTTGAGAACCGGGAAACATGATTATTTGTGAATGGTGTGAGTAGTGCGTTTTTGAATTGGGGAAAATGGGGAGTAAAAAGAATTTGAGTTAACGATATCATTTCATTGAGCGGGGTTCCCTTTTCAGGATTAAAGTAAGAGAAAAGATCAAGAGAGTACAAGGATTTTGGAAAGAATGGAAGTACCAATGCATGTATGACATGTGTACAAAGAGATTACACACATGTTAAAAACCCATTTACCCCCTAACGTTAATATCTCACAAACGACAAATCGAAAAATTATGAAAATTGCACCATTAGATTCAGCGTTTGATCCTCTTCGATTTGCCGTCCATCAAGGCATACTTTCAATAAAAAAAAATTTCACCTTTTTTGATGGGTTTTACTAATTGCTAACACATGTGTTATTACATACTTGAACATTTAATTTAGAGTTTAGTGTTTAGAGTTTATTATGTTTGATGGTTTAGGGTTTATAAGGGTTTAGGGTTTACTAAGGTTTAGGGTTTAGAAGGGTTCAAGGTTTAGGGTTTAGAAAAAGTTAGGGTTTAGCGTTTTGTAAAGCGTTTAGGGTTTAAGGTTTGGGGTTTAGGGGTTAGGGTTTAGGGTTTAGGGTTTGAGGTTTGGGGTTTCGCCGAAACCCCAAACCTCAAACCCTAAACCCTAAACCCTAACCCCTAAACCCCAAACCCTAAACCCTAAACGCAACACTTTAACACTTTAACACATGTGTTATTAAAATGTGAAACCCACCAAAAAAGAAGAAAAAAAAAACTCGTCGAAAGTATACGTTGAGGGACGGCAAATCGAAGAGGAGAAGACGACGAATCTAATGGTGCAATTTTCATAATTTTTCGATTTATCGTTTGTGAGATATTTAAGTTAGGGGGTAAATGGGTTTTGTATTCTCTTTGTACACATGTCACCCTTGCATTGGTACTTTCATTCTTTCTAAAATTCTTGTACTCTCATGATCCCTTCTCATTAAAGTAAATATATTAATCATATTAATATTGATAATTAATAATGTAAATTAAATAAATTAAGATGTAATAATGAAATGAAATAATTTTTTATATGCTTAATTTAAAGGGTTTTGCTAACATGTGCCCCTGTGGCATACGTTAAAGTGCATTTAATGAACCTGTAATTTCCTTAAATAACATAATTTGTAATTAATATATGCATAAAAAGGAAATTATTAGATTGAATTAATGAGTATTAAATGTAAATTTTAATATTTAAGGAAATTTCGACTTCATAAAATGCACCTTAACGTGTGCCATAGGGGCACACATTAGCAAATCCCTAATTTAAATTCTTTATAAGACAATAACTAGTGAGTTAAATGGCTGTGCATACGCACATCCCAGCCCACGTTGAAGGAAGTTAAACTGATTATGTACGATGTTAATTAAGCATATATACGTGACCTTAAATCATAAAATTAAGGGTTCAAGTTCTAACAATGATACAAATATACATATTTCATGTATATATGCACGTAGTTAGGCCATAATACTTGCATTTCTAAAAAAAATATTTGGAATGAGATATCAAGACAATGGAACAAAATACGTGCATATTATTACTATGTTATGCTACTATTGCGTAGCCTTTTGCTTAACCAAAACTTTGTTGTAAAACTTTTAAAAGCCTAATAGAAATGCTTAAGGTCGACAACTTTATTTATTTAGTGACGTGTTTGAAAGCCTAATAGCCGCAGTTGTTATTTTGATTCGTACAGTAGGAGCGGGCTGAGTTGAAGAAGATGTGTTCATAGAAATCGTACGTACGTTTTTGGGTTGGTGTACAAGCGGGAAAACGAAAGTTGGTAAAACCGTAATTGTACGTATGTATATTTATCACTAAATTCACGGCTCAAGGTTACAAATACATTAGGGTTATATTTATATGATAAACCTAACTTATGGAACAACAAATAACAAATTAGGCCGGCCTTATTTTTGCCAGGTGAAAAGGGCTCTCGCCAGACAAAACCTGCTCTCGCCAAGTAAAACTTCATCTCGCCAGGCCGGCGAAACAACCTCTGTCCATAATTTCTTGCTTTCGGTTCGTTAAGCTTCACAATCCTAACAAATATTTCATTTTCCATTTATTTTATCCTCCATCCAATGCTAATCCTGTTGCTATCATGCTCCTTTTGTCATACTCCTAGTTCTTAGTGGTAATGGTGGTGATATCATGCTCCTAATCCTGGTTTTTGGTGGCGATGGTGGTGATATCATGCTCCTCCTCTTGGTTGCTGGTGGTCATGGTGGTGGTGCACTGGTGCTCCTCCTGCTCTCGTGCTACTCCTGCTCTCGTGCTACTCCCGCTCCTAGTGCTTTTCTTCTTAGTTCCACCGGTGACGCAAAGTCGAATGGTTGGTAGATCCAAAGTGTATGCTAAACCATTTTGAAATTCGAACCGGTTCGCAACCGTATATGTTTTAAAACTTTAATGAATTCGATTCGAAAAATGCTTTTGAGTAAGACCAATTCCAGTTGGTGAAGAGCATAAGTTCAATAACATAACATGTGTTTCATACGCCTGCAACATGGGGATCAACACCAACTGGAATTGGCCTTAACTATCTAAGGCTACTCGATCTAAGTATCAATAAACATGCTCCTTTTACCACCTTTCATGATCTCACTGAAAGTAACCAAATGATGAGATATCAAACAATTTGGCTAAGCTGTGTTTGGTATTGAGTAAAGCGTAGAGATTTTCGCCGATTGGCACTCAATTCAGTATGGTTTTAATGAAAGAGGAAACGATTGAAGTTGATGAAACGCCCCAATTTATTACTTTTATAAAACATATTTTATACATATTTCATTCCATTCCAATTGTAATATTATAATATTTATCTCATCTTGATGACTTTATGAGTCAAACAAATACAAATCTTTACAATTTACAAACTCCTCTTTAATTAAACAATTGACACTAATAATATAAAACTGGGCGACTTATACAAGTGTCATCATTACAACAGTTTAAAAGAAAGAGAAGCTTGTCTAACCGAATAGCAAGCTCCAATCACATTCTCTTCTGGTAGCCACAATCTAATCTTAAAGTCTATTGGTTCAACCAAACCAATACCTACAACTTAAACAACTGAAAAGAGTAAGCTAAAGCTTAGTGAGCATACGAGTAGTTAAATGAATAATCTAACACACATTATTCTATAACAAGTATTATTTCATATATTTAAATATATACATATCAATTGAGCAATTGTAGAAATTCTTCTGAACTCAGCCCCTTAGTATCCCACCTCTTGGGTGATAGCATACTAAGTCATTTGTACCATGCTAATTATCCACAATTAGTCTTACAGTCTGTTCACCAATTAATGACCGCAAATCATATATTATTAATTGGGAACAATCCATCTACCTCGCGGAAGTAATGGAAAACCCCAACACAAGTCCATTTGTAATTTCTACAATTTTCAATCCACACAATTCACGTATCCACATAATAAGTCATTTTTACCGTTAAGGATCCTTAACTATTATACCATTCTAATGTATATAAATAGCAATCAACACAAGCTAATGACCGCAATCATTACTTGCAAACCATCCAGCTAACTACCGCAATCATTACTGGAATCCAAAATCATGACACAATTCATATATCCACAGTTTTATCAATATATAATCGGCTTACCATTTATCCACATGCTATATCATAGCATATATTATATCATATCCATCTATTATATTACATAAATAATGGAACTACCGATTATAATACCCATCTACTTATATACATAAGTAATGGAAATTCATATCAACACTTTCTTTATATCAGACCACTTGATAGTTATCTGTATGCTATATTATAACAATATATATGCATACATCCATCTGCATCACAATTACAGACAATTAACAATTCATCCGATTATGTAATCCTCCTGCTCGAAAGCAATCTGGATTACACAATCATTACCCATTTAACCCCCATAATACTCTCCTTTGCTTTTTAGACGAATAAGCAAATAATTATAATGTCTGAAGGTGCCACGTCTTGATTCTTGGGTCCACCTAATATATAACACATAATCATAACAATACATTTAGTCTCTAATAATTGCACGAATTTTATCCCAACAACTTGAAACCCATATTGCAAAATTTCGTTTCTAACAGTTTCATAAACAATGTTTTAACATCGTTCCTTTTCTAAGTCCACTTCAATAACGCTAATTCATCACAACTTATTATAATCAAGATTCTAGGTTAACAAAGTGTAAATCATACTTACAAGTAATTTAGAAAGGAGAGAAAGATGATGAATCGGTGTTTCAAACTTGAATTGAGGATTGAAGTTGTAACTAAAAATGGTTTCTTGTTCCTGCGACTTGTCTCTTTCTCTATTATTTCTCTGTTTTGTGTTTGTGTAGAATATATGAGAAGAATGAAAGTATATCTATACTTGTACATATCCATATGTATTAAATAGGTTCCCCGTAATACCTATTGTCAGGAACTTAAAAATCATTAGCGATTTCTAACATTTTATTTTTCTTATAACCTTATCAACTTAAAACAATTATATATTTAATTGTCACAATAATACTTTTAGATTTTTGGGGTGTTTGATATCGCGTAAAAAGTCACGTTTTTACTACCGATATCTCTCTCATTCTGGAACAATACTTGGCATTTAGACACAAATAATACACAAATCAATGAAACTTTGCCAAAAAGGTCAAAATAAAGTTGCACGAGAAAAATCAAGCAAAATGATTGAAAAACGAAGATTCCACGTATAATTGAAGATTCAAGACATCAAAACAAGATTTAGAGACAAAGTATCCATCACTGAGATTTCTCTTATCTAAGATGTTCGTTTTCAAAATACGAATCCAACAGAAGAAGAATCGGCAAAAACGGATGAAGAATGAAGATTCTACGTACGCCGGAAGATTCAAATGATTCGTACGAGACATCCAAAGTTCAGAGACATATTTTTGGGATTTCTTTTCATCAAAGTCTTCGTTTTTGAAAAATGAATCCAACAAAAAAAGAATCAACGCAAACGAACACATAACGAAGAAAACACGCACGAATCAAGAAACGAAGCAAAAGACGGCGAACCGGGGCAGTAGCCTGGCCACCGCCGCCGGCCACCAGCACACCGCCGCCGGTCTGCTGGCTGGCGCCGCCGCCCTGCTGCCCACCGTCCATCCTTCACTTTTTCGTCCTTGCCCGTACTCGCGTGGTACATGTGCTAGACCTTTACGCAACTTTAGGGTACATGTGCTATACCTTTACGCGCTTTAGGGTACATGTGCTATGACTTTCCCACCTTTTTCTAACATGCACCATGAGTTGCTAACCTGAGCTGAAATTCACCTATAAATAGGCACCCTTGGTTCATTTGTAACACACACCTTCTTTGCTACAACATTCTTAGAACAATATACTTCTCTTAAGATATTGCTTCTACTTTCTTTCTATTTTCTTACTAAAAATTAGTTTTAGGCTAGTTCAGCAGCTTGTTTAGAATAGAAGGAAAGTACGGAACGCATTGTAATCTTCGGTGTAAGCTTGAAATTGTGTCAATTAATTCAAGTCTACTTTCTCCCGCATTTAATCTTGGTTCTTTCTAATCCTTATCTATCTTAATTAATTACGTTTATATTGATTATGCTAGATTTAGTTATTGCCATGATTAGAGAGTAGTACGCTTGTTGTGTTTGCTTGCGATGTAGTTAGTTAATTATGGGATGATTTATAATTAAATATTAAAGATCGGTAGTATTGCTTTGATCGTCTTATTGCATGTTCTTGTTTGATTGTTGCATTAGGATCATCATAGTAGTAAAATATAAACGGTCTTAATTATCGTAAAGTAATATGATGGCCCCTATTCGACTGTTACTCGATATAGTACTGGAAACACTTCAAGGTGGAGTACAAATGTATGGAAGTCGAGGAACGACCGAAGGTAGTCATATAACGAAACGGTACAATATTACGAAGTAATATGATGACCCCTATTCGACTGTTATGCAGTATAGCGTTGGAAACACTTTAGGTGTAGTACAAACACGTGGAAGCTGTGTAACGACCGAAGGTAGTTATATTACAGACTAATATATAAAATGAGAAACCTAGTTAATTAACCTTTCTAAATAGACTTTTAAACTTCATTAATCTATCGCCTTTCCACCAATAAACGTGATTACAACACCTTTTTAACGACGTCCAATTAAAAGGTAGTCAGTCATCTGTGTCAATATAATTTGTCAAATGTATGAAACTATGGAACCGCAAGGCTACATGGGGGATTATCGTAGGACAAGACATGGCCAAGGTTTGAAGCGGTGGAACCACTTTAAGTGAGGAACGCTGTGGATAATTAGGGGATTTATTGGGAAGTCTTAAGCAAGGGCTGGTTTAAAGTCATAAATGAACTTTTTAAATATATGAATCTGTTAGGATGACGAGGAATCGTTATATGATTCAGTTATGTCTAGTACCTTAAGATTTTATTCCCGTTCATATGAAAGTATTATTAAACCATAATTAAGATTTTGCTTATTATTCTAAATACTTTGTAATGTTACCATAACCTAGCTCCCGGTGTGACATGCTAATGGAATTTTAATTAGTAGGGAATCTAGTGTTTACATACAAAGTATTCAAGAATGATAACTAACTAATATCTTTCAAAATAGTTTATCTTAATATCATCCCATAACTTAATTAATGAAGTCTCAGCAAACACTATCTTTATTTTATCTGCTTTACGTTTTATTTTTATTTCGTTTTTATTTATTTACTTGCCTAAGTTAGTTAATATAAAAACCAAAACTCCCCCACTATTTTATAAACCCTTCACTAGTTTGAAAGCCCTCATCTGCCACGCCTTAGTTTCAATTCAGTCGGTTTGAAGAACGACTCTAGGTCATACCTACCACTTGCTCACCCTTAGGATTAGCATTGTTAGGGAAAACTTAGGCCCTGCAATTACAAATTTAAAACACCCACTGATGCCCGTCGCCAGTAGCAGGTGCAACGCCAAGGGTAAAATCCTTACCGACTGCTGGTGACGCATTAGTGTTACAGTTGATGAATTGATCGATGAACTTATCGAAAATTGGGCAATTTTGACGAGTAAATACCTAAACCAAAAATCAAATACCTAACAATAACCTAGGATTCAGATTTAGGATCTGTTTACTTTCCACTTAATGGTCTGTTTTCATATACTTCTTAATCCAGACAGATAAATTGTTGTTTCTTTTTCACTTAATGTGAAAGGAATGCCTGTTTCTGATATAGTAAGAAATATAAAGCCCTTACCAATAAGAGGCACTTAATGATAAATATAAATTTATCTCACCATTTTTTTCTCCAATAGAAATTGAACACACCCTTTCTTGTTCAAACTTTATATCATTTAACTTCATCTTTTTGGTTAAAAAAAATTACATTTACGTAAACATCATTTGTTATAAACAGATATGTTTATCCAAACAAACATCACATGCAAACAACACTTAATAGTAAAAAAAGTAAACAACCCCTTAGAAACAAAATACATCATGCTAGATATCATCAAATATATTTGACATGAATTCAATAACATAAATAACGAAATGAATTTATTATGGAAATAAAATCATTATGAGTGAATATGAATTGGCATATTGATTACCACAAATTCTTCTGAAGCATGTTCGGTGTCCGACCTCTTTCAATAGTTGTACGACTGCCTGAAATTATACGGAATTATAATTTAGAGTACTATTTTTTAATGTATATTATTTTTATATTCAATGTTTTGCAATTATAATTTCAATCAATATATAATAGAACTTATCTTCATCTTTATTATGCATTATTCATAAATTAATTTTATTATACACATTATTATTATTTAAGTTGCATTGTTATATTATAAAATTTATGATTTTGTCACATATTCACATTTGCATAGAAACAATTGTTATTGGGCTTACACTTTATTTGTTGCCGAATTAGGTTGTCGGTCCATATATGTCATTATTATTGTGTTTAGCCTGAAAATAGTTAAAGTGGCCCATAAATATCATAAGTAATTATGCTAACCATCTTTTCCCTAAAGAAAAATTAAACAAAAGAAATTAATCTCACTAAACAATATTTTATAATGATTTTTTGGACAAATATTTTTACTTAATTATAACAGAAAATTAAAAATATTTTCATAATAATTTAAAACTGAGTTTATGGTATGGATCCCCAACATACTTCAATTTTATCTCAATGTCACCAAAGAACCAGTTTATTACGAATGTCGACAATGAAATTGTCAAAAATATTTCGAGGTTAGCAATATACTTTTTTAAACGAGCAAATTGTGAATCTGCTAATGTGGCGTTGCCATGTCATTTCATTTATGTGACTAGGATTCCATGTAAGCTAAAAATGTACACATTGGATTAACTTAATCATGTCCGCTCGACTACTATGTAATTTCCCGTTACTTTTCTGTTAACCACCATTTTTTTTCGGCAAATCTAAACGCAATGAAGTTAATCCAACTTGTACCTGTTTGGCTTACGTGGAAGCCTGGTCACATAAATGAAGTGATATTACTGAGTCTTCTCCGTGTCTGAGAATACAAATAAATAATGAGTTAGTAACTCGTCCGATAACATATAACTCATTTTATAATCATATAACATATCTCAATACATAGTATCAAAATACCAAGCAGTAACTATTTATAACAACTCAGTCAAATCATTGATTAATAATGATAACCAATTCATCAATCCAGATTTAGTTTATAACTAAATTCAAGTTCATAATATTAGACAAATAAGCATTGCATAACTGAAATCCCAATGAAACTTATACAACACAAGTACTTAAGCTGTAACAAAATTACAAACAAACAAGCCTTACCTGCCGGGTAACAAAGTACCCGCCGGGTAACAAAGTACCCGCCGGGTACCCATGTCCTTCCCAGTTCCAAAATTGACCAGAACCAATTTGATATTACCCGGTCATGTTACCCGTTGGATAAAACTTTTCCCGTACCCAAATTAACCCTTTACCCACCGGGTAGGGCATTACCTGCCGGATAAGTATCAAACCCGACTACCCACCAGGTAAAGGTAGTACCCGCCGGGTACTCCCTTCCTTCTAGTGACCTGCAACTCTTTCAAAACCCATAACCCGAATATTTTACACCCATTTTCACTTAACCAAGTTATATAATCAATAACTCCATTGCTTAGCTCCAATTATCATCTTACATATAAGATATCGGTTCTAAATCATCATCATAATATGTCATTACATCCATTTCAATTATCATTATAGTAAACTACTACTTCTGTACTACACTCTGGTATTAACGAACTAATTTATATAAACAAGAAATAAACTGGTTCGGGGCTAGCAACAAATCGCATCGTCACTACTACCTAATCGCGTCGCGTTATGCATCAAATCGCGTCGCGATTTTGTGCATTTCGCGTCGTAAAATCATTAGGTCGCGTCGCGACCTGGTGTCGTTCCCAGCCCTGTACTTCCTGTTTAAACATAACAACTCGAGTTTCCTTCTCCAAATCAAATGAACTACGATTATATCATTACTAACAGGTAAATAAGCACCAATTTAACACCTTCCTAGTCCCAATTTCATATCAAATCAATAAACCCCTAATACTCATACTAAATTCAAGCTTCAAGGTTTAAATATGAAAGAATCAAACTTACTCATAGATTAAGAAGAAGGTGAGGATAATTAATCAGCTTCAACATGAATTTGGAGATTGGAAATTGATGGTTACTTGTCCTGGTTTGAATCGCCGAAAACACAGGGACGATTTCATGTTTTTACTTTTTATGTGTTACCAAGTTTAGAAGCCACAGACAAATAAATAAGTCGGCTCAACATTTAACCGACTTAGTGTCCATTTAAACTTTGTTCCCTTCTAAACCTATTGTCTGGAACCTAAAACCATTTACGATTCCAACAATATTATTTTACCTTCAACTGTATAAAGTTAAAACAATCAATAATTTACTAGTCACAATAAGTCATATGACTCTTTATATAACATTCTCAAATAAACATAATAATATAAAATTATTCCTAACACATTTAAATAAACAATTTAAAGTTCAGAATTTATCAGGTTACTACTAGACCCATAAAGTGGGTGTTACAAATCTCTCCCCCTTAAAGAGATTTCGTCCCCGAAATCTGATCACACTGAAATAACTTATAGTATCGTGATCACATATTAGTTGCCTTTCGATCTAATAGTTTAACGTACATTACTCCCCTTGAACAACTTATAATATTAATTATAATTTTTCAATTCTTTCCACATGCACATATTCAATTGTACATGCTTCTGTCTTTACCCACACACATATACTGTAGATCCCGTATACCAGACCTAATCAATTCCTAAGTATCAATCGAAGTGCGGAATCCAACGATTAATAATAAACACGTTAAACGAATTATCGAATCAAACACGAATCACTTGTATATTGATTAACATAAACGATCAGATTGATTACAAATGAAACTCACAGATATGCTCTCTCAAACCCTAAATTCGTCAACCCTAGAAACTGAGCCGAAGTCAACTATTTATACCGAAAACCTAAAATGACTCTTGCGACACAAGCTGTGTCGCCAGACCGACTCATGCGACACAAGATGTGTCGCTAAGTTGACTCATGCGACACAAATCCTTGTGTCGCCAAAACAGAAAATGTAATTACTCAATAATACAAACGTCTAAACAATCGTAATTACATAACAAACACATAACAGACTGAGACCAACTGATAGACACACCAAGATGCATAAACAAACTCTCCTGTGTCTTCAGCTTGGTCTTTGAAAATCTTCAATCATACCCAGCCTGCGGGAAACTTGCCACCGGCGTGAATTCCATGTGTAACACATATTTCAACGATCCTCTGAAACTGAAGCGCCAGCTTTTTGTTGAAGAGATTTTGTTCATTGTATCAAATCCGATTGTCGAAGAGTTTTCTCAAATCCTTCTCAGATAGATTGATCAAACTCATTGGATCGAATACTCTGAACTCAGCTTTCTTTAATCCCCACAAACCTCCAAATTCTGGCTCTGGCTCTGACTCAGGTACAAATACAAATACAGCTTCGCCAGTATGAGGATCAAGTTCCCAATGGTGAAATCTACGTAGAAAATTGTAGGGAACTGTTTTCAGAGGAATCTCAGCCAAACAATCAGCAGGTGGATAATGAACTTTAACGATCGGCTGCTTTGTGACTGGATCAAGCTTTTTCTTAAAAATGTACTTAGTACCCAGCGTCAAGTTGATAAAGTTGTATCTTTTGGTTCTAACTTCGTGACGCAGAATAGTCTGAATATGTTCAGCATCGTCATCCGCATGATGATTGATCAATTTCAATTGAGCTAGACGATTTATCTCTCCTTTCGGCAATGTACTTAATCTTTTGAGTGAACGCTTAAAGTACTGAATGCCGTTGATTTGCTTGATCATAAACCTAGCTTTATGCACTTTCCAGCTCTTGATAACTCCGGTATAATCTCCGCGAACCTTATATGATTTGCAGGTAACTGGTGCAGGTTTGGGAGTTTTACCATGAGGCCACCACGAAGCATATTTTGCAGCTTTTTCTTCAGCTGTTTCAGAAACTGGTGTCTCAGGTTCTGGAATAGACTCAGATTGTTCATCCTCTTGTGCAGGCCCTGCTTGAGAAGTTGTCGGTTGACTTTGAGAAGTACTAGCAGGCTCTGCCTCATCCTCAGAGGAATCAATCTCGATAATAGGAGCATCATCAACATGAGTATCGTCATAAAATTCATCGGAATTCAGCTCCTCCTCCTCAATAGATACATCCTCATTTGTTTCAAAATCAAAATCAGGTTCAGCTGTCGAACTTTCCTCATTAACCATACGCTGGATAAATGATAAATCTGCATGTGAGTAATCCACAGCTAACGGTCTCGGCTGACCTTAAATATCAGTAACAGAGAAATAATCCAAACGTAAAGGTTCATTAATATCAGAAATAGGTACATCATCTGTTACATCATCTGTTTGTGTTCCGGCGGAAGTCCTAGGTGTTGTTTCAATGTCACGCAGGCCTGACTCCCCCGGAACAACAGCTTGGGATTCTAACTCTAAAACCCTAAAGTGTAACTCCGGAACCAAAGCTGCTGTCTTCTCTAGATCCTTGATTTGAGCAGCTTGAGCTTCCAAGACGGATGCTTGAGAATCCATAGTATGCTGCATAGAGTCCAATCTTTTCAGCAGATCGTCAAGAACCGAAGGGTGAGGTTGAATAGGAACTTCAACACGTGGGACCTCAACCCTTGGCCTTGAGCTAGAAGTTTCAGCAGCAGCAGAATAAGAAGAAGTACGATGAACAGTCTGGGGAGGAACCCAATCTTCGTCTAGAGGGTCATCTTCTCTAACTCTCTTCCCAGTTTCTGGTCTAACGTTGACCATCCCTGCAAGCTGGCGACGCTGAATACGTTTGAAACGTCGTAGATCAAAACGTTGAATATTATCCAGCTGCTCCGGTCTTGGAACATTACCCGGAGAGGTAGGTGGAGTAGAACCACCATCAGAATCATCACCAGCCGGTTCTTGTATATCTTCCGGCTGATAAGCATCGATGTCCTGTAATAAGTCATCAACCTGAAGATTCCCAGGTTGGACAAGAGCATCTACAAAGACTTGCTCCGGTTGTTGCGGAGCTGCAGCAGGAGCCTGTTGAGCTGCAGGAGCGGCATCCATATAACCGTCATTGGGCGGAGGGACGTAACCCTCATTGATGATGTGCCCAAAAAGTGAAAAATTTTCATTCGCGCGGGCCCCCTGAGCGCAAACCGTCCAGATTTGGACGTTCATCGGTGTTGGACGTACACGATTGCACACGTCCGTCGGAAGACCAGGAGTAAACTGATCAAGAAATAGCTCGACAAAGCGTGGATAAAGATTCCAACGCTTGTCCCCGGCGTTGACGTTATCCACCATAGCCCTGAAAATATAACCAGAAAAGTTGAAAGGCTTGTTGTAGATCAACGCTAACATAGCAGAGGCTGTAGAGTAGCTCATCCCGTCGAGCCCAGCCTTACGAGCAAATAAACACACGATCATCAAGTGCATCAAATATGTCCAGACCTTAGGCAGATTCGCCTTTCGGTATTGAGATGTCGGAATTCTAGGATAACCGATGCGATTCATGCCTCCAACAATAAACTGATTATCAAACAGAACAGGCATGTTGGGATTATTGGCAAGCTGGAAGAAATCCCTTATAATCTGCTCAGACAAAATAATCTGCTGATCATTGACCGTCGAAATAATCCGTGGATATGGGAGATCAGAATTGATCACATCATTATTCCAGAATGCCTCCACATGATCCTCATAAATGGTGGTAGTCCTTATGATAGCTTGGAAAATGCAGGATCGGTGGAGAAAAGCTACCATCTGCCGATAATCAGCGGCTGAATCCTTTGAATCATCTAAGTTTGCTACGATATTATGACGCGGCTCCCACATAACGTCATTTTCTGCCATAACTGTATTATAAACAATATCACAGTGAAACTTGACAAATGTTAGCGTTAACAGTACAAAGAAACACAAATCATGTTCACATTATGCTTTTAACTACAAATGCATAATCAAAACGTGCTGTTGCATTGATATTACCAAAAATATTTACATTTTATCGGTTACATTATATATCTGTGAGTCGGTAGAAGTCCTAGGTGGTGTGACTATGGCTCATATGCCTGACTCCCCCGACACCACAACTAGGGACTCAAATACTATAACCCTAGTTTCTAAACCCAAAAGATAAGACAACACAAGCTTCCTAAGAATGCGAGGACATCATGTCCCAATGATCGAGCATGATGTTGAAGCTCTCAAAACACCAGAAAACACAAAAGACTCCACGACTGGAAGGTATGCCTTGAAATCGTAGAGTTGTGTTACAGAGGATCCTTTGGGCAGAAGCAGTGAACATAGTGTATCCTAAGCAGTTTTGGACTGAAAGAAATCTCCTGCCATTACTGTATAAAAGTTGACAAGAAACGCTTGACAACATTTAGCAGTAGCAACAAGCAGTTCGAAACAAAGTAATCAATTTTAAAATCGGTTTTATGCGACACAGAAGCTTATGGCGCAGGAGATCTGCGACATAAGGAGTTGAGTCGCTTACAGATAAGAAATTGATTTCGAAATCTATGCGACATAAGAAATTGTGTCGCAATATAATTTAGCGACGGACAGAGTTATGTCGCATTTCACAATTAATTCGAATTTAATCGATTTATTTGAAAGAAGCGACATAAAAATGTGGCGCATGAATTATGTCGCAGATATTAGGCGACATATGGGTTGTGGCGCAGGAAATTAGCGACATAAAAATAGAGTCACAGTAGCCAGCGACATAAATTAATTTCATGAAACCTGCGACATAAAAGCTTATGTCACAGGTTATGTCGCATTGACGAACATCAACCCAAACCCAGAAACACGAAAACAAAAATTTTAACATCTAAACTGTGCGGCACACGATCAGGAACATGAAAACATAAATTTTAACATCTAAACCATTCGTTTTCACGTTCAATTTACCCAAAAACCTTAACCCAAAAAACCGTAACTTTAAACGATGATTAAACAAGAAATACACGGTGAAAAGGGGTAAAATTAGTACCTATAGATCGAGTAGAAGTAGCGGAACAAGAATCGAGTGGTCGATTGGCAAGAAAAGCAACGAACGATCGAAATAAAAATCAAAAACCACCACAGCCGGTTATGTCGCACGATCGAGATTTTGTGTCGCTATTTATGATTTTATGTTGTAGAGATAAAGTAACAGTTACTGCGACCGAGGTTGGTATTTATACCGTAACCCTAAGTAGCGACATAGAGAGCGACATAGGCCTCGAAATGGGTTGCGACATAGGTTATGTCGCATGGCCCAAAATGTGGATTTATGATTTTAATTTCAAGTATTTACCCGTAACCCGATCCAATGGTAACTTAAGGACTTGTAAAAATACAACAAGCAATAAATTTAACAAAATAAAATAAGATAAAATAAAATGAAATAAAATAAAATAAAGAATTGCCTAAGTTAACTGTCTTTTTGGTGACGTGGTTGTTTGGTTTGCTAAGGGATCATATTAGGATAACATGCAATTATTAGCAAATAGTAAGTGTTAACTCGATTATCAGTATATTTTTCCACTTTAAATTTACTTAGCATATTTAAGACACCTTTTATACAAATTATTTCACGACGATTACTGGTATTGTTTGTCCACTTAAACATGTTACATCCGTGACTGTGGGCTAACCATTTATTGTTAGTATGAATATTTCTCTGTGGTCCCCACCATAGACATACCCCTGTAACCCAGACAAAAACATAGTTTCCATATTCAGAACAGATATAAGAAGATCATTTTTAAGAATCAAGCCAACGGTGACAGGTCTGTACAGACGTACAGCAGAGCAACATAATCTTGATTCATGTTTAAGCAAAACCAATCGCAGTCAAACCAAATTTTATGGCGACCTTGTTTGGTATCTTAAGATTTAAGACTTTGCAAGTGCATTGACTCACGTTTGCTTAGTTTTGAATTTATATTAACGGAAACCAGGTATGCACTTACGCACAACAGAGGAAACCATCAGCATAAACCCCCAAATGATTTCAGATAAAAATTCCAAAAAATAGAAGTATGTTAATCTACGTTAAGGAATTTAGACATTGAGTCGTACATCACAAGGTGTTTACCACAAGATTATAAACATGTATTAGAGTTTCTTCTTAATAACCCAGAGACCGGTGTGGCATGCCTACCAGTACATTATATGATGAAGCTAAATTTTATAAAAACTGTGGTAAGTATGCTAGATAAACCTACTGATACATCAAGGATAAACCTTAAAATTTCCATTTTGTGCATGCTCCCTAATGTACTATAATATCCCTAGTTGTTTACAGACACAACTGAACGTCTTTTTATGAATGTAGCAACTTTGGGATTTCTTTAATACTAACAAGTATAAAGAGTGGTTGTTGCGTTTTTTTTAAAAAAAAATTTTAAACAATAATTTAAGAAACAAACCAAGTCCAAAAGTTACTTTTTAGATGTAAAGAACCTTAAACCAATCATGTTGATCAGTTCATCAAATCGAGCACGCGAAAAGGCTTTTGTGAACAGGTCGGCGTTTTGCTTAAGGGTGTCTATGTGGACAAGGTTTATAAGGTGTTTCTCATAGCAATCCCGTATGAAGTGGAACCTAAGTTCTATGTGTTTAGTCTTAGAGTGCTATACGGGATTGCGTGTAATAGATATAGCAACCGTGTTATCAATATGAATAGGAGTCATACTAAGAAGTAACCCGTAATCACGCAGTTGATGCTGAATCCACAGAACCTAGGAGTAGCAACAACATACTTGGCCTCCGCTGTAGAAGTAGAAACCGTAGTCTGTTTCTTACACTGCCAAGAAACCAAACGCGATCCGAGAAATTGACATCCACCAATTGTTGACTTCTTATCAATATTGCAGCCACCATGATCAGAATCCGAATAGGCAGTGAGAGCAAATGTTTTCTCCTTCGAATACCAAAGACCAAGAGTTGGTCTATAGTTGAGATATCCAAAAATTCGCTTCACCGCCTTCATATGAGAAACCTTAGGCTTAGCTTGATATCTTGAGCAGATTGACACAGCGAACATAATGTCCGGCCTAGAGGCAGTCAAGTGCATGAGAGATCCTATCATAGAGCGGTAGTCCTTTTCTTTGCAATCTTCCTCATGCTCAGAAGGTCCGAGATTATGGTTGATCTCGATGGGAGTACCATAGGTTTTACAATTAAGCAAGTCGTACCTGGTTAACATATCAGTAACATATTTCGACTGATGAATGTAGATACCTTTGGTAGACTGCTCAACTTGTACACCTAGAAAGAATGTAAGCTCCCCCATCGCACTCATTTCGAACTCAGATTTCATGATTTTCTCAAAGTGCTTGCACAACGCCTCGTTAGTTGAACCGAAGATGATGTCATCTACATAAACCTGCACAAGTAACAAATCATTTTCCTCTCTTTTTATGAAGAGAGTGTTGTCGATGTTTCCCCTTACAAAACCATTTTTCATCAGATACGTAGCAAGCCTCTCATACCACAATCGTGGTGCCTGGTGAAGACCATACAAAGCCTTGTCTAATTTGCAGACATAATTAGGATGCACAGAATCTTCAAAACCCGGAGGCTGCTTCACATAGATCTCAGTATCAACTTGTCCATACAGAAATGCGCTCTTGACATCGAGTTGATAAACTCGGAATCCTTTGAAAGACGCATATGCCAAGAAGATGCGGATTGACTCCAATCTTGCAATAGGAGCAAATACCTCATCATAGTCTAAACCCTCCACTTGAGTAAAGCCTTGAACCACCAAACGCGCTTTATTCCTGATTACAACTCCTCGATCATCTTTCTTAATGCAATAAACCCAACGAGTTCCAGTCGGATGGACACCCTTGGGTAATGGTACCAAACTCCAAACTTGTAGCTTATTGAATTGCTGCAATTCCTCTTGCATAGCTTCAACCCAATGTGGGTCTTTCAAAGCTTCTTCAGTCTTTTTAGGCTCCACTTGAGATAGAAAGCATTCTTTGACCTCAGCAGCAAGACATGCAAGAGTAACAGGCTCAGTAGGTTCAGATGTTGATGCAGTACCTTCAGAGGCAGCAACTTGATTTCATGTCTGAATCCCTTTATCTAATGCACCAATTATATTTTCCACAGGATGATCTTTATTTATTCGAGAACTTGGAATCTCGTCAGGTACAATGACAGAATCCAAATTTGTGGAATCAAACTCCTGTCCATAATCATATGCAACATAATCAGATTCCTGTTCGTCTTCATCAACCGGAACAGTTTCAGTAGTAGGAGGTGGTGGTGGAGTTGTAGGTACAGAAGTTGTAGGAGCCGTAGCTGAATCAGGAGTAACAGGAGCTGCAGCTGGTACAGTAGTTGGTGAAGCCGTTGGAGGTGTTGGAGTAGATGGCTTAGATACATCAGAAGACAGATCAAGCCCATGTAACAAAGTCACCACCTGGTCAACTGCATCTGCATCTTCTTCTTGTGGAAGATTAAATCAGTTGAAAATAGCTTCATAATCAAACAAATGCTCGGGTCCCTTTCCTTGAGGATTTTACAGTGTAACGGAAGCAGGTTACATTAAAATGCTCCTCGATACATTTAGTTGCCAGATTATATACACGCTTGTTTAGAGAGTTGTTTGAGAAACCCAGAAACAGTCCTTCACTGGATTTTGCACCAAATTTTGCAACATTCTCCTTTGTGTACATTATCGTGCAGGGACACCCGAATGGTTCAAGAAACTGTAAAGATGGCTTACGGTTATTGAGTAGCTCATAAGAAGTTTTATTGTGCTTCTTAACCGTAGTAACCCTGTTAAGAACATAACACGCCGTATTGACCGCTTCTGCCCAAAAAGTGATAGGCAGTTTTAAATCAGCTAACATGGTCCGTGCAACTTCAATGAGTGTCCTGTTCTTTCGCTCAGCAACTCCATTCTGTTGAGGAGTTCGTGCAACACTAAACTGATGGTCAATGCCTTTCCTTAAATAGTACAACTTAATGGTTGAGTTCTTAAATTCAGTTCCATTGTCAGAACGCAGTTTCTTGATCGACATACTGCACAGGTTTTCCATCTTATCAAACAGGTAAGTAAGAATCTCAGGCACTTCATCCTTAGTGGACAAGAAATATACCCAAGAAAAGCGAGAGTAATCATTAGTAACCACCAAACAGTACTTAGAACCACCCATACTCTTCTTACTCACAGGTCCAAATAAATCCATGTGCAGTAGCTCCAACGGGCTTGCAACAGAGTTCACTAACTTAGACTTATGGGATTTCTTGTGTTGTTTCCCTTTCTGACAGGGAACACAATGATCATTGATTCCAAAAGATTGCTTCGGAACACCTCGCACAAGATCATTTTTTACCAAATAATTCATTTTACGGAAGTGTAAATGACCCATACGTCTGTGCCAAAGTAGTGACTCTTTTTTTGGAGCTTTAGATAATAGACACGTATGTTGAGTCGTTTCAACAGTTCGCATATCCAAGATATACGTGTCTTTTTACCGTGGTGCCCTTAGTAGCACCCATTCCTCGGGAATAACATATCCCAGCTTCAAAATACAACACTCCGTTTTCGTAAAAGCAGTAGTGTACTCTTTGTCGCACACTTGAGAAACACTGAGCAGATTGTGGTTGAGCTCTTCCACAAAATTCACCTTTTCAAAACTCACTTGCCCATTAGTGAGTGTACCCTGACCAGTAATAACACCTCCCTTATCACCGGCAAAGGCAACATATCCCCTGTCATAATCATGAACTTCAGAAAGCAGAGATATATCGCCTGTCATATGTCGCGAGCAACCACTATCGATGTACCACTTGCTATTTTTACTAGCCTCAGGTTGCTACGAAAACACAAACAATGTAATTAATTAGTAAGGGAGACCCAAGCCTTTACAGACTTGGGTAACCCGGTAGCATCATCCACAATGATTACATCAGTCAAGATTTTATCTTTTAGCAAAGCAGAGGTGTTGCCTAATGTATCATTGTCAGATGAATAGTCAGAACGTGACTCTTTGATCTTCCAAACCTGTTGAGGTTTGGGTGGTTGCTTGGTAACAACTTTGAGCTTACTAGGAAAAACTTTTGGTGGCTCAGTGTTGTTAAGCTTAGGAGCAGGTGGTGGGGATGGAGAACCTCTCTTAGAAACAGATTTATTAGAAAGATTTCGAGATTTAGAGGTTGTTGCACCACCTCTACCAGACTGCTTCTTTGCAAGCAATGAACAAATATTAATCAGATGACCTTGTTTCTTGCAGTAGAAACAAGATCTTTTCTCAACAACATCTTGAGATTGAGGAATGAACCGTTGAGCACGGCTAAAAAAGGGATGACCTGAGCATGCACACTTAGGTGTTTGTGCAGAGGTTGACCCTTAAGAAGAAGTTTTAGAAGATTTTTGATTAACAAAATTAGTTTCATTTCGTTTCAAAATCTTCTTTTGAGGCTCAGCTTTAGCTTTGCCTTTAATCACACTATAAGTTTCTTCTTCATTAGTACAAATGTGAATTTTATTTTCAAAAAATCTCTTCTCAGAAGGACCGTATTCCTCATCGGTTATGTCCTCAATTTCAATTTCCTCTTTAAAACTTACTGGAGGATCAGACTTAACCTTACTTATTTAAGGCTTCTCATCAACTATAGGCTTAACAGGCTCAGCCTTTTAAGGGTTAGCCTTTACAGGCTCAACTTTCTCAACCTTTTGAGCCTTTAAAGATTTAGGCTCACTAGTCGATGCCCTAACTGGCTCGGGCATACTAGTTTCAGGTTTCACAGACACATTCTTAACATTTTCAGCCTTAACATGGTCAGGATTACTTATCTTGATACTAACTGCAGGTTTAACAGGTTTTATGTCATTCTTTGGATGGAATGGCACAAAGTCATTGATGATTTCCTTTTCAGGCATAGGGAGATAATCCTTTGGAGGTGGGACATGGTGATAACCAAGCCCCGCCTTACTTTTTGTATCACTCCTTTGTTTCTGAAGGATTTCATCAAAGACTAGAGAGGATGTTGAAAAATTTGACAGTTTGCGATTCAAATTAAGAACTTCAGCCTAAGAATCAGCAAGCTCTTTCTTTACAGAAGTAAGCATATCTACATAACTGCTGATCTCATCTATTTGTTCAAAAAGCTTTAAGTTCTTTCTTTTCCTCAAAAACAGCATTTAACTTCTTTTCAGATGCCTTATAGCTTTCTCTTAACATTTCATTACTTTCAGTTAATTGAGTTGTATTAGCATTAAGGCGTTCGTTATCCTCTCTACACCTATTAAACTTGTTTGTTAGCTTAATACAGGAAATGCAAGATAAAGGCTCATCATCTACCTCATGAACCTCAGCCATAAGAGCCATGTTTTCCTCTTCTTCATTCTCTTCGGTATCTGGCCAACTGTTATCCCAAGGAGTCTCAGTCAGCATCAATGCAGCAGACACCATAACCTGCTCTTCAGCCTTAGCTTTTGCTGCTGATTTATTTGGGGAAGGCTTAGTAAACCCAGAGGATGGATTCTTATAGCTTTCAAATTCACGAGCAAAGTGTTCGAAGTTTTGACACTTGTAGCACTTAACCTTGCTTTTGTTGAAGCCTAGACCCTTTTCTCCTGGATCTGTAACTGATTTTCTGCCCGACTTCTTCAAGAAGTTCTTCACACGTCTTGTGAGCATTGCCATGCTCCATTTCAGATCCATCCTTTCCAACTCTTCTTGATCGATTTGACCAAAATCTTCATCGGTCATATCTGCAGTCTCGGACAGAAATGTTGCAAAAGTAGATGCATAATCTTCATCAGCAGCTGGTGAGTTTCTTTGACCACTAACATAAGTACTACCAGAAGATGTAGTACTTGCCGAACCATGTCCACCAGTCTTGCCAGCCATAAATGCAGTAACAGTAGACTGACTTGTAGAAACAGGAACATCCACACCATAGAGCTTTGGATTTTGAACGATAGCGGTAGCTTTGGTCTCCTTTCTTTGCATGTCAAGAAGATCAGCCTCAATCTGGCCGATCAGATCATCTAATTCCATATCCATAATATCCTCGTCCTTTTCCATCAGTAGAACCCGAGTGTTCCACTTCTTAGGCAGAGAACCCAAAAGTTTCTTGTTGACATCAGTTTTGTCTAACGTGACACCACCTTCAATTAACTCACTAACGAACTGTGAGTATCTATTGCAATGTCTTCCAATGACTCGTTAGGCAACATGTCAAACACTTCATATTGTTTCTTGATGAGATCGAGCTTATTTTTCTTGTAATGTTCACTGCCTCCACATTTCTTCTCAAATGCGGCCCATAAATCATAAGCAATCTTATGATGTTGCATTTGCCTCAAGATTGATCGGGGTAATGCCATGGTTATGGCAGAGTAAGTTTTTCTCTCCATATCAAAAGACTTTCGCTCCTCAGGGGTCATAGATTTCATTGACTTCTCAGGAGCGGGTCCATTAAAAATCCCATAACGTACGGGGCGTTCGTATCTCTCCTCCAGATATAATTGCATCTCCGGATCATGAAAAGTTACGAATGATTCAAACCTTTGTCTCCAGTCGAGATAGCTCATTCCTAGAGTATACATTGGAAGTTTGTTGGCAAAACCAACCTCACTGTTCTGTCTTAGCATTACCCCTACTTGCTGAATAGATGTGGTGGACGAAGAAGCTGATGTAGACATTTTAACTTAACCTGCAAAAGAGACACACAGAAACAAACAAGTAATCTGTAATGCGACACAAAGATATGTCGCAAAATCAAGTAGCGACACAAGTACTATGGCGCAAAGAGTAGTAGCGACACTAAGATTGTGTCGCAAAATCCAGTCAAGGATGAAAACCGTGTCTTATGTCGCAAAATACAAGCTTGTGTCGCAAGCTTGTGTCACCTAATCAAAGGCAGATTTCACAAACCAAAGTAAGCTTGAGTCGCAAGCTTATGTCGCCTATTTAAAGGCAGATGTCGCAGAAAACTAAAGCGACACAGAAGATATGTCACAAGTAACCCTAGTCGCGACACAAAAATTATGTCGCAACTTGTGTCGCACAGACGATTGAGCAGCGGCCAAGAAACCCTAAAATCGAAAAAGTCATAAACCTAACGAAAATTTACGAATGTAGGACGAATTTTAACCCACTAATCTTCAAGAAAACCCAGAAATCAATACTTTAACACTTTTCTATGAAGATTAAACACCAAAATACGTCGATATAACCCGAAAAACGTATCAAATGGAATCGATTAACCCCAAATCCGAAGATTATGGCTCTGATACCAATTGTAGATATCGTATACCGGACCTAATCAATTCCTAAGTATCAATCGAAGTGCGGAATCCAACGATTAATAATAAACACGTTAAACGAATAATCGAATCAAACACGAATCACTTGTATATTGATTAACATAAACGATCAGATTGATTACAAATGAAACTCACAGATATGCTCTCTCAAACCCTAAATTCGTCAACCCTAGAAACTGAGCCGAAGTCAACTATTTATACCGAAAACCTAAACTGACTCTTGCGACACAAGCTGTGTCGCCAGACCGACTCATGCGACACAAGATGTGTCTCCAAGTTGACTCATGCGACACAAATCCCTGTGTCACCAAAATAGAAAATGTAATTACTCAATAATACAAACGTCTAAACAATCGTAATTACATAACAAACACATAACAGATTGAGACCAACTGACAGACACACCAAGATGCATCAACATATACTGTGCATAAACCCTATTTCCATACGTAAAGTGACCACTTACATGAGTCATTTAATTAGCCACGTAAACACTTTAGAACACATAATCACTTAACACAAGTGAAACATATAGCCACTTATAATATTCTTACAACCAGAAACTAGCGACATACTAGAATCTTTAAACCCTTATAATTAATTATATCTTTTAAACAACAATAATAATGGTTTTAAAATCACAATACATATATCAATAATGAATTTCAAATTCATACCATAACTAGCAACCAAGCTAGTATCCACATATTACTTTAAGTGGTAAACTATTAAGAATCTTACTTTTTCAATCAATTACCACTAAATCAATTTCATAATTTCAAGAACCCTTTGGTCATATAAAACCTTTTACTCAAAAGTAATTTGGAATCGTACAACCTTAAACACATATTAATAAGCAAGGTAGAGGTCAAACTCTATATGTAAAATCATAACTATCTCATTACTTAGCACCAAATTCCATTGAATAGAGGCTAAGTCTACATCAATTGGTACTTTGCTAAATCAGCACAAGTACTACAATCCTATAATGTGCTATTCACAAGCACATATTCAACAGTATCAACATCAGATTAGCCACATCTAATTGACCTCTACATTGGCTTATTCAACATTTTAACTCTTTTAGTTGCAATTTATCATTTCATACTGTCATTAAGTATACAACAATATGTATAATTTCATATAACTCCCTAATCATGGAAACATAATTATCAATTCCATAATTTCAACTATTACTTTCATAGTATTTCACCCTTTTTATCGGCACTATTTCTGTAACACCCGCCAATTTAGGACTTTAATTAGTGCCTAAACTACTTGTAATTACGTGTATTTAGTGTTGTAATACTCTGAATATATGTAACGTTTTGGTGTAATTAGATACACGTTTACGCGATTTGCTGAATCGTACACTTAAGTTTCGGACGAGGTCCGACATTACTTATAATGGACGTTGGTGACAAAACTTTTAAATAATGTGGAATTATCCAAACAAACATTATTTGCATTAATATATTGTGAAAATATATTACACGTATTTCGTATCATTTAGAACACTCTGTGCATGACGAAAACGCGCGAAACGCACCCGGCAGACAAATAAATCCAAGTTATAATTTTATAACTTAAAATATGTCGTTTTGATTAAAACCTTCATTTAAAATGTTGTGTCTTAAAATGTTAATGAAACGCATTACGTTAAACATATAACACTAAATAACATCTAAATCAATCCCGGGACGTAATGCAATTGAGGAACGAGTTCACGAGACCGAGACCCAAGTTGGGTCGGCCAAACCCGCGGAGCCAACCCAACCCGCGACCCATTTTCCCTTTTAAAACCCCTTTTTCTCCCATTTCATCTCTCATTTCACACACACACACAAACACTCCTCTCTCTCTCTTTTCTCCTCTCAAAACCGCAGCCCAAACCACCAAAAACACCACCAAAAATCGTTCATCATCAACATCCGGGACTAGCACGAGGATCACCATCATGAGCTCTACCTTTTCATCTTCTTCGTTTTCAATTTCGAGGAATAAAACGTTAAAACTCTTTTAAATCACTTATTAAGCTTTGATTTACATGCTAGAACGTTTACTCAACAAGATTATGTCCAAAAATCCGGCCGAAAACCCTTTAAAAATCGAAACTCGCTTGAAAAACGCTGACAGTTCATCTCGCGAGTTGAGATCCCAGATCTCGGCCGTCCTGCGAGTCGAACCGAGATCTCGACTCGCGAAGCCATCCTGCGAGTCGAACCGAGATCTTGACTCGCGAAGCCATCCTGCGAATCGAAATCACATACGAACCGAACTGACCCGCGAGTTGACCTGCGAGTCAAAGTTGACTTGCGAGTTGAGTTGCCCTGTGAACCGAACTGACCCGCGAGTCGAGTTGACCTGCGAGTCGAGTTCTATGCTGCGAACCTAGCTCGGTTCGCAGCCCACTTTGTCTTTCGAACCCAAATTCGGTAATAAAAGCACTAATATGAACTAAGATTTATCACTTGATTTTACACCGAAATTAGATTTCAAATGCGTTTTCGATAAAGCAATATAGTAGAAATAAAAATTTTCCAAGCTGACTTGGCAGCTCGACCCCAACCAGGGGCTCTGCCCCTTGGACCCCGCCAGGGGCTGCCGCCCCTTGGACCCCGCTACCAGGGGCGCTGCCCCCGGACCGCCGTCATTAGATGTTGTAAATACTTTTCGCACTAAGTGTCAAACACTTACAAATAACGAAACCTGATTCAACTATACATATAATAATAACACTTTTGGATTATTATTACAAACCGTCACCAACGGGCCATACTTGTTTTCTAACTACAAACGAATTACTAAACAAACACTTGGACATTTCCTAGTTGAGTGGACAACTAGCATGGGTGATCTTTTAAGACACCAACATATTTACTTGTTTACTTACAACCTTGTGCGTTTCGGACGCCAGAAGGTTTCAGGGTTCTGAGAACCGACATACGGACTTACATCCGCCTTATTTGGTTGATTTCACATACGCACTTACTAGACTCAGGTGAGTCTTACGGCCCCACTTTTACTGTTTTTATACTTTGGGGGAGATACTTAGCAACTATTTTACATATGAACACAATGTACTGAACTGATTACTCTACTTTTTACACACATTGCATGAGTTGCTTTTATCCACTGAAAGCCTCCTATCATAAGTTGTTAGTTATGGACTTAAGCGCGATTACTAGTAAATTGATCCATTTGGGATTGACAATCCCTGCCTGGGGTAGTAGCGCTACCACGGATTTCACCATAGAAACAGGCATATTAGTATTTGTTACGTATGAGTGTTCGGATAGCACTCACGGGGGTACTTTATATGATACTTAATTGAATCATATTTACACACTGTTAAGCTTCAACTTGTGGGCTCATGGCACTTGTGATGATTTACTGATTTACTTACTTTGCTTGATAGCAATACGGGTACATACTTGTGGTTCATAACGATTATTTAATACTAAACCTGTAAGATTCACCAACCTTTTTGGTTGACACTTTTAGCTTTGTATCTCAGGTACACAGACGGAGTAGGATTTCCCCTGGACACTAGCTAGAGTCGCATGATTTCTACATTGCATCTAACGGAGATTCTTAGCATTATCTTTTGTATATTATGATTATGTAATAGAATCTCCCGCTTTACGCGTGGGCTCTAGGGAACTACATTTTTGTAACTGAAAACACTATGTTTTCAAACATTTATTATATGAAAATGTAACTATTTTACAAACGTTGCATATAGATGTCGTTTGCTTTACTTTTGTGCTGTGATATTTGATTAGTAGCACCCCAAAACTTGCTTCCGCTAAACAGTGAATTTGGGGGTGTTACAATTTCAAATTAATTCTCTAAAATAGGCTATTCGGGCTGCTAAAGCCTTTACTAAGCCTTTAACATCATAAACTGTCACACCCCCAAATTCGTTAATCAAGTTTATCAGATGTTTGCGGAAGCATTAGATCGAGCGGGGGTGATGACGTCAATGTCGTACATGCATACATATCAGAGCATATGATTACAACAGATAATTATATTAAGCTATCAAAAGTAATAGTTACAAAGTTTTACGATTCATCGAATCGTGCAAGTGTAAAAGTTGGTAAGTTTACAAAAGTAGATTTCAATAATATGACTAAAAACACTTTAGTTATACAAAAGAAATCCCATTGTCAAAAGTTAGCATCCTAAATGCTTCATGAGTCGTCTAGGTTCCATATGTGCAGGCGGTTCTTACGTGCAGCTAATTTCTTGAAAAACATAATAAAAGTCAACAACGAGGTTGAGTGAATTCACAGGTTTTAAGTTTACGTGTAAAGTTTGATTAACAAATGTGTTTGTAACGTTTTGCCATAACAATTTAAATAATGTTCGTCAAATATGGAGTTTTGTTGGGATGTCGCCCAAAAGTACAGTTTAGATTGTAGTAGGAAAGACGAATCCTATAAGTTTGCCCAAAGGTATAGTTTGAAACGTTTATCCAAGAAGTAGGACCTATCATGTCTGCCCAAGAAGTAGGGTCTAAAACGTTTGTCCAAGAAGTAGGACCTAACAATATCTGCCTAAGAAGTAGGGACTTTTTAGGTTGTGTCCAAGAAGTAGGACTGGCATCCAAGACTTAGGACCCACTGCTCAAGAAGTAGAGCCTTCACCCAAGACGTAGGATGGAACCTTGCCCAAGAAGTAGGGACTTTCTGTATGTGTGCCCAAGACGTAGGGACTATCTGTGTGTGTGCCCAAGACGTAGGGACTTTCTGTGTGTATGCCCAAGACGTAGGGACTTTTCAAATGTTTATTGAAATGTTGTTTCATAAAAGACTGTTTGTTCGAAAGCTCGAAACGTTTTGTAAACAGTTGCGCATATGAAATCGTTCATAAAGATGTATGCGTTTATTTCCAAAGCACCCAAGTTATCAATTAAAACATGAAATCATCATTAACAATTGATAATTGGAAGAAATCAACAAGTTAGCAACCGCTAAAACAATGTAAGTTATGGCAACAATAAAAGTTGTACTATGTTTTCCACCCCTGTTCAAAGTAGTAAAGCAGTAAAAGTAGAGGCTGTGAACTCACCTGTTGAGCTAAGTAAAGTGCGAGTGCTAGCAAAGCCTAAAGCCCAAGTCTAATCCGAAATCTCCTAACGCCCTAAACGTATGAGATTTTAATAAGTACGTGGATGTCTAAGTCGACCATCCATGCTAGTGTTTGTACAACCAAGTTATGTTCAAAGTGTTTGTTAAATGTTTACTTTTGAATGTCGTAGTTGTGAAAATATATACGACTCGTTGGTGATGGTTTGAAATCAAAATTTCAATAATATAAGTGTGTTTGTAATGTTTGTACAGTTCGCGTATCGTATCGTATGTAAATATTCGTTCCCAGTTAAGTTCAACACTTAGTGAAAAAGTGGTTTTAAACCTTCTATTTTTAGCAACACTTGAGGCGTCACTTGCCTTAGGGTAGCGACACTGAGGCTAGTGTCGGGTTAAGTGACGCGCAGAGTATGGGGCGGCACTTGAGTGAGTGTCGCATGGAATGTCGGGTTAGAGGATTACCGACACTTAACGAAGTGTCGCAAAAAGAGGGTTTGTGGCATCACTTAAGCAAGTGACGCAAAAAGAGGGTTTTATGCGACACTTGATGCGTCACTTAAGTATCGCTACACTGTTTTTGGGCCTGATGCGTCACTTACAACTGTTCGAAGATCGGTTTGGAAAAACGAGTTTTGGTTCGATTTTTCGGACATAATCGGTTGATAAAACACTAAAACATGATGTATTAAGCATTATAAGCATGAAATATCAAAGGAAATAGCGAAATCTAAGAGTTTTCAGAAATGTCGGGATCTTACAAAGTTGTCGCGAGAGAAATCCGAAAAGATGGAAATGTAGAGCTCGTTGTCGCGATCGTTTTATTCCAAAGGAGCTAGGTGATTTGAGGTGTTTTGATGGTAGTTTTGTAGTGATTTGTGGTGGTTTTAGAGAAAGAATTGAGAGAGAAATGGGGGTGGAGAGAGAGAGTGAAAATGAAAGAATGAGGTTGGGGGTGGGCCGATTTTTGTAAAGAAAAAGGGGGAAAAGTTAGCAAATTTTGTCCCCAATTTGTGGTATTTAATCCCGTGTTCGTTTACCCGATCGTTAAATGTTAAAATATTTTTTATTTGATAAATATTTAAATACGTATTCGAATACCTTTTTAGTTGAGATACTTTATGGAAATAATTTAGTTGAGTTATAAAAATTATAACTTGTTTTATTTTAGTTTGACGGATATGTTTCGAATTGTTTCGGTTTGCGAAATACTTTGTAAATATTATCAACATAATATTTAATAATTAATAATGTTATTTGATAATCTCATATTATTAACTAATTTCGTTCACCAACAGTCGTATATTTTTGTCACGTTTGATCTGATTGTTTTGCACGTATTTATACAAGTCTCAAAATATGTAATACTACGCGTATTAACTACTTGGGCTTTGCTAGACTTTTCTCTAAAATGTGTTGTGAATTCATTCTAAGTTAGGGAATTAGCCAAAAAATGCGTGCAATTAACGTTTATAATTATGTCGAAATTGCGGAGTGTTACATTCTCCCCATGTTAGAGAAATCTCGTCCCGAGATTTAAAATCAAGTCGGAACGCCAGTTGCGCATGTTTTCCGAGAAGGTGTGTCGTCAACAATAGTAATAGTTTACATGGCACTCTAGGTTGCCATAAAACTCTAACAGTTCATGTATACTCGTCGCATAGTTTGATAAGTTTTGTGTTCGTTAAGTGGTCAAAGGTTTACCAAACGTTAGGTTTGAATTGACATCCGAATAGTGTAACGTTAAAGCGAAATAATAGGTTGTTAAAACGTACCAATGTAAGCGTAGGGATCCTCTGGTGCATCCCGTGCACGAATGATGTATGCGCGTCCGCGGTCGGGTTTGTTGTTGGCGATGCGGTTGTTGTTGTTCTGATTGTTGTTGGCGTTGTTGAGCTATGAGCACTGATTTCGGTAGTGTCCTGGTTCACCACACTCGAAACATCCAGTGTTTTGTCGCCCAGGGTTTGCTTGAGTAGGAGGATTGTTCCTACATGAATGGGCTCGGTGTCCCCATTGGCTGCATTTGCCACAAAGGAAGCATTCGCCCTCATGATGCCTTTCGCATTTTCCACATTTAGGCCTCTTGCCTAGGTAAGGTTTCGGTTCAGTGTTGGTGATTGCGGCGTGTGCTCTGGTGTTTCCCACATTTTTGTTTTGTTGACCCTGACGGTCATACTTTCACTGTTCAATTTCCGCTTGTTGTTTCCAGAATCACCCGCATCAGCACGGTTGGGTTCACTTTTCCCTGAAGCAGCTTTCAAGGTTCCAATTCGGACCGCGTCATCGGTCAAGCTTTGAGCCAGATCCACTGCGCTCCTAAAAGTAGTCGGCTTGGAGGACATCACCATGCCTCTGATTTGTGGGGCCAAACCCCTGTTGTAACGCTCAATGCGTTTGCTCTCGGGAGTCACCATGTGAGGTACGAGGCGTGTAAGCTCTTGGAACTTTATCGTGTATCCAGTAATGTCAGCACCGATCATCTGGATGTTCCATAGCTCGGTTTCGAGTTTCTGAAGCTCACTGTGAGAGCAAAACTCTTCCATAATCATCTGTTTCAAAGTCTCCCACGAGATGGAGTAAGCAGTTGTACGCCCAAGAATTTGGATTTGAGCATTCCACCAGGTTAACGCTTTGTCGGCGAGGGTACACGTGGCATATTTCACGATGTTGTCGGTTGTGCAGTCGATGATGTCGAGTACCGATTCCATTTTCTCAATCCAGTGGACTAGGCCAATGGCCCCTTCAGTCATGTGAAGGTGCTGGGTTTGCAGGCGAGGAAGGTCTTATATGAACACCCTTAACTGTTGACGGGGGTAGCTCCACTGTTGTTCACCAAATTTTCACGGTTGCGACTTGTCACACCTCGTCTAAAGCGGAAACAATGGAATGCAACCATGATAGGATCACAACACATCAATATATAGAACTCTAAATGAAATATAAAGTATCAATGCGTTGTGATGTCATTAACACGAATGACGGTTCGTGTCATAGCATACACACCAACAAAGAAACAATGTGTCATAAACAATAAATGTATTCAACAAATGTTAAGGCAACATGCCCGTAATTAAATCAAAATGTCAGCAACAAACGTATCACAAGTCCTGCAGCACTACTTAATGCAACCTAACAGGTCCACTAAGTTTTCGTGTCCTCGATCTTAGTGCCACTAGTTTTCCCTGAAAAGAAATGCTCGAAAATGTCAACACAATGGTTGGTGAGTTTGCAGGTTTAATAAGACACACGAGAAATATAGTTTGCTGTGATAATAAGTAAGTAGGACATATGATATGAAATAAGCACATAAGATAACCAATTCATCCACCATAAGCAATCCGTTCCGTTCCTGGATAATATTCACTCAAGGATAACGTATCTATCACAAGAGTGGGACCGTCGTCCGATAGTACTATCAATAATCATATCCGTATTAGTAAGAAATATGGAGTGTTGTCATGGTCCCAAAGACACAAGACTCATCCGAAAAGTAAGTAATATGGAGTTTTGTCGTGGTCCCTAAGACACAAGACTCATCCGAACAATCAGCAATCAGTCCACAACAATCAGCATGTCACTTATTCAATCATAATGTCCAAATCAGAAAATCAGGTAGTTTACACAGCATAAAAAAACAATTCGAAATCAGTTTGAGCATTCTTTTCCCCCAACGGAAAATAAGTAAAGAAAATGGGGCCGCAAAACTCACCTTAAATACCAAAGTAAGTATCGCCCTTAAATGAATCCACACAATAACTCGCCAATCTACAATAATCACATATTCATATGGGTTACAACCTAGACATAACTAGGTCATTCCATTGTATTCCATGCCTAGAGGTGGCAATTTTAGACCCATTGGTTAATTTTGGGTCAATTTGGTTAATTTTTAGAAGGGGGTGGGTTTGTTGGGTCTCCTCCCAATTTTTTGGATGGGTCTAAATGGGTTTTTCAATATAACCTCTAATTATTTAACAATTAACCAACGGGTTTAGACGGGTCTAACGGGTAATTTTTTTTTTTCACCTCATTTAATTTTTTTCATTTTTCACTCAAATAAAAAAAAATATATTTGGTGAACCCGATGACCCGACCCGACCCGAGACCCATTTGACCCGGACCCGTTTAGACCCATCCTTCTAAATGACCCATCTAGACCCGGACCCATTTAGACCCGTGACCCGACCCGACCCATTCATTTTGCCACCTCTATCCATGCCCAACACACTTCTATTACGTTTCCTCACAATTCTACTAGCGTATTATTATTACAAGAACTAACCTAAAATGAAAAATTCAGATTCTGACCGGAAGTTTGGTTCCACTTTACGAATTTTTAAATATTACTTATTGAAATCATTTGACTCTACAATTTTCACCAATGACATTTTAATGTGTTTAGAAGATCCAGTAATTTTCCCAGATTCAATTACTTTAATTCACTATTTTTAAAAATTCATCAAAGTGAAATGCTCTAAACCGATGACACTTTCTGACTTCACAATAGTTATAATTTATTTAAGATAATTAGATACTTAAATTGGTTATAATATTTTTAAAGAAAATATTTAACACCTTAAATACACCTCAGTAAAAATTTCAAGACCTAATCCTTAGTTTAAGGTACGTTTCAAAAATCGACAATCTAACCAAAATCTGGAACCGAAGAACTCAGAATTGACACACAATCTTATAAAATCATTTTGACTGACTTATACTCAACATTTAACATGAAACTAATGCCATTTAAAAATAGACTCAAAATACTTAAGTTTAGACTCCTGTTTCATCGAAAATCACTATGAAATGACCAAGTTACAAGCTTCCCAAACCGAAACACAAATCTGGACATATTAGGGTTTTGAGTAATCAACCCTAAACATTCATATAATCAATCCAAACCGCAACCAAAATCAAAACTCTTAATTCTACCATCATATGAACTGATCTTATCAATATCCTAACCATTTCATTTACCCGGAACACAATGGAATTGAACCGAATAAAAACAATAATAACGAATCACTCGAAATCGAATGTTAACGAAGGAAATCGGATAAGAATAATACCAACTTTCGAATAATCGCACGAGAATATTCGTTAGGATCTGTAAACATTGAGTTTATAAACCCTTAGAATTCGTTTTTGAGATTAGATGAAACGTATATGAGGATAGTTTTAATAAATCGTATAGTTTTAATAATTAATGATGAAACGTATATTTCGCGTAGTTTTAATAAATCGTATAGTTTCCAATAATTAATGAATTTACGTTTAGCCTCGTATCTTTTTCATTACATGTGTGATTGCGATGATTCTTTTTATGTTGGATTCGTTTTTCGAAAACGAATATTTTGATATAAAGAAATCCGTGAGATGAGCCTTAACATGAAAAATGAGTTTTTACGGATTGAACTATGACAACGGTTTCGTGACGGTTATCACATTATCCCCCCGTTCAGGGAATTTCGTCCCGAAATTCAATCGAAATTATCATTGAAAACGTTATTATGAAATAGACATGGTTTTTGAGTTTCTTATGATCCTCTCGTTTCTATTGATTTTGAATTCTCACCTAACGTTATATGGTATCCTTATTGGTTATATGACAAAGTGTTGTTTTAAACTTCATCTCGGTTTTATTCTGCTACACATTACTATGTGTAGTTTGTGTGACACCATAAGAGACTCATCACTTGATTATGTATTGCGAACTCCATTTGCTCCATCCATCCCTTCGATTGATAGGTTACCAAACCTATTAGTGAAATGTATAATACGAATTTGTTCGGTCCGTTAAGAAAGTAAAAGAAGTTGGTGTTTGCAAGTGTTTTCTCAACATCTAAAAGACTCTTCCTTAATTCCAACTCCCATGGATACCACAAACACAACTTTTGGACCGAGAGGCATAATCATATCTAGTCCCAAATGTCGTCTTTGGTATAACTTCTTTGTGATACCTCAACTGAATTTATAGTTTGTTTGATGGTCGATTTTTCTGTACACCTATGCGAACCTTGAAGTTGATTTAACAAGTCGTCATTTCTAGAGATAGGACATCAGTTCTACGTTCCGCACATTAGGGAAGTTTTAACAACTAATGGTTCTCACCGGAAAATAATTTTATATATGTCGAAGTGTAGGTATTTCGACTAGATTTTCAGGATAGTCTCAAGGAAAAATTTGTTGACAATCCGAATATCTCCAAGTTTAAGTTTATCGGTTCTTCGCTCACTTTGAGAATTTATATTTGTTTCACATAAAAGTAAAAAGATGAAAGGTTGTTTTGTTATTTAGGAATAGTAAGGGGTTCTTACCAAAAGTAGCATGGTGTTAGAAATAGTGATGGTAATATGTAAGATGTGCATCTCGTACCCGTCGTGTGGTTAATTCCCATGGTTTTGCACTAGACTTTGATTCATCGGAGTTTATTTGTGTTGTGCAGCAAGCCATACTTGTGGCTTACCCATACTAGACTTGTAGTTGAATTATGGGTGCGAAAGAATAGACAATTATTAATGAATTTTCCTGATCACACTAGTGATAAATATTTGTCCTTTTTACAATTTGCGGTTTGTTGATTCTACTAAAATTTATATGAGACTATCGCATTGAAAAATACTTTTAATACAAAACAATCACCGTTAGATTCAACTTAATGTATTGAAATTTTAGATTATACGAAAATGAGTCTCAATGATTTAAACTTCTATAATGTTCTCAATTTGTCCTAAGTGTATTGTATGTTAAATTCTTGTCCCTTACGAATATAAGTGAGTTTGTTGATTGTTAATCTTTTGTGTTTTAATTGTTGATGATACATTCGTAGGTGAGAGCAAAAATATAATAGTATACAAGGATTGTGTTGTAACACCTAGTCTTCGGGTCTAGTAGTATTTTAATATTTTCTGATAGTGAACTATTATTTAATGTGTCAGAAAATAAGTGTGTTGTGTTAATTTAAAATAAGAGGAGAAAAGAGTCGAATAATTTATTGTGACTAATAAATTATTGATTGTTTTAAATTAACTCAGTTGACGGTAAAATAAAATAATGTTTTCCCGCAAATGGTTTTTAAGTTCCAGACAATGAAAGGTACGGGGAATGAAAATTAACAAATTATATGATAGACTCATATTTGAGTTGGTTGTTACTTCATCATATATCTATATGCATACGTATCATACATACCTCCATAATTCATGAAACCCTAGATTAAATTCACAAAATCAATTCCTAACATCAAATTGAGGTTGCTAAACACGAATTCAAGCTTCTATTATCATTATAATCAAGGTATGATTATGTGTTCTTGATTTCTAAAACCTAGAATTTGGGGTTTTTGGGATTTTGAGTTAATTATAAAGTTTAATCCGAAATTGAAGCTTGATTTTGTTAAATTGATGTTACTTAAGCTTAATTATGGTGATGTTTAACATTAATTAGGCTAAGGGTTGTGAAATTGATTAGGTGTTCTTGGGAAATTGATGATTATGATAAGTTGATGGGTTATATGGTGGAATTGATGATAAAGATGATGATACAATTATTAGTTGATGCTTAAATGATGATTATAACCTAAGCCTTAACTTAGAAATGAAGGAAGTGATATATGATCATTAATACAATTCATGAGTTTAGTTGATTTTGCTAGAATCAAAGCTTTTAAGCTTGTGTTGTTAGTGAATAATTGATAATAGTTGATTTATAATGATGATTGACATAATTCAAGTTGAAATGTGTATATTGATTAAGGGTTATGAGAGTTTTGATGAATTGTTGATGAAGATGCTAATAATCTTGTTAATGGGTTAATTATATTAGTTAACAAGGATTAAGATGGAGAAAGGTGAGAATGTGATCCTAATGATCATAATTTGATAAGTGATTGTGAATTGTGATGATTAAAGTGGTTATTCATAATCTTGAAATAATGAATGTTGAATTAATACAAGTTAGTGATAAGTTGTTTGATGTATTTACAATTGTATGATGATATATCAATATTGAGACAATTGTCAAGTGACTAACTTGTGTTATTCTGTTGTATTCTCAGATGTGGAGAAGACTCAGTGATATTAGACTACTGAGTGGATGACTGAGGTATTCGGTGAGTGGATCTATGAACCTCAGTGTGATTTAGTTGTAACAGGTTTGGTTACAATGGGTAAACGTATTATTATTGATTTAGTTGCCATGATTATTTTGTTTTAATAATAATACTGTTGATAGACTCTTAGTCTGATATGATACATGATGAGTATGTAGCTATGTGATCACTTGTTGTAATGCCTTTGGGCACCAGTTGATTCAGAGGCCAGCGGACATCTGGGCTGGGCTTGGGTTTGCTATTGATTGGATAACACAGGGTCTTGGTACAAGTATTATTGTCGTATCCTGTGTTATTTGAGTTGTAGCACCAAGTAGTCGGTTAAACCTCTGTATGGGCCTGCAGTGGTTTTAAAGTGTTCTTTGAGAAGGTGATACCTCAAGAACCACCGGTCCTCTTTGACGCCAGTTGATTGTGATTGGATAAGTTGTAAACAGGTGTGTTGTGTGCATATGGTTAGTAGTTGTGCACAAAGTTGTTATGCTAAGTTGGACTGTTGTTTATTGATTTACTCACTTAGCTTTGAGCTAATCCCCCACATTAACACTTCTTGAAGGTTATAGATTTTATCTGGTGGGCAAGAAGTTGAAATGGAAGGAATGTTGATGATTAGGCGTTACTCTGATATTGATTTGTATAAATCATTGTTATCTTTTGGTTTTGAAATAACACCCATGTTGATGAACTATGTTTTAAATTAGTTTGAATTTGAAATGTAACTTGGTATTTGAAATGATGTAACTCATAAATGTTGAAACTTGGACATACGCTTCCGATATATTGTATTAAAATGGTTGTAAAACGAGGGGTGTTATAAGTTGGTATCAGAGCATGAGTTTGGGTGAATTGAACATGGTAAGGTGTTCAATCCCAATTCTAGAGTAGTGTCAAGTCAAACATGCCAGGGTGTGGGATTAGTGGTTGTATGTGAAATTGGTTATTGAATGTGTACTAACCTATAACAAGTGGCAAGATTATTGTTTTGGTTGCAGAGACGGAGGAATATGAGGAACCCAAGGGTATTCTCAATGATTCCTCAATACTGGTGGGCCTATGTGTATCAGGTACTTTTCGATAAGCTTGGTGTATTTCAATAAGCTTGAATTATTTACTTTGCTAAGATGATTATAATTAGTAGTAAAGTAAATTGAGTCAGACTGATATGAATCCCCAGTTGTGAGTCATTGATGATTATTACTTGTTAATAAGATGATAGGAATATTAATGGGTAATTTTGAATAAAGTTGATATGACTCCATATAGTAAATTTAATGAGATGTTGGTAAATCTCAATTAATAAGTTTGAAGTCTTGTTGTTGTGTAAATTAGAAAGTGTTCATCGATTTGAAAGTGTGTTGTTGACTTGGAAAAGTCAAAGTTGAATGTGGTCGTGTCGAACTTGATAATTGTTATGTTATAAAGTGATAAATGTGGCTAGATGCTTATGTGTTTAACATTGATCATGATTGTGGTTGAATTATGATCTATGTACTAAAGGTGGTGTAGTAAGAAAGTCAAAGAGGTTAATCAACTTTTATGTGTGTTGATAAGTTTGTGAAAGGTCAAGGTTGAAAATTGTTGTAATTAGCCTAAATATGATGACTTTAATGTGAAATTGGTGTTTTAAGGGTATAATAGGACACCAATAGTGAAAGTGGATTAGTTTGACTTATAATAGTCAACGTAATGTGAAATGGGTGATGAAATGGTAGTTATATGGGTTGAAACCCAAACGGGTTATAAAAGTGCCCAAATGGGTCATTTGATGGTTATATGGTTAAACTGAGTGGTAGTTTAGTTATAACCAATGTTAAAGTGACTTTAAGTCATAAACATAGTAGCAAGGTGTGTTGAAAGTGTTAATGTAGTTAAAATGGTTGAAATTGGTAAAAGTGTCCAATTGGACCCTTAAACGGGTCAAAGAGTTAAAACATGGTAGAATGAGTGTATGAGGGTGATGAATGTGCCTACGCGTCACAAATGTATGTAGAAACATGTTGGCAAAGGGTGGAAGTCTGAAACCAAGCCATTTGAAATTTGACGTGTCACCAAAATGAGCTAAAATGGTCAAAAATGAGTCGTACGTCCGTTTTCTCGATAAACGTGAATTTTGAAAAAGTGTGAAAATGGAAAGTTGCATTTTGATTATATGAAGGTGCCTGCAAAATTTCAGACCTTAATTCTTTACGGTTTGTGAGATATGCGCGTTTGAATTTCGGAAAATTGCACTAAGTTGTGCAGGAAATGGAGGTCTGCTGTACAGGCATGGGACCCGGCGGTTCCAAAAGGAACCCGGCGGGTAGAGTAGTGACCCGGCTGGTAGTACTTAAACCCGGCTGCTCCTCCAGCCCAAATACGGCAAAATGTTTCTGTTTGGCCAAAATTTAATTTACCCGGCGGCTGGATGTTGTGACCCGGCGGTTTGGGGTTAGAACCCGGCGGCTTCACCCTACAAGCCGGCGGCTTGGGGCTCGTTTCTGTAAAAAAAAAAAAAAATTAAGTTTTTCGACGTTCGACGTAACGTTTGACGTAGAAATTTCCGCTAGAAAATTTCAGTGTCAGATTAAGACGAAATTTACATATCCACTTAAAAACGGTCCAACGGTCAAAGCTCTTCGCTTTGCCATGAGCCCTGGCAGTTTTGGGTACTTCGGGGTCGTTTGGGGCCCGAAAATGGCACTTTACTATTTTTCGGACCTTATTTCGAACTTTTGGCTTACGTTTTGTATTGGGCTTTTGTTTCTTTGAGCCCAAGGATCATTCCTGTGTGTATGTGCAATGTTAAAACTTGTTTTAAAAAGGTCCACAAATGTTATTGTGTATGAGTTGTTCTTAGGCGGTTTAATTAACTGCAAAATCGGATAGCAACTATTGTTGTTACTTGTTGCTAACCAGGGTTAGTAAATATTGAGTATGGGATTATGTGGATTATATTATATGAATTAGTTGAACATGATGGAGTATTTGAATCATGTAGAACATAAAAAATTGATTGAATTGAGCATTTTAAGAAATTGCAAAATAAATACATGAGCTCATATTTATGTGATAATTGAATATGAAATGCTCAATTGTAAATCAACTAAAGGTGAATAAATTGATGAATATGTGTTGAATATTACACATAGTTTTGATGAAGTGTTTGGTACTAAATTTATTATAAGTGTTAAATGATGTTGATGGATGTAATTGTTGGATATTACATCCATGTTAAAGAGATGTAACTAGTAATTGATATTGAATCAGATAATAAAAGTGTTGATGGATGTAATTGTGTTGGACATTACATCTGTGCTAATGAAATAGTGAAAAGAGTTATATTTACTTGATTATGTGATTAGTTGTTCATTTAAAGTGATAAGTTGAAAATGGTAGCAAATTAATAATTGGTTGATATTATTGTTGTGATATATGTAAGAGTAAAGAGTAATAACTTTGAAGATGGATGGTATGAAGTGGCCTGAGAATGAAGTGTGATTGACATAATATGACGACGTCTGGCCAACGTATTTATATTATGCCATTTCACATGGAATTGTTGAGGTTACTAAGTACTAGATAAAGTTAAATGGTTTTAAAATAACAGGTAAGATATGTTGACCTGTAGTTGAGAAATAGTCAAAGATTGACTGAAATGAAAGAGTAGTAAACCATGAAATTGTTGTTAATGTGGTACCTATGGTACAAGAGATGTGTATGTGTGATGAATTGCAACTAGTAGTAATTAAAAGGTGATTTAAGCAAAGTAGAGGTCAGTTGACTATGAATTATATTGTGTTGATATTGTTGAATAGATGACTAGTGACGGCACCTTGTGTGGTTGAAATACCTATGCTGATGATGCATGGTATTAACAGGTGTTGATTTAGCATCCAGGTTGGTGTGATAGGATGCTAGTTGATTATGTGAAAGTAGTTGTAATCAAAAGATTTGATCTCTACATGTTGCTTACTGTTATGTATTTGAGATTATATGATTGTAGATTACTGTCGAGTACAGAGTTTCATATAATCAGGTTGTGTTTATAATTACAAGTTGTAAAGTGGTAATTAAATAGTTGCAAAAGTGAAAATTCTAGCAAATTGTTAGCTAAATTGCTAGTGAAGAATTAAGTTAAACCTTTATTGATAAGATACATGTTGTGGTATTTAGCACCACTTGTTGTTGTTGTTGTTGTTGTTGTTGTTGTTGTTGTTGTTGTTGTGATAAAGATGAAATTGCTTATGTGTTTCGGTGAATTCAGTTGAAATACACACTGGTGGTGTGTAAGTTGATAAGATATATGCACATTTTGTGTTTAAGTGGTTAAATATATGCAAGTACAGTTGATGTTGTAGTGATTAAAAATATGCATAATGATGATATGCATAAGTGAATTGAATTATAACCACATCTTGTGAGCATATAGTAATAAATAAGTATGTGGTTAGAGGTGTATGAGATATATATAGTATTAGTGAAATGTTATGTGTGATTCTATTTCACTAGAGTGATTAAGTATGATTAGATTTCGAGGACGAAATCTCTTTAAGGGGGAGAGATTTGTAACACCCAGTCTTCGGGTCTAGTAGTATTTTAATATTTTCTGATAGTGAACTATTATTTAATGTGTCAGAAAATAAGTGTGTTGTGTTAATTTAAAATAAGAGGAGAAAAGAGTCGAATAATTTATTGTGACTAATAAATTATTGATTGTTTTAAATTAACTCAGTTGACGGTAAAATAAAATAATGTTTCCCCGCAAATGGTTTTTAAGTTCCAGACAATGAAAGGTACGGGGAATGAAAATTAACAAATTATATGATAGACTCATATTTGAGTCGGTTGTTACTTCATCATATATCTATATGCATACGTATCATACATACCTCCATAATTCATGAAACCCTAGATTAAATTCACAAAATCAATTCCTAACATCAAATTGAGGTTGCTAAACACGAATTCAAGCTTCTATTATCATTATAATCAAGGTATGATTATGTGTTCTTGATTTCTAAAACCTAGAATTTGGGGTTTTTGGGATTTTGAGTTAATTATAAAGTTTAATCCGAAATTGAAGCTTGATTTTGTTAAATTGATGTTACTTAAGCTTAATTATGGTGATGTTTAACATTAATTAGGCTAAGGGTTGTGAAATTGATTAGGTGTTCTTGGGAAATTGATGATTATGATAAGTTGATGGGTTATATGGTGGAATTGATGATAAAGATGATGATACAATTATTAGTTGATGCTTAAATGATGATTATAACCTAAGCCTTAACTTAGAAATGAAGGAAGTGATATATGATCATTAATACAATTCATGAGTTTAGTTGATTTTGCTAGAATCAAAGCTTTTAAGATTGTGTTGTTAGTGAATAATTGATAATAGTTGATTTATAATGATGATTGACATAATTCAAGTTGAAATGTGTATATTGATTAAGGGTTATGAGAGTTTTGATGAATTGTTGATGAAGATGCTAATAATCTTGTTAATGGGTTAATTATATTAGTTAACAAGGATTAAGATGGAGAAAGGTGAGAATGTGATCCTAATGATCATAATTTGATAAGTGATTGTGAATTGTGATGATTAAAGTGGTTATTCATAATCTTGAAATAATGAATGTTGAATTAATACAAGTTAGTGATAAGTTGTTTGATGTATTTACAATTGTATGATGATATATCAATATTGAGACAATTGTCAAGTGACTAACTTGTGTTATTCTGTTGTATTCTCAGATGTGGAGAAGACTCAGTGATATTAGACTACTGAGTGGATGACTGAGGTATTCGGTGAGTGGATCTATGAACCTCAGTGTGATTTAGTTGTAACAGGTTTGGTTACAACGGGTAAACGTATTATTATTGATTTAGTTGCCATGATTATTTTGGTTTAATAATAATACTGTTGATAGACTCTTAGTCTGATATGATACATGATGAGTCTGTAGCTATGTGATCACTTGTTGTAATGCCTTTGGGCACCAGTTGATTCAGAGGCCAGCGGACATCTGGGCTGGGCTTGGGTTTGCTATTGATTGGATAACACAGGGTCTTAGTACAAGTATTATTGTCGTAGCCTGTGTTATTTGAGTTGTAGCACCAAGTAGTCGGTTAAACCTCTGTATGGGCCTGCAGTGGTTTTAAAGTGTTCTTTGAGAAGGTGATACCTCAAGAACCACCGGTCCTCTTTGACGCCAGTTGATTGTGATTGGATAAGTTGTAAACAGGTGTGTTGTGTGCATATGGTTAGTAGTTGTGCACAAAGTTGTTATGCTAAGTTGGACTGTTGTTTATTGATTTACTCACTTAGCTTTGAGCTAATCCCCCACATTAACACTTCTTGAAGGTTATAGATTTTATCTGGTGGGCAAGAAGTTGAAATGGAAGGAATGTTGATGATTAGGCGTTACTCCGATATTGATTTGTATAAATCATTGTTATCTTTTGGTTTTGAAATAACACCCATGTTGATGAACTATGTTTTAAATTAGTTTGAATTTGAAATGTAACTTGGTATTTGAAATGATGTAACTCATAAATGTTGAAACTTGGACATACGCTTCCGATATATTGTATTAAAATGGTTGTAAAACGAGGGGTGTTATATGTGTCGCCAAAGAAAATTTGTCCATAATATCACCAAAGGAAGAAGAGTTTATACGTATAAGGATATCTCTTTGTGAGGTTATAAATGTTTTCTTACTATGAACTTAGATTTTATCCAAAAATTTGAGTGGCTTGGGTTTTGGGCTAATCTCATAGCGTATGTTCTCTCGCATTGGAATTCATTTGCTTAAGAGCTAGTTACATACTTGCGCTATGCAAAGGTAAGCAAATAAGAAGAATGTAGTAGTGATTGATATTGATAGTTGACCATGGTATGAATGAATGGCTGTTTGATATAGTGAGGGTAGTTGGGTATTTTCGCATCTATAAGGCTGAAAAGAAAATGAGTAACTTAATTTTTAAAGGAGTATAGATAAAGAAGAGTCTTAAAGTTAGGTGTTGGCAGGTTAATGCCAAACCATGTGTTTCATCGCGTCTATGGGTTACTTCACGTCGTTTTGCATTATTTCTAGCTAGTTTTCAACCAAGTTTATCCCCCCGTTTAGGCTCGCGTGGTGTGTTTCGAAAATTGTCATAACTATTGGTGAAAGAAATGTATTGTTTAGCCCAAGCTTCGGTGAGGTTTTGATGTCGAGAAGTAATTAGAGTTCGGTTCCATTTGAAAACAGAATTGGTTCTTTGGTTTGGAGTAGTCTTCGTATATGTATCAATTTGATAATGCTAGCAATATATCCGCACGATACAGTGTACGGTGAATCGAACAAAAGAACATTAATCGGAGACATAATACATTTCATATTTACATTTAAGGTCAATGCCTTATGTGAAATATGCTATTGACTCCCTATCGATCGTTTTGTCTCGTGTATATCTTGATTTTCACCTTATAATTGTGCTTAATTAGGTTTCCAGTTATTTGGCTGAATGTTTTTGAAACAATACCTAAGGTCCACCGTCTTAACTCGTATGGATTACTAAGGGAACCATTCCCATGTTATTACAATATAGAATGGGTTAACTCGAATTTATTTAATATGTCAAACAAGCAAATTCCTCACGATTTTCCCTGGTTCATTAATATTCTCATCCATGAGCTTATACATTTAATTTTATTTCATTTTATTTTGACTTTTATGAAGCTAATTGGTTTCGTGTTTCTCTTGACCAAAGTGGTAACCAAATGTTATCTTTGATTTAGTTATTACTATTACATGAAGCAAGAAAGTGTTTTCATAACTGTAACACCCCCAAATTTAACAGTTTGCGGAAGCGATGTATTGGGTGTTACTAATCAATAATCACAAGCACAAAGGATACAGTGAACGATTCTAAATGAGACGTTCGAAAAGTATTACATTAATACATAAGTAATTCAAAATACAAGCTCGAGTTTCGAGTAAATTCCTAGAGATTCTAATACATAACAGTAAGTACAAAAGTAATGTAATAAAATCTCCAAGCTTGTAAATGCATGCGACTCGAGCTAAGCAAGCTTATCCTGCTGGGCATCCCTACTGATGCTGTGTACCTGAGAAGCATTACTAAAATGGTCAACCAAAAAGGTTGGTGAATCTCACAGGTTTGTAAGTAAGTAAATAGTTTGAACACACAAGTAGTATTTGTAATTCATAGCCAGCCAGTAAGTAACGATCACAGGTTATGCTCATCGATTACTTAAGTTTTAATAAGTAGGTGGTTGCAGGTTATGCAAACCGTTTGATACAATTGCCATGAGCCACCATAGTTGAAGCTTAACGTACAGTAAATATAGGTACCCCCTCATGAATGTAATCCAAAACATTCATACGGAACGAGTAAGAAACGCCCGTTTCTACAGGAACGGTTCGTGGTAGTGCGTGCTACCCCGGGCGGGGATTGTCAGTCCCATATGGATCCATATACTAAAACTCGCGCTTATCACATAACTAACACCTATGATTAAGGAGGATTTCATTGGATTAGTCGAAAACTCATGCAATTGGCGTATCCGTAATCTCGTACAGTAAGTAAATCATGGCAGCAAGTAAGTTGTGTGTGTTCATGTAAAACAGTAATGCATCTCACCCCTGAGTATAAAACAGTAAAGTAGGGGCTGTGAGACTCACCTGAGTCTAGCAGATAATGCAGTAAGCAAGCAAAGTAGTATCCCGAACTAGCAACCCTTAGCGTCCTAATACGCATAAGGTTTAGTAAGTAAATGGAATACTTGTAAAGTATCCATGCTAGTTGTTCCCAAACTAGTTAATGTCCATTAGTTTGTTGTACATTTGTATTTGTTTGTAAATCGTAGTTTGTATAAAAGTTGTACGGTCCGTTTGTTATCGGTGTATAATAATAATTCCATCCATTATTATTATGTATTCATAGTAGTTGTACAGTTGTAAAGTATACTCGTATGATCGTTTGTTTGTATTACAACATGTATCGTTTGCGTAAGTTCCAATGGGCTTAAACCCCAAAGGGTACGAGTGAAACCTCGTAAGTATTCGAGTGTATGTTCGTATCAGTTAACGTGTAATCCAGCACGTAACTAGTGAGTGAACTTGTAAGTTCGTATTGGATGTAATCCCGTGTAATGTACAAGTGTAAGTTTGTTGGAGTGTAATCTCCTAAGTATTTCGAGTGTAATCTCGTGTGCGTGTGTGAGTGAAATCTCACGTTCAGTTTAGTATAGTCTTATACGTATTCAAGTATTGTTGCATACTTCCAAAAGTATAATATTTCCATGTATAAGTCGTATCGTATTTGATTTAGTAGTGGAAAAGTGATTCCAACACTTATATAATATTTTGTTTTCTGATCTGGGCTTTCTGCGACACAAGGCTTGTGTCGCAGACCATATGCGACATAAGGTCTGTGTCGTAAGGATTGGTTCGGATTTAGTGTTTATGCGACACAATGGTTGTGTCGCAGACAAGGGTACGACACAACGATACGACATAGTCGTTGTGTCGCAATCAAGCGATGGGTAAACTTTGTGTCGTAGATGATACGACATATAGTGCGACATAAGCGTTGTGTCACATACATTGCGACATAACATGCGACACAGTGTTGTGTCGCATAGAATTTTGGTCCGATGCGACACAAGAGGTCTGTTCGAATTTCAAGGTTCCGAAAACGTATTTTCCGGTTTCCGTTGGGTCTAGATCTTTTATACTAGTTTTAATATGTTATAATAAGTCCATAATAACTATTGGTAGTCGTTTTTAATGTTTGTGGTGTCGTTTTCTTTAAAATGACCAAAACCGACATTTCCCTTAACGTGTTCAAAAACGAGTTTTAATTACATATTTGGACATTACTAAGCTAGAGGAACAATAATCTAGCAAAATAAAAGTAATCGGAAAAGTTTCGGGTCGCCGGAAAACTTACAAAGTTGTCGAATCGAGAAACCGAAAAGATGGGTTTGTAGAGCTCGTTCTTGTGATCACTTTTCTCCAAACCGAGCCTAGCTTCCGAGGTGTTTTAGTGGTGTTTTTAGGGTGTTTTGTAGGCGGTTTTAGAGAGAGAGAGGTGAGCCGATTGAGAGAGAGAGAAGAGAGAATAATGGAGGGTGTGGTGTGTTGTGTTTGTGTGTCAAAGTGAAGAAAAGGGTGAGGGTGTGAGATCCCCTCACCTTGGCCGGTTTTGGGTGGGGCCACAGGGTGTGGTCTCACCAATTTTTCATTCCCTCGCGGTTGTGCTCCGTGCGGTGTTCGTTTCCCCGGTCGTTTAAACGTAAAAATCATTTTATACGCGATTAAATATACGTTTAAAATACGAAATAATATCCGATAATTAATTGAAGCATTTTAATAAAATACTTTGTTTTTAAGTTATAAAATGTAACTTTGTTTAGTTTTGTCGGTTGGTCGAGTTTTCAGAGAGTTCGGTAACGTTTTGGTTAAAAACGTACGTTTTCGTTATATTATAAACATAATATAAAGTAGTAGTTTAAGTAATTAAATAATTTCACATTATTTAATAATTGTTTTTATCAACATCCGTATGTTTGTACAATTGTTGTTTCATACGATTTGTACGAATCGTATACGCGTATATATATATATATTCCATCCATATATATATATATAATAAGTAAGTAATGTATATAATCCTATTTCATATTATATACAAGTAGTAAACACGTAATTAGGGAAATTTTAAATTGGTCCTAATTTTGGGGTTGTTACATTCTCCTCTTGTTAATAAAATTTCGTCCCGAAATTTGTTCGAAGTAGTAGTCGGTAGTCCGACGTTCGTTGGGTAACTACAATATGTGCTAGAAGCCTACAGTCACGTGGTAGGTTCTACAGTATTCGTAGTAAGGTAATTGTCTAATAGTAACGTACCCTTAGTTTTGTTGTCTGAAGGTAGTGGACATTGGGCCTTGAGATGGCCAGCACTCCCGCAGTTGAAGCACAGCTTCGTCTTAGGGGAGTTAGTACTCTTAGGGTAGGACTTGCATCGTATGATGGGTATGGTACATGGTCCTTCATGATGCCGAGTACATTGGGGACAGAAAGGTTTCTTTCCCAAGTAGTTTCCGGTGGATTTGGAGGGAGTAATCTTCACCCTTTTTGCTGGAGGTGACGTACAGTCAGTGTCGGTATCCTCTTCAGTAGGAGTACCATGTGAAGTTGGTGGTGAAACAGGTTTTTCTAAGGCTATCAAACGTAACTCGTATTCATGCATACGTACGTTACTCTGGAAAGCAATTCGTCGTAGATCATCTATATCTTCCCGTGCTTCGGTTAGTTGTTTTCGCAGCGATTCAATAGTTTGGTTGAGGTGACTGACTGATTCAGTAGTCAAAGTTACATTAACCGGTGCTTTTGCAGCGGTTAGAGCAACAGGAGAAGTAGGTGCTGTTGCTGATTCAACGAAAGGTTCGGTATCACACTCGAGTTCGAGGAGGTAAGGAAACATTATTGGTTCCTCACTGAGCAGTTCATCATCCAAGGTAGGGTTGTTGACGGAGTGAGTTGTCATTTCCTACGAAATAATTATTCTATTTAAGAATTGTTACTAGTAAATGAAGTTCTATTGGATGACTTGTTTAATGTAACGAATAATATACGAGTTCCCGGTCTCAACCAGTGTGAGATATTTGGGAAAAGTGTTTGTTATTGGTAGTCCAAGTGTAATACAAGTTATATGTTCGGAATTCGTATAGTCGGTCGTTTCCTAATCCTATTGGGTACTTAGGATCAAAGAAAACACACAGAATAATAGACAGTTACACATAATCATTAAGCGAGAGATTTATGGAAAACAGTCTTGGGAAATCAAAGAATGAGCGTACCCAGATTGAGTAAATCACAGAGTCTCGGATTTGGGTCATCCTCCCTAGCGTTAATTACATAAGCTCTACTCCTCGTGTGGTTGGTCCGGAGTTTCAGTTTTGGGCAATCCTTTCTAAAGTGCCCGGTACCATTGCACTCATAGCAGGTTTTGGGTGTAGGAGTATCAGTACCAGTGGGGTTGGTTCGACAGTCTTGGGCCAGGTGCCCGAATTTCTTGTAGTTGGTGCAGGGACAGGGGCCATTATGATGACGACTACATTTGGAGCAGTAAGGCTTGCTCCCCTTGTAAGCCTTTGAGTCATTGGCGTTGACAGTGGCAGGCTTTTTGTCAAAGGTAGGGTTGGATGAGTGGGGACTTACTTCCCATTTGCGTTTGTTATTCGCAGACGGGGTTGAAGTCGAGCCACGGCGGACAGAATTGGCCGTTAACTCATGAGCCATACGGATAGCGCTCTGTATAGTCCCCGGTTTAGATGAAGTCACTAGGTCTTGTAGTCGTTCGGGAAGTCCATCAACATACTTTTCGATCCTTTTGTACTCGGGATCAACCATGGATGGGCACAAAAGTGCCAACTGGTGAAAGCGGTTGGTGTAACCGGTGATGTCATCACCCTGCATCTTGTGATTCCAGAATTCTATCTCTAGTTGTTTCAATTCGTCTCTTGGGCAGTACTCGCCCCTCAGCATATTCTTCAGTTCATCCCACTGTAGTTTGTAAGCTTCGGCAACGCTGACAGTCTGTGCATAGGTGTTCCACCAGGTAAGGGCGGTGTCAGAAAAGGTGCTGGTGGCGAACTTAACTTTATCCTCTTCCTTGCAGTTGCAGATGAGGAATACTGATTCGATTTTCTCGGTCCAACGAATCAGACCGATCGCTCCTTCAGTACCTACAAAGCTCAATGGTTTGCAGTTTTGGAAGTCCTTGTAGGTGCAGGTTTTGGGTGGAGGTGTATTGTTAGCCGTATATTCGCTACCAGGATGGGTTGCTCGGACAGCTAGAGCTTGGGCCACACTACGGGCAATAATACCCGCGACTTCGGCTTCAGTAAGGGTGATTTGTCGTCGAGGAGGCATGTTCCTTGAAACAATAAATATAGAACATGTGAAGGTTTGAACAAGAATTATGATTGTGATGATTTTAGTAAGTTTAGAGAAATTACGCCAAAGTTTGAAGGTTGTTTAAAGTTGTGTACTATAAATAAGTTTATACGGTTTTGGAGTTTTTGAAGATTTTATAAAAACATTTTTGTGAGAAATTTTGTAACAGGTTTGATAAAAATACATTTGTTATAAAATTTTGATAGTAAAAGTCGGTTGTATAATTTGAAATCTGACGAAAAATGGAATTGAAAATGGTTTTATTAGGTTACACCTAACGGTACAGTAGTGTACATTGTAGAATGTTATAAACGTAGAATTAGGTAGGAATAGCAAATGAAAACAAGGTCTCGATCTTCATATCGAAGGATGTTCGAGTAACTATGGTTGTCGGTTATAATGGTGTGGAGATCTTCGGACGTATGTCGGTATTAGCGAATTCCTAAAAGTTAAATAATGACAGAATGACGAGAATAGAGTTGTCGTTTGTTCGATGAAATTTTAAGGAATCTTAATTTCGTAGTAGTCGAGAGAGAGTATTGTATCGGGGAAAAGAGGCCTATGTATATATATATATATATATATATATATATATATATATATATATATATATATATATATATATATATATATATATCACATAACCGCCTAGTTCGTGTCTAGCACAATCAAGTAAAAGTCCCGGTTCTCTCAAGGTCAGAGTCAGCTAATGCATTCCGGTTCAACATAACCCCTTTCAGAACTCACATCATCTTCATTTAATTGTACATAGTTGATCAGGATATGTTAAATTAAACTTGTATGCTGTAATTCCTAAACCAGTTATACCTAATGAGGAATACTGCCTAACGGTCATAGTCTAGGCCCACTAAATGCAACCTAGTTCACTATAACCTTAGGCTCTGATACCAATCTGTAACACCCCCAAATTTAACAGTTTGCGGAAGCGATGTATTGGGTGTTACTAATCAATAATCACAAGCACAAAGGATACAGTGAACGACTCTAAATGAGACGTTCGAAAAGTATTACATTAATACATAAGTAATTCAAAATACAAGCTCGAGTTTCGAGTAAATTCCTAGAGATTCTAATACATAACAGTAAGTACAAAAGTAATGTAATAAAATCTCCAAGCTTGTAAATGCATGCGACTCGAGCTAAGCAAGCTTATCCTGCTGGGCATCCCTACTGATGCTGTGTACCTGAGAAGCATTACTAAAACGGTCAACCAAAAAGGTTGGTGAATCTCACAGGTTTGTAAGTAAGTAAATAGTTCGAACACACAAGTAGTATTTGTAATTCATAGCCAGCCAGTAAGTAACGATCACAGGTTATGCTCATCGATTACTTAAGTTTTAATAAGTGGGTGGTTGCAGGTTATGCAAACCGTTTGATACAATTGCCATGAGCCACCATAGTTGAAGCTTAACGTACAGTAAATATAGGTACCCCCTCATGAATGTAATCCAAAACATTCATACGGAACGAGTAAGAAACGCCCGTTTCTACAGGAACGGTTCGTGGTAGTGCGTGCTACCCCCGGCGGGGATTGTCAGTCCCATATGGATCCATATACTAAAACTCGCGCTTATCACATAACTAACAACTATGATTAAGGAGGATTTCATTGGATTAGTCGAAAACTCATGCAATTGGCGTATCCGTAATCTCGTACAGTATGTAAATCATGGCAGCAAGTAAGTTTTGTGTGTTCATGTAAAACAGTAATGCATCTCACCCCTGAGTATAAAACAGTAAAGTAGGGGCTGTGAGACTCACCTGAGTCTAGCAGATAATGCAGTAAGCAAGCAAAGTAGTATCCCGAACTAGCAACCCTTAGCGTCCTAATACGCATAAGGTTTAGTAAGTAAATGGAATACTTGTAAAGTATCCATGCTAGTTGTTCCCAAACTAGTTAATGTCCATTAGTTTGTTGTACATTTGTATTTGTTTGTAAATCGTAGTTTGTATAAAAGTTGTACGGTCCGTTTGTTATCGGTGTATAATAATAATTCCATCCATTATTATTATGTATTCATAGTAGTTGTACAGTTGTAAAGTATACTCGTATGATCGTTTGTTTGTATTACAACATGTATCGTTTGCGTAAGTTCCAATGGGCTTAAACCCCAAAGGGTACGAGTGAAACCTCGTAAGTATTCGAGTGTATGTTCGTATCAGTTAACGTGTAATCCAGCACGTAACTAGTGAGTGAACTTGTAAGTTCGTATTGGATGTAATCCCGTGTAATGTACAAGTGTAAGTTTGTTGGAGTGTAATCTCCTAAGTATTTCGAGTGTAATCTCGTGTGCGTGTGTGAGTGAAATCTCACGTTCAGTTTAGTATAGTCTTATACGTATTCAAGTATTGTTGTATACTTCCAAAAGTATAATATTTCCATGTATAAGTCGTATCGTATTTGATTTAGTAGTGGAAAAGTGATTCCAACACTTATATAATATTTTGTTTTCTGATCTGGGCTTTCTGCGACACAAGGCTTGTGTCGCAGACCATATGCGACATAAGGTCTGTGTCGTAAGGATTGGTTCGGATTTAGTGTTTATGCGACACAATGGTTGTGTCGCAGACAAGGGTACGACACAACGATATGACATAGTCGTTGTGTCGCAATCAAGCGATGGGTAAACTTTGTGTCGTAGATGATACGACATATAGTGCGACATAAGCGTTGTGTCACATACATTGCGACATAACATGCGACACAGTGTTGTGTCGCATAGAATTTTGGTCCGATGCGACACAAGAGGTCTGTTCGAATTTCAAGGTTCCGAAAACGTATTTTCCGGTTTCCGTTGGGTCTAGATCTTTTATACTAGTTTTAATATGTTATAATAAGTCCATAATAACTATTGGTAGTCGTTTTTAATGTTTGTGGTGTCGTTTTCTTTAAAATGACCAAAACCGACATTTCCGTTAACGTGTTCAAAAACGAGTTTTAATTACATATTTTGACATTACTAAGCTAGAGGAACAATAATCTAGCAAAATAAAAGTAATCGGAAAAGTTTCGGGTCGCCGGAAAACTTACAAAGTTGTCGAATCGAGAAACCGAAAAGATGGGTTTGTAGAGCTCGTTCTTGTGATCACTTTTCTCCAAACCGAGCCTAGCTTCCGAGGTGTTTTAGTGGTGTTTTTAGGGTGTTTTGTAGGCGGTTTTAGAGAGAGAGAGGTGAGCCGATTGAGAGAGAGAGAAGAGAGAATAATGGAGGGTGTGGTGTGTTGTGTTTGTGTGTCAAAGTGAAGAAAAGGGTGAGGGTGTGAGATCCCCTCACCTTGGCCGGTTTTGGGTGGGGCCACAGGGTGTGGTCTCACCAATTTTTCGTTCCCTCGTGGTTGTGCTCCGTGCGGTGTTCGTTTCCCCGGTCGTTTAAACGTAAAAATCATTTTATACGCGATTAAATATACGTTTAAAATACGAAATAATATCCGATAATTTAGTTGAAGCATTTTAATAAAATACTTTGTTTTTAAGTTATAAAATGTAACTTTGTTTAGTTTTGTCGGTTGGTCGAGTTTTCAGAGAGTTAGGTAACGTTTTGGTTAAAAACGTACATTTTCGTTATATTATAAACATAATATAAAGTAGTAGTTTAAGTAATTAAATAATTTCACATTATTTAATAATTATTTTTATCAACATCCGTATATTTGTATAATTGTTGTTTCATACGATTTGTACGAATCGTATACGCGTATATATATATATATTCCATCCATATATATATATAATAAGTAAGTAATGTATATAATCCTATTTCATATTATATACAAGTAGTAAACACGTAATTAGGGAAATTTTAAATTGGTCCTAATTTTGGGGTTGTTACAATAACTGGATTTGGGTGTTTGTAAACATCGAATTCAACGTCTATCTTGTTATTTGAGCCTCTCATAAAATAGTTACAACAGGGATTTTCTTCGATTTTTTTATACGAACATTATGAGTGAATCTTCCCTTAACAGCTTATCCGGTGGTATGTCATGTAGAAGTGCAATATATAACAACGTTGGAAGCACAAAATTGTAATTGTAAGACGTTAAGAACAGTGGAGGTTATTATATTATGATGTTTTATTTATTTGAATTTTTAGGATGGTAATAAAATTAATATATTTATTCATTTATTTATTACTGCAGTTTATTTTACGAAACTACGTCTTCCCAAAACATATAGAGTTTTCAAAACTATGTAAATTATTATTGGGTACTAGGGATTTTAGTAACAGTCTTTTGTGGGGTCCTTTAATAATATAATTGGTCATGAATGACTAAATGTTTCAGTTTAAGAGGGCAGTCTAATAAATAGAGTTATCTCTTTTATTCATTTAAACCCGTTCGTCCAGTAGTATAGATAATAGGGATTGGTTGGGTCCAAAAATCACTACTGTGTCTTAGATTACCAATACGTCAACGAGTGGTATTCCTAATAGGACCTTGAAGAAAAGGTTTGATTGTCCCAAGTTACAATCGTTATACTGATAGAGAATATGGTGTAGATATGTTTTATATTGGCTTAAATTCTTACGAGGGTTGTAGTTAAATAGTTTAAAAGAATGGGATTAGATTACTTGTTAAGAATGATCTTATTCAGTTATATTTTTGTGTAACACGAGGCATTAGAGCCTTCGTCATATAAGGGTGAAATTGTCACCCAATACGGATACCTAAATGCATGTCCAACTGATATAAGATCTTGGACTAATTGCAAGAAGGGTATTCGAAAATTTCGTTTCGTGGGGTAAAAGTGATCAAGTAAGTGAATGAATCACTAACTAGAAATGTAAAGATTATCGCATGATAGGAAGTGTAGCTGTAGGTGGTAATGACCACCAGTTTCCATGAAAAGTTAAGATATAAATTCTTCCCAAGAATTTGAGGGATAATGAGTCAATTATGATTTAATAAGTTTCACGTGTATATTCATTAGTGAGTTATTATTCACTTTTATAAGATACGGATTCCATGTCTTAGAATGACGTTTGCTTACTACAAGATTTACACTTTTATCTTTATCACGTCTCGCTCCAGTCACGTATCACATTTAGCATTTCGAGTAGAACGTCTTGGCGGCATGTTTACTACGATTTCGAGTACATACGAGTTTAGAATAGATGAGCAGTTTGGATAGTGTCAGATGTATGCGCTAAACCAACGACCAAAGATCATAAGTTCGGAACAAATAGAGTTGAGATTTTGACATCGTCACGCGACTTTGAAGGTGACACATTGGACACTCGAATATGGCCATATAAACACATATATGTCGTGATACCTTCGCAATTACGTCGGCCGCCATAATTGTTAGGGTATCCTTTCATATATGTACTTATTACCAGATCCTGTATCACAATATTCGACCTTGTTCCTACATATTCATATCTAAAAGTGGCACGAATTTATAAGGAAATGATACTATGATCAATATAGTATCGATAGATGACATTAATGATCATGCGTCGTTTAGCCTACATAACCCTCTCGGGTACGCGGCACGTGCGGAACCACCAACGGAGCATGTCTTGCTCGAGAACCGAATTGCGAATGAGTACACGTCGTTTAATGCACACGTAGTTCCTAGCATAGCATCTATATGAAGGTTCTTAGGTTATAGTCTAGGTCAATCCACCTAATTCTCTATAATCAATGGCTCTGATACCAATCTGTCACACCCCGTCTAAAGCGGAAACAACAGAATGCAACCATGATAGGATCACAACACATCAATATATAGAACTCTAAATGAAATATAAAGTATCAATGCGTTGTGATGTCATTAACACGAATGACGGTTCGTGTCATAGCATACACACCAACAAAGAAACAATGTGTCATAAACAATAAATGTATTCAACAAATGTTAAGGCAACATGCCCGTAATTAAATCAAAATGTCAGCAACAAACATATCACAAGTCCTGCAACACTACTTAATGCAACCTAACAGGTCCACTAAGTTTTCTTGTCCTCAATCTTAGTGCCACTAGTTTTCCCTGAAAAGAAATGCTCGAAAATGTCAACACAATGGTTGGTGAGTTTGCAGGTTTAATAAGACACATGAGAAATATAGTTTGCTGTGATAATAAGTAAGTAGGACATATGATATGAAATAAGCACATAAGATAACCAATTCATCCACCATAAGCAATCCGTTCCGTTCCTGGATAATATTCACTCAAGGATAACGTATCTATCACAAGAGTGGGACCGTCGTCCGATAGTACTATCAATAATCATATCCGTATTAATAAGAAATATGGAGTGTTGTCATGGTCCCAGAGACACAAGACTCATCCGAAAAGTAAGAAATATGGAGTTTTGTCGTGGTCCCTAAGACACAAGACTCATCCGAACAATCAGCAATCAGTCCACAACAATCAGCATGTCACTTATTCAATCATAATGTCCAAATCAGAAAATCAGGTAGTTTACACAGCATAAGAAAACAGTTCGAAATCAGTTTGAGCATTCTTTTCCCCCAACGGAAAATAAGTAAAGAAAATGGGGCCGCAAAACTCACCTTAAATACCAAAGTAAGTATCGCCCTTAAATGAATCCACACAATAACTCGCCAATCTACAATAATCCCATATTCATATGGGTTACAACCTAGACATAACTAGGTCATTCCATTGGATTCCATGCCCAACACACTTCTATTACGTTTCCTCACAATTCTACTAGTGTATTATTACAAGAACTAACCTAAAATGAAAAATTCAGATTCTGACCGGAAGTTTGGTTCCACTTTACGAATTTTTAAATATTACTTATTGAAATCATTTGACTCTACAATTTTCACCAATGACATTTTAATGTGTTTAGAAGATCTAGTAATTTTCCCAGATCTATTACTTTAATTCACTATTTTTAAAAATTCACCAAAGTGAATTGCTCTAAACCGATGACACTTTCTGACTTCACAATAGTTATAATTTATTTAAAATACTTAGATACTTAAATTGGTTATAATATTTTTAAAGAAAATATTTAACACCTTAAATAAACCTCAGTAAAAATTTCAAGACCTAATCCTTAGTTTAAGGTATGTTTCAAAAATCGACAATCTAACCGAAATCTGGAACCGAAGAACTCAGAATTGACACACAATCTTATAAAATCATTTTGACTGAATTATACTCAAAATTTAACCATGAAACCAATGCCATTTGAAAATAGACTCAAAATACTTAAGTTTAGACTCCTGTTTCATCGAAAATCACCATGAAATGACCAAGTTACAAGCTTCCCAAACCGAAACACAAATCTGGACAGATTAGGGTTTTGAGTAATCAACCCTAAACATTCATATAATCAATCCAAACCCAACCAAAATCAAAACTCTTAATTCTACCATCATATGAACTGATCTTATCAATATCCTAACCATTTCATTTACCCGGAACACAATGGAATTGAACCGAATAAAAACAATAATAACGAATCACTCGAAATCGAATGTTAACGAAGGAAATTGGATAAGAATAATACCAACTTTCGAATAATCGCACGAGAATATTCGTTAGGATCTGTAAACATTGAGTTTATAAACCCTTAGAATTCGTTTTTGAGATTAGATGAAACGTATATGAGGATTATAGAATCGAAACTTACCAAAGTTTCTGAAAATTCGTCACCCACAGCAGCAGTTTACAAAATAATTTTTATAAAATAACCTAGATCGTTTCAGAGGCCGAAACACCTCGGATTTATGTAAAACATCGAGATCTACAACTTTCTAGTTTTGACCGAAGCCTGAAAACCAACGGAAATGGGTCAAATCGGCCTATGTTCGTGACTGAAATTTTAGGGCAGCAACATGGACGATTTTGGTGATGAAAAAAATGTTAGGGTTTGTTTTAGGATGCCTTTTATAATTCTAAGGCTGTGTTGGTTGGGTTGGGTTGGGCCGAATGATTCACCAAAATAAAGAGGGGCTTTGGGGCGATTGTTGGGCCAAACAAGGAAGACACACAAGAAAAACTCGGGTCACACGGTCTAAGAATAAATGATCCCAATCCAATTATTTTCACATTTCGCGTAGTTTTAATAAATCTTATAGTTTCCAATAATTAATGAATTTACGTTTAGCCTCGTATCTTTTTCATTACATGTGTGATTGCGATGATTCTTTTTATGTTGGATTCGTTTTTCGAAAACGAATATTTTGTTATAAAGAAATCCGTGAGATGAGCCTTAACATGAAAAATGAGTTTTTACGGATTGAACTATGACAACGGTTTCGTGACGGTTGTCACACGACTGGCCTCGTATTGTGCAATTGCTTCTGCCACACGGCGCTCAATGATTTGCTCGGTGGTTTCGTTGACAAGAGGTGTATCCGTTCGGCGACTATTTCGGGTCTTTCTTTGTTTAGGCGGCATGATGACGTTCTGCGATGAAGGAAATGCAAAAGTCAATGCCAACAAAAAGGATGTGAAGTATGAAGTTTCATATATTTTTGTTATTGAATATTCAAGAAGGATTGACAAGATCCTCATCACGTATCTTACGACTATGAAACGCCCATATGTACTTAGTATTACATAATCACGTTGGCCAGGCGTCATTATATGATGCTAAATACATACTTCTTTTCATTATTCGCTTAATACGATCAGGTTCGTATGAGATCAGAGTGAGGACGAACGAATCGATCGTAGCACGGTTCAAATAATGGATTACGTGTATCGATGTGTCGTGACGATAGTTAGAAGTATGCAGATGTGTGTATGCATGTGCGTTCTAGCCAAGGCTATAGTCTAGGTCTCTAAGGTTTCTAAGTCACCGAAGAAATCTAGTTGGCTATAACCAATGGCTCTGATACCAATCTGTCACACCCCTAAATTCGTTAATCAAGTTTATCAGATGTTTGCAGAAGCATTAGATCGAGCGCGGGTGATGACGTCAATGTCGTACATGCATACATATCAGAGCATATGATTACAACAGAACAATTATATTAAGCTGCCAAAAGTAATAGTTATAAAGTTTTACGATTCATCGAATCGTGCAAGTGTAAAAGTTGGTAAGTTTACAAGTAGATTTCAATAATATGACTAAAAACACTTTAGTTATACAAAATAAATCCCATTGTCAAAAGTTGGCATCCTAAATGCTTCACGGGTCACCTAGGTTCCATATGTGCAGGCGGTTCTTACGTGCAGCTAATTCCCTGAAAAACATAGTAAAAGTCAACAACGAGGTTGAGTGAATTCACAGGTTTTAAGTTTACGTGTAAAGTTTGATTAACAAATGTGTTTGTAACATTTTGCCATAACAATTTAAATAATGTTCGTCAAATATAGAGTTTTGTTGGGATGTCGCCCAAAAGTACAGTTTAGATTGTAGTAGGAAAGACGAATCCTATAAGTTTGCCCAAAGGTATAGTTTGAAACGTTTGTCCAAGAAGTAGGACCTATCAATGTCTGCCCAAGAAGTAGGGTCTAAAACGTTTGTCCAAGAAGTAGGACCTAACAATATCTGCCCAAGAAGTAGGGACTTTTTAGGTTGTGTCCAAGAAGTAGGACTGACATCCAAGACATAGGACCCACTGCTCAAGAAGTAGAGCCTTCACCCAAGACGTAGGATGGAACCTTGCCCAAGAAGTAGGGACTTTCTGTATGTGTGCCCAAGACGTAGGGACTATCTGTGTGTGTGCCCAAGACGTAGGGACTTTCTGTGTGTATGCCCAAGACGTTCACCAACAGCCGTATATTTTTATCACGTTTGATCTGATTGTTTTGCACGTATTTCATGCGGGGTGTTACATAAACCAATAAACACGTATCCATACCAATAGGTATTGGAATCAACTACAAGTCAACAAACTCTATATATCTCATTATATCATAATTATCTTTTCATGATATTTCTCTCATTTCATCAGAATCATTTCAATTCATTTCTCCACAGTAGGCTATTCGGTTCGTTAGAACCCTTATCCAGCCTTTATCAATTTAAGTTCATAATCATAATTCCACATTAGGTTATATAATAACCAATTTATACCCTGCCATCATATTATACATATCATCTAATCATAAATTTCCTTCCAATTTAGATTCATGTTATAAATTTCTTTATAAATCATATCCCTTTAATCATTATCTTAGCAATAAGACTTGCACAAAATATATGCACAATTCCACTTTAATATAATTAAACATAACAAGAGGTGAACTAAACCACCAGAAAACTAAAATCATTATTTTGACAAACATCAAAACGCGTCGCGATTATCCAGAATCACGTCGCGATTCACATTAGATCGCGTGGCGATCTTATACGGATCGCGTCGCGACCATCTACCTACACATTCCTTCCAAAACAGTCTTAAAATATAAACTTTGCACACGCATAACTCTTTACTCAGTAATAATTAGGACATGAAAATTTACAAACACCTTCATTACTTTATAATTAAGGTTTCCCTTTTTACACTTTTTCAATTTTCACAAAATCACGTGATTTAGGCGTTTAACAATTTTCACCCATTTTTAAACACTTTTAGTTGACAACTCATATCACAAACTGCTTGCATATGAGTTTTAACCTTTTACACACACTTTTAACACACTAAGACAAACTTAAAATAATTAACCAAGGTTCCATAACCTTTGACAACTCATTTAATTCATTTGGGTCGTGAATGACCTGTTTTGACACTAATTGACCCTTTCGGGAATTTAACCACCTATCAAACAAAACACTGCTAGATTTCACCCATGTTTGACTATTTCAATGCTGTTGACTATTTGTCAACTTCAAATTCAACCAACCAATCAATAATAACTCATAACCACTTTTCTCAAGTTTGACCCGAAACAAGACCAATTATAACTAAATTATTTCATACCCTTTCCATACCCATACACAAGACTCTTTATTCACAGTTTGACTTTCAAAGTCAACACATCATCCTGTTAACACTGCATATTTTAGGTTTAACCTCAAACATAGACTTTTTAATCAATACATTCAACAATACTAACGACTCTTTTACAATAAGAGAATCAGTATATCTCAATCTCGGCTCTATACAGCCATACACGCAATAGTAATCCGTTTGGACACTATATGACCCACTAATGGGTAATCCAACCCTATTAGTTAAACAACCACATTCTCAACAAATCAAACTTATTATATATATATATATATATATATATATATATCATCATATCTTCTAATAATGGCAAGTATCCTATACACTTGCAATTTAAAATCTCTAAGTATCACAATTCTATCAATTAATTTCTTTCACATAAAATAACCATTAAATGGTTTAACACAGTTTCATACTCAAGTTCCACCATCACATTAAATTTCTTTGATAGTTGGTAACCTCAACAAGTTCATGTGACATAGCATAATGTAACAACGGTGATCAGGCGTTGCTGAATTATGTTTTTCACACTTCCTTCTCAGGTTACTTCATATCATAAATCATCAATGTGATTTCTTTTCACTTAATCACATACCACATAACGTCATGATTCAAAACAATTTAAACACACTTAATAATTTATTAACAACATATACATATTTAAAATCAACTTACTACATGTATAATCAACTTTACATATGCAAGTTATTTCACAGATACATGTAACATCTTTTAATATGTATCTAATCCTGTAGAATTTCAATTCAATAATTGACCTAAGTCAGTATCTTTGTTTATCTAAAATTCTGAAACATATTAATCTACTATCATAATTTTAGCATATGATACATTAGTAAGCACTAATACCACAATTTTACGTATAATACCATACATGTATTCAACAATAATCACTTATTTTAATTACTCATTATCAGCAGATAAATTTTTAGAATTTACTTGCTAATACAGCCCCATATGGTTGATTTATTCAAAATCATTAACTTTACTTAAGCAAGTAATTTCACATACATAATTAATATCATTATTCGGCATTTCTACTTGCCTCTGATCACATAACAACTAGCCACATAATAATAACATATAAATTCATGTCATCATTTACCAGTTTACATTTGACCAAGAAGACCTACCTCTTCCTTAATCAAATAGAAACAACATCACAGTCTACATATTTCATAAACATATCCACCTATGTTTCATTCCCTTGTTTGACCATAGTCAAAACATCTTTTCTAGCCACGTATTCACGTAATCTCCCGAGGGAGCAATTATTCTCTAATCAAATACCACATAATTCATTAGCAATGATTTATAACCACACCTTGCATTCAACATACCAAAATTTTATTTTCGACATTTTAAACACCTTTAAGTTCAAACAGTACCACTCTTAACCCTTAGTGAACACTTTATCTACTTAATTCAACACATAATCCACATTTTCTAGTTCATTCAGAACTACCCGTGACGCTAAACGTCTCATTTCATATTTCTATCATTGCATTAACATTTAACAGTCATCAATTGACTCATAGCTGGGGAATCATATAAGTCTAACCAAATCAACTTTACTACTAATCATCATAGCAAAGTAAGAAATTCAAGTGAATGTAAATCCAGGAAAGCTTATCGTAGATTACCTTATTCTCTTAAACCATCTGATATAAAAATATTGCTGAGAGTACTAGTCAGTACTTATGCCCTGCCATCTCTGTATCTAAAACAACATCTCATAAGTTGTTAAGTGTTAGCACATAACATACTAACCAATTCCCATACAATGACCAAATCCCAAACCCTGGAATGTTTAACTTAACCCAAGTTCAGATTTGGGATTGAACACCTTACTAATGTCCAATTCACCAAAACATATGCTCTGATACCAACTTATAACACCCCATATTTAGAACCATTTTTTTAAACATATAATACCTCGAAAGCGTAGGTCAACATACATTAATAATTTACACTACACATTATACACGAAAGTTATACTATTTCAAATCCCAACAAATCAAATCGGGTGTTATATAATTCAAAACACAACTTGGACTCATCCCAAAACCAATATCAGAGTAAAGCCTGGTAAAACATTCTGTTCCAAACAAAGCTTCTTGCCAGCCCATTATATCAAAATCATAACCTGCAAGAAGTAGGGTGGTGGGATTAGCATAAAGCTAAGTGAGTGAATAAATAACCAACAGCCCAACTTAGCATAACAAATCTGTTTACAGCAAAGCATCGTAAACACATAACGTCAAAGAGGATCGGTGGTTCTTTAGGTATCCTCCAAAGAACCATTAAAACCAACTGCAGGCTAATACAGAGGTTAACCGATAGCTTGTTGCTATCTTCACACGACACAAGTTCTTATTAACTATGTGTGCAAGGAACCCCCGCCGGCCAGACAATAGCAACCAGGCCCAACCAGTGTTGACCTCTGAATAAATCACGTATGCCCAATGGCCGCGTATCACATAATCCATAATCATCATGGTATCATGTCAGACTAAACAGTCTATCAACAGTAATAACATCATAGCAGACTAAAACATTCTATGAATGATAACACTACGTTTACCCGTTGTAACCAAACCTGTTACAACTAAATCACACTGAGGATTACAGATCAACTCACCGTTACCTCAGCCATTAACTCAGAAGTCTAATATTACCGAGTCTTCTCCGTGTCTGAGAATACAAATAAATAATGAGTTAGTAACTCGTCCCATAACATATAACTCATTTTATAATCATATAACATATCTCAATACATAGTATCAAAATACCAAGCAGTAACTAGTTGTAACAACTCAGTCAAATCATTGATTAATAATGATAACCAATTCATCAATCCAGATTTAGTTTATAACTAAATTCAATCTCATAATATTAGACAAATAAGCATTGCATAACTAAAATCCCTATGAAACTTATACAGCACAAGTACTTAAGCTGTAACAAAATTACAAACAAACAAGCCTTACCCGCCGGGTAACAAAGTACCCCCGGGTACCCGTGTCCTTCCCAGTTCCAAAATTGACCAGAACCAATTTAATTTTACCCGGTCATGTTACCCGTTGGATAAAACTTTACCCATACCCAAATTAACCCTTTACCCGCCAGATAAGTATCAAACCCGACTACCCACTGGGTAAAGGAAGTACCCGCCGGGTACTCCCTTCCCTACAGTGACCTGCAACTCTTTTAAAACCCAGAACCCGAATATTTTACCCCCATTTTCATTTAACCAAGTTATATAATCAATAACTCTATTACTTAGCTCCAATTATCATCTTACATATAAGATATCTGTTCTAAATCATCATCATAATATGTCATTACATCCATTTCAATTATCATTATAGTAAACTACTACTTCTGTACTACACTCTGGTATTAACAAAAACTTCATACAAACAAGAAATAAACTGGTTCGGGGCTAGCAACAAATCGCGTCGCCACTACTACCTAATCGCGTCGCGTTATGCATCAAATCGCGTCGCGATTTTCTGCATTTCGCGTCACGAAATCATTAGGTCGCGTCGTGACCTGTTGTCGTTCACAGCCCTGTACTTCTTGTTTAAAAATAACAATTCGAGTTTCCTTCTCCAAATCAAATGAACTACGATTATATCATTACTAACAGGTTAATAAGTGATATCGCGTAAAAAGTCATGTTTTTACTACCGATATCTTTCTCATTCTGGAACGATTCTTGGCATTTTAATTCAAATATAGTACAAATCAGTAACATTATGCCAAGATGGTCAAAACAAGGTTGCACGATAAAAATCGAGCAAAACGGATGAGAAACGAAGATTCCACACACGTTTGAAGATTCAAGGCACCAAAACGAGATTTCAAGACCAAAATGCCCTTCACCAACATCCATTCTATCCAAGATGTTCGTTTTCAAAATACGAATCCAACAGAAGAAGAATCAACTAAAACGGATAAAGAATGAAGATTCTACGCCTGCCAGAAGATCCAAATGATTCGTACGCAATATCTGGAGCTAGGAACCTCATCTCAGGGCCTATCTTATGTCAAAATCTTCGTTTTTTAATTATGAATCCAACAAAAAAAGAATCGGCGCAAACGGACGCATAACGAAGAAAATACGTACGAATCAAGAAACGAAGCAAAAGACGGCGAAACGGGGCGGGTACAGGCCAGCCGCCGCCGGCCACCTGGTGGGCGCCGCCGGCCACCTGTCCCCTGCCTCGGTTTCCGTTTTTGGTAACTTTTGGTACCTGGTGCGCCTACTTTTCGTGTTGTACAGTACCCGGTGCGCCTACTTTTCATGTTGTACAGTACCCGGTGCACCCTTTTGGCTACCTTTTACTAACATGCACCTCTTGAGGCTAATGTGAGCCAAAGCTCTCCTATAAATAGAGGGCATGAGGCTTCATTTGAACTTGCACCATATGCACCTCCTTTTTTGCATATTTCTCTTTCTCTCTAGAATTCTCTCTCTAGCACTACTCTTAGGAGTTAGAGGAGAATTGTTCTTATAGTTAATTCTTCTCTCTAGTTTCTCTCTCTAGCACTACTCTTAGGAGTTAGAGGAGAACTAGAGAGAAGATTAGGAGAGAATCCTTTCTTTTAGATTAGTTATGTATTAGTTAATAGTAGCTAGCCTAGCAATGTAACGCTTTGGAATATTTGGAAGTAATATAAGCATCGTTAGGCTCGCAATAATTACGGGTAATATCTATCCTTTTCTTCTATTAATTAATTGTAATGTTCTTGTTTGATGTTTATGATTTATTAACTGAAATGTTTATTGCCATGATATTATGCAAGTAGTTGCTTATATGTTTGCCACGATTTAGATAGTTATAATGGGATGATATTAAATATTGTGAAGTAATGTGACGGCCCCTATTCAACTGTTCCCAGATATAGTGCTGGAAACGCTTTATGTGGAGTACAAATGTACGTAAGTCTGAGAACGACCGAAGGTAGTTTCATTATAGATTAATACTATAAAAGTGCTAAATAAATTTCTGTTTATAGTTTAATTATAACATTATGAACGAATGATGGCATGTTTGGCCAACCGCTTATGACCAGACTGCCCCAACTTATTCCGGTAGGGTAAAACCTATTTATGTGACTATTTATTCAATAGACCATGCCATGATACGGACATCTCTGACGACCGAGATTGGGGAATAGGATTCGAGGGTAGTTGTTAGCCGATATGTTCAGTACATTAGGGAGAACTTCCGGTGTATTGTAATTGTTTGTGTTTACTATCCATGTGACATATCTTCTATCTGATTGCGGACAACTCTACGTTAGTTAGTTGATAGGATCGTGAAAACAACTCATTCCAACATAGTTTAAATTTATAAAAAAGAAACTTATATGAATGGGAATTATTATACTTTGTTATTGTTTAAATATATGACTCCTGACCTAATTTATGGAGTACCCTTTCCAGTTATCCACGTGACTGCAACCTAGATATTAGGGAGTCATGAACCTTAATTGTGGTAAGTAGTTATCTGTGCCCATGACATGCAATAAGTAAGACACAGTGAAACCACTCGTTGTATATATTAGATTTACATTTCTGCACTGCTTTACATTTAGTTGGTTTAGAGTGTCACCCTCACTGTCAATTACTCTTGACCGCATGTTAGACGTAAGAACCCGTGGAACTACCCTGTAAAGTACACCGTCTATTACTGAAAGGCATGGTCCTCATATGAAACATGTTTTAAACAAACTGTGAATAATTTGGAGATGTATAACTGTTTGAAAAGGAGAGGTCTAGGTCATAAATCAAAGTAATTAGAGCTTAACAAAAGTATTAACAAGGTCTAGAAAGGAAAGTCCAAATGACTTAGATACATCAATCCCCCTAGATCTTACATATTTGATTCTTTAAACATAACAAGTTAATAATTAGATACACTATTAGAAGAACGAGAGATAAGCTTAGGTGTTAAGAACGGTCGGACCTATGAGATGATACGCTGCTTTATTCATGTACCTCGGTTAACCACCAAAATAGGTTGCTTATCTTTCAACTAGGTAAGTATTGGGAGTTTAGCGTATTGCTCCGAGCAGAATCACGATAACCTAGTTCCTAGTGACATGCCAATGGGAATTTAATTGGTAGGGTTCCAGTGTTTACACCAAAGTCTGTCAATCTATTAATCTGAAAGTGTCCCCATCATAAACACCATCCCAATATTATACTATCCCAAGTCATGGTAAACCACGTCTTCCTTATCCTTAGTTGTTCCTTATATGCTAGCTAGCTCATTTTAGTTTTATTACTTTCGTAGTTTAAATTAGATAAAAACCAAACAAAACCAACTATCTGAACACCATCTTGAAGACTGAATTATCCAAACGAGCTCCGTTTCAAATTCGACCGTCTGGAGACGACCCTGATCATCCTTACCACGTACTAGTATTAGGTACTTGTGCCTAGTACCAGTAGGTAGTTCGGAGGTTTAGGCCCCGAGCAAAAATAAATTTTAAAACACCCTGATCGCACCCTCGGTCGTTACAACAGCACCAACGACACCGACGGCTGAGGGCGCATCAATAAGCACCAGTTTAACACCTTCCTAGTCCCAATTTCATATCAAATCAATAAACCCCTAATACTCATACTAAATTCAAGCTTCAAAGTTTAAATATGAAAGAATCAAACTTACTCATAGATTAAGAAGAAGGTGAGGATAGTTAATCAACTTCAACATGAATTTGGAGATTGGAAATTGATGGTTACTTGTTCCTGGTTTGAATCGCAGAAAACACAGGGACGATTTCATGTTTTTACTTTTTATGTGTTACTGAGTTTAGAAGCCACAGACAAATAAATAAGTCGGCTCAACATTTAACCGACTTAGTGTCCATTTGAATTTTGTTACCTTCTAAACCTATTGTTTGGAACCTAAAACCATTTACGATTCCAACAATATTATTTTACCTTCAACTGTAAAAAGTTAAAACAATCAATAATTTACTAGTCACAATAAGTCATTTGACTCTTTATATAACATTCTCAAATAAACATAATAATATAAAATTATTTTTAACACATTTAAATAAACAATTTAAAGTTAAAAATTTATTAGATTACTACTAGACCCATAAAGTGGGTGTTACAATACTAGTTAAAAAAAAAGTATTTTCGTGACCTCGATATATTTTGAACAAGTTCGTTGTCAACATTGGTAATAAAACCGGTTCATTGGTGACATTGGGATAAAACGTAAAGTATGTTGGTGATCTGTACCATAAAGCTTAAGAATTTAATTTCATCGCTTAATGTTATAGCTTAAGAAATTAATTTCATTAATGAAGCTTAGTATTCAGAGCATCGATTTTGATTGATATTTATTAATATACTAGATCATAACCCGCAAGATTTGCGGTCTAATACATGATTTTGAGACAAATTTTTTCTTATTATTTAAATTTTTCAATAACGCTAAATACATATTTTACTTTAATGACGTTGCAAACATGTTTAGAATTTAAGGACACATAATTATCCATCGATATGCATTGACATATTTTGATAGTAAATAGTGGTTACTACAAATTAATTAAATTTTCAATTAACATTGTTTGAACTGACTCTATAGTCACTTGGAACAATAGTGTGATTTTTTAGGTGTGCTGGATGACTCAAAATCCTAAACATCAACACATACATTAAAATACTATTAAATTCTTTACGTTAAGAGTTCAATCACCATGTACTTTTACTCGAACGTATCACAAAACAAATTTATTGCATGATCATCGTATAAGCTTTCAAGATTTTTGCCCTAACATGATTTCTTTCTCTTGTTTGGTACCTAAAGACAATATCCAACAATCACAGACATCAATGGAATGGAGCATTCAACAAAAAACAAATGATTCTTGAAAACCTACCTTTCAAGCAATCTGAAATTACATTTATTATTAACTCTTTTCAATTTTAACTAATATAAGATTAACTCCAAATTAAAAAGTAAACACTTGTAAAGATCACTAACCTGGCAAGGGAGTTCAGTGCTTTGACATGTTCCCCTCTCTTTTTAGAATGGTTTAGGGCCAATTCAGTAGCATCAATACCGAATGAAAGATTCATAAAGAGCCACAAATTAAATTTACACTAAACTTCTAGGACAATTTAGATATCGCAATTTCAATTTATACTCTTGTGAATTGGTAAAGTTAGGTTTAAGCTGACATTATATTGAGGTATCATTATTAAACAATATAAGTTATATAAGGTGGCAAAAGCTATCTGCAAAAACAATACTGTTGCACCTAATTCTTTACTATATTAAACACAATCCGGACTGAACTATGTCTACAATTATAAGATTGTTTACTAACCGGTTTTGACTTCATCACTTCCCAAATGAAAGAGCTCAAAATAAAATATATCTTTCATATTTTTATAAATGAGAATGTGACATCGACAATAAGTATCGGGTTTGACAATTAATACTTCACACAAACACTTTGTACCATAATCATGAAACTTTGAGGCCACAAAGAAAAAATAAAAATACATCAATAATAGAGGTCGACCTTCTAAAATTTAGAAACATCTCATAAGTGAAGTTCTTTGATAAAACCTTCTAATCATATCACTTGACAATTGACGACAATTTTTTTAAGTTATAATCTTAATATTAAAAAATTCAACCGTGAAATTGTTAAATATTATTTGAGGTGGCAATTTTCAGCCATTACTTTGGGTTATGTTATATATCAAACGGGTCAATATATAACATGAATTAGCTTTAAAAAAAATTGGTCAAGCAGTTTCAAAGTTTCCCAACATGTATAATTGAGACATAACACCTCTTAGATCATCTCACTCGACAATTGGATTGTTCTTGAACAAATATGATGTTTATAACTAATAAATATATTTAAAATACAATCTATAAACAAATTCATCCTGACAAGCATCCCGTGTGTCCCTTTCCATTTGCTACACATATTTCACTCTTAACAAAAACATATTTTACAAGCGTATATATTATACTTTTATTTTAATATGTAATTTTTAAGTCTAACAAATTATATATCCAATAGAATAAATATTTTCAAAACATTTATATATCCAATAGAATAAATGTTCTCAAAATAATTATATATCCAACTTCAAATTCTTAAAAGCTACCGAGCAAAAATGTTTACACACTCTTTAGTCATAATAATATACATATCAACTATTTGAGCTTGGATCATATGTTGAGATTCGTGAGCTGATAGTCCTAAACTTCCCCAGCTTCTTTTTTATTCAAGATAGTTATAGAACGCAATTTTTCAACCTTTTACTAATGAACCAAGATACATACTTAATTTTATATACATCCCAATATTCATTTTCACAAATATCTAACACCCTTTATAAAGGTTTATACCTTTTCTTTACAAAAATAAAAGTTTACAGATGTGAAATTCCTACTGTACCCCTTATATCAACTCATAAAATATTACAACTATAACCATTAATTGTATAATCAATAAATTGAAGTACTTTCCATATTGGAAAATATATGAATCCTAAATAGTTTGATTTCACTACTACCACACATTAACCATTGCAAATTTCTTTTACTATCACAAAAATTGTTAGATAGCCATACTACAATCAACGAAATACCGATATCATTTATAACAATCAAATTCCGCTGCTTAGCGCGGGTGTCTTCTGGTAATAACTCATATTGCAAATGATCATTTTATGCATACCATCGCCATGAAAAGTCAAATATTCAGGGAGGGAACTCTGATTATAGTTGGCTGACTTATGAGACTTAACTTGAATGAACCACTAATCAATTATTGGCGACGGAACCTAGTTACAATAATTTTCAGTTCTATATAGTTACAATATATCTATTACTTTAATACTAACATAGTTCTTTATAAAAATTTATGATCAGGTCTAAAAGTGTTTGAGGACATCAACCTGTACCAATTTTGTGACACCCGTCAAATTAGGACTAGTGATTAGTGCCTAATCAAGTTTTAATACATGTAATTAGTTCTGTGTTAGACTAGTTTGTGTATCAAGTAATATATATTGTTGAAAATATATATATATACAAGTATTATGCGATTTGATTTAAATCGTACAAGTTTCAAATCGAATGTAATTTGGTTAAATTAAATACGGACGTTGGTGAACAATTTTATTAGCTAATATAGTGTTATTTAACAACACTATTATATCCACAAATATTATTTTGATAATATTTCGCACTCGTATTAAATCGTACAAATAACATACACGTAATTAAGATATTAAACGCGCAATTATTAAGTATTTGGCAAAATACTTCAACAAAATTACTGGGTAATAATTCGTATTTTAAAACATATATTTAAACGTATAAAATAATCGTTTAACGTTTAAACGACCGGAAAAACGAACACCGCACGGAGCGCGATTGCGCAGGATTAAAAATTGGGAGCCAACCACACTCGGGTGGGGCCCAAGTGGGCCGGCTCCCTTTACCACCTCATAACCTCCATCTTTTTCCTCATTTTCATCTCATCTCTCTCTCTCTTCTCTCAATTTTCTCTCAAAACAAACACCATCACCACCATCCCACCAAATCACCAAATAACAATATTAAACGACCTCGGATCATCAAGATAATTAGAGAAAAGGAATCACCTCGCAACGATCTACAACTCTATCTTTTCGGAATTTCATTTCGACACCGCGTAAGTTTCCGACAAAAACCTGAAACTCTCCGTTTTCGATTATTTTTACATGATTATGGGTTATTTAAGTTGATAATGTCCAAATATGGGTTGGGTAAAAGATTTGGACCAAATGGTCGTCGAAAAACTCGTTTTCGACACAAATTCCGGTCATCAGACCGTAACGTCGCTTTTGGCCCAGACTTCATGCGACGTCAGCTGCGACGTCGCAAAACTCATCACGATGTCGCACGGTGCGACATCAGTCTCAACGTCGCCTTAATTGGCCAACGTCGCACATAGCAACACAAGCCCCTACGTCGCAAGAATCAACAATGTCGCATATAGCGAAGCCACCCACAACGTCGCATTAAATTGCGAAAGTTGCACATAGCGACGCCATGCTCAACGTCGCAGTCAGGACCTGCGACATCGCACTCAACGTCGCACAAATCAGAAACCAGAAAACTCAGATTTTACTAAGTGTCGAGGACTGGAATTTATCACTTGATTTTACCCAAATTCAAATCCCAGATACGTTTTTCACTAAAGCAACTTAGTAGAAATAAAAATTTTTCGAGCTGACTTGGCACCTCGACCCCAACCAGGGGCCAGCCCCTTAGACCCCGCCAGGGGTTGCCACCCTTGGGACCCCGCTAACCAGGGGCGCTGCCCCCGGACCCCCGTCACTTAGAGTTTGTAGCGACTTCTAAAACACAATCAAAACACATTTTTCAAGTATAACACCACGAAATCAAAATAATAATAGTTGAGATTATTATTACAAATCCGTCACCAACGGGCCGTACACATTTTCAAACATTCGAATCAATCAACCAAATCGGGGTAATTTAGACATCATAGATAAACAAACAATTACAAAAGGTAGTCTTTCGAGATACCTGTACAATTAATAACCATTACGTGTCATGGACACACTTAGGTTACAAGTCTTCGGACATCAATCCCCAAGCTAATCAATTCAAGTTTATTTCGATAAACACTCAAGGCTCAGGTGAGTCTCATGGCCCCTATTTTGCTGCTTTTCAATCAGGGGTGTGATATTATTGCTCGTTTTGTTTTACAAGTTGAACGCAAGTACAAATCAAATCAAATACTACATGAGTTTCATACTAATCAATTTAAAGCCCTCCATAGCATAGTCTGGTAATACGTAGTAGCGTGAATGTTAGTATATGATATCATATAGGATTGACAATCCTCGTCCGGGTTAGCACGCACTAACTGGTCAAACGGACGTATTAGCATTTGGGAAGACGAGTGTAGATTTGGCACTCGTAGGAGGCATTCAAGTTGGGTTTCCTTAATTGGACCCGACACTCAAGTTAAGCTCAGACTATGTGCTCATGGCTGTATAACTTTTATTTTGCTTAATTGCATTTTAAATTCAATTATAAATCTTGCGGTTCATACAAATATGTGTTGACATATAAACCTGTGAGCTCACCAGCGTTTCGCTGACCCATTTTAGCATGTATCACAGGTACACAGCAGTAGGTCGGACTGCCCAAGCAGGAATCATTAGCTCGAGTCAAGATTCATACAATCAGAGATTTAGCTGCATTATTATATTTTGTATAGATTAATTATGTACTTAAATCTCTCAATTTCAAACCGAGCTAATGTTAAACAACATTTTGATGTAAACTTTTGGTTTTATCAATACAATGTAAAACGACGCATATAGTGGTCGTTCATTATATCTTATGTGCTTTGTATATTGATTAGTAACACCCAATTCGTGCTTCCGCTAAACAGTAAATTCGGGGGTGTTACAAATTTAAATTTACATGTTTGACCTGTTACCCGACCCGGCCAACCTGACCATGTTGCCACCTTTTAAAATCTTATAGTTTTAATCAATTATGTGCTTTACCCGTTCTGTTCTTCCTGACTGATTCCCATGACATTCATGGCCAATCGTGTTTCCAAATACTCTCTTCCATCATCTATATATCCAACTCAAAATGGTTTAGATAGTGAAGCGTCACCGGGTCTCCTGATTTGTTCCTTACATCCTGAAACTAATCTTTATTTTGTTTCAGCTACCTTCTAGATATGTACATATAAATTAAGCCCAAATTAGTAATCATTTTCAAAAGTTCAAATGACCTCATGGGTGCTGCACACAAAATGTAAGAAAATGGTACTTCCTCTCGGGATCTTTCAAAATGGTAAGCTCGAAATGCAGCTCCAAATATATTTCCTTGCTTATCAAATTGAATCTCTACATATTTCCCAACACCGTTGGTACAAACACTCAGTCATGTGAACTTTATTTCCATTTTAAATCAGCCTACAATATTTTGACGGGTTAATAGATAGTAAGAGTATCAATCTTTCACAAAATTTTCAATTTAGGGAATGAACAAAATTTTGTTTACTTAAATAAATCCTAACTATATGTAATGTGTGTATGGATAACTAATCTTTATAAAATGTGTTTTAGGATAACTAAAGTTTATAAAATTATTTCACAAATATCCTCCTACGTTCTCACATAGTAAATATAGACATTCGACAAATAGTAAATAATGTACCTCATGTTGCTGCTGTTTCCAAAACACAGTTATACAGCTATACTTTGCTCCAGCCGATTGTATTACCAATACGAATAATGAAGTATAGGGGTTAAATTTTAAAAATGACTACCTAATTACCATTTTCTTATGATAGTCTATACCCCTTTATTAAGCGTTTAATACATTGGCTGAAAAAGTTGAGTATAAGGGATATCCGAAATTACTTATCTACCCTTTATTCTCAAAATTCTCCGTACTTTTATTTTATTCCATCTTTATTTCAATATTCAATTACTATACAATCATTAATTACTATTAATAATTTACACGTCCCCGATATAAAAGTTGAAAAAGTGAGTCCACAAAAATTTTCAAATTCACAATTTTCAAACGAAATTTTCAAGAACTACCCCTACATATCTATAAAATGTTACATTTTAACCTTATACTATTTCAATATTACAACTCATTATTTCTTTTATATTCTATTAACTTCTATGTTAACCTTATATACTTCAATTTTTATCGGAGATTATCATATACATATATTATATTTGTAGAGATCTTTCGAATACGATCAGAACAAGTATAATATTGATATATTTTTAACATCGTGTATATAATCGTTTTTAATATTGAAGCACATACAAATATACATAATCATTTTTAAAAAATACGCTACAAATTATAATGCTTATTAAATCCCACTAGGTTGTGTTTTGATCAATTATTACTCTGTTAACAAATTTATAGCTCACTCAAATTATAACTTTCTCCCCACTCAAATTCGAGTTATTACTCTTTTACTACGTCACATTAGAATGACAATTAAGTGGGTTAATATTGCTATATTAATAGTAAATCTTCAAACTCTATGCCGCAATTACTAATAGTAAATCTTCAAATGTCAAATACGATTTAGACTTTTTTTATTTTAGAACTTTCAAGTTAGCTGTTAGTGTTGCAACAGCTGCATTCACCTCTATAAATTTAGTGTACTCGATCCTCATAACATATACTCTTCTACAACTATCTATGTTCAAACATTCCTTTGAAGATAATCTATCCAGTCTTAATTCTAATCCTTGTAACCTTAGTACTACTTATTATCACATGTGTAACTCTCTTTCATGGGGATCTATTTTTTTCTTAAGCTTTTATGTATGAGTGGTTTTTCCACTCCTCCATTTTTTTTAACTAATGTATGAGTGGTTTTTCCACTCCTCCGTTTTTTTTAACTATCAACAGACAACAGTATGTGTATGTTCTAAGTTTATTGTTATTTACTCAAATTGTTGATAGAAATAATATGTCAAGCGTTGTAACGATCGAGTGTGAACCACTCGATGTAACCGAAATAAATTAAATGTAATTCTCTTTCTTTTACTTACTACGTATTCATATTTACTTTTTTCTGGTCGACTATGTTAAACCAATCTCTTAATGTGTGTTTCAAATTTCTTTATTTGAAGTGTAATTTTATACATCGAATGCTTAGCTTTTTTTTTATGTAACTAAATATCTATTGCATCATATATATTGAGGTTCTAGGTCTCTTTAAATTTCTATGATTGTTTGTTCAGCTGTTGTTCCTCGTAGTACTTCATATTATTATTATTTGTTTGATCAATGATGTATATTTAAAATCAATTTTGCAACGGTTATTCGTTACCGCCGCATCGCGCGAGTTATGTACTAGTATTTAATGAAAGAGATTTTATGCTTCAACTATCAATAAGGAATGCACAAAAATTCTAGGTTGGGTCAACCAGACCCGTACCAAAAGTGGACAATGTACCTTGCCAATAGCACCATGGTGTTTTCAACAGCATCAAAGCATCAATTCTTTCACGAATAATGTGGCTCATACGATCAATTTCAGCAATGCCTCCATCATTGTCACTGGTCGAACCATACACATTAATGGCTAAACCAGTAGCTATGGTGCTCAGCATTCCAAGAGCATCAACAACATATATAGCTACGGCTGCAAAAATGAAGATGATATCATATTGCCTTCAAAACCTTCAGATGAAGGACTGATAATGGAGGGGATTGATTCCTCCCTAAATAAAAATCACATACATTCTATCAGTTTCATTGCAGACCTGCAAATCACAAAACATGAATGTTTGATAATGTTCATGTAGTTTATGATAAGTTTCACAAACAAGATACATAATTATGAGTTATACCATCTCAATGAATCAGATGACACAAATATTAAATTCAAGAATGATTGTTGTATATAGTTACCAGTAATCTGTTAGGTTTTCTATTCCCTAACTAGATTAACTTATGCAGCGGAAAAACAACAATTAATCTAGAGCAACTAGGAAACTAAACCCTAAAGGACCGCTACTTAATAAAGCTATTAACAATAACAAAATAAATAGATAAATGAGAAAATACTAACCTTTGAGAAAACCAATTTCTCACGCGCAGACCACGTTGCAGAACCTTCACGTAGACTCCTTGCTCGACCTTCCATGCTTTGGATGACAAGTGCCCAAAGTAGAACACCTCTAATGTTTCACACCCGTGAACTAAGAGAAACTCCAAATCCTAGGGTCCCGACTCTACGTCGTGTAAACTCTCACAAGGATTCGGAATGAGAAAGAGAGAAAGTAACGAACTAAATTTGAAACTGGGATGACTGGAAACCATGGATTAGACCTCTATTTATAGGGGAGAGGAAGCCTTGGGTTTTTAATCCCTGGCCGATGTGGGACAACCTGATTCGACCACCAACCGCCGGTTGAAGCCTTCAGCCGGAGGTTGAGATTAATCCTTCTCCAAGTCAAACACGTGTACACCGCCATTCCAAACCCTAGCCTCCAACCGCCGGTTGAACCCTCCAACCGCCGGTTGGAACTTGTTTCCAGAATGTTCCTTTTAGTTTCTAATTAATATCCGATTAATAAACTAACTAAACATTCTTTATTGTTTCTTGTTAATTACTTTTAGCTTCTAATTAATTTATCAACTATGATAAATTAATAAACTAATCAACTAACATTATGATATTAATTCCAATTAATATTATCTCTCTTATTGTTTCTCTTACTGTTCATCGAGAGCAACCCAAAAAGGACTCTACCTTTAGAATAGTCTTACCAATTAGTTATGACCTTGGACACTATTTCCAACAGTCTCCCACTTGGACAAGTCATCAACCACTATTGGTCCGTCTCTATCCTAAGTAGAGGTGCCATCCAATGCATCTGCCGAACTCTGATCATATCCAGTGACGTTCCTTTTAGATAAGTGATCATATATTCCTTTGTTTCAGATATCGTATGAAACTGGGACATGGATTTAATCAATCTCCAGATTCAAGATTATGTTTTCAGATTTTCGATCAATTTGACTATATGGGACTACTGAATTGGTCATATCAATTTAGTCCTGGCTTGGCCAAGCACTTTATGAGTCAACATTTAATCATCAGAGGGCCCAGCGATATCGCTTTTCCATTTAAGGCAAAAGGAACAAATAAATTTCGCATACGTAGCACTAGTCAACTCATCATATCATACCTAGCGTATCCTTTACGACTGGCATTTACGCACAGCGTTTGAATAAACTAAAGTATAACTGACTTGAAAACTAGGAACTCAAATGTATCTCCATTTAAAGAATATAAGATATTATCATCTCAGAGTTACTCGTGATTTCAATCTATGAAGTAACTTCCATGAGTGCGGGATTCTCCTATACTTAAATCCGCATTAAGTACCCATGAGTGTTGCAGCAATCTCCATGCAATGTTTAATCTCCATAGACAATCTACTAACACTCCATGACAGTCTTAATTCACCACATACTTCCTATAGTGTAATCGACTGAGGAGGTTTGAGTGAATCTAATTACTCTGGAAGTGGTGTCTAAACATGCTAAACTGAAACACAATGATAAACGATAGTAAATGGCAGAACTCCTTCCAATAAATAATCTCCATCATTTATCACCAAGTCTATTCTAGTTCCCATCATTGTTTGTAATGTTTCAAAATCAAACAACTAAAACTTTATCTCGTAAACTTATGCTCCTAGCACGTTTACTGATCGTGTGTCCATCACAATCATGTGTCCCTTACCTTCCTTTGAACAAAATGGTATTTTACTTCAATGTGCTTTGGACTCTCCATTATCACATAACATTCCATTGGGATTCGTTCTATTGGAACACCTCCAAGATCACCAATGAAATCCCTTATCCTCATGACTTCTTTTAAGTTTCGCAAGTTTCAATACACTCAGATTCTCATCTGTTATTGTATCCTGCTTTGAACTTTTCAAACTTATCGTTCCCCTTTTAGTAAGAGTACCCAACCAGACTTTGAACGACTATCATCTCTGTCTGTTCGTATACTTACATCCATATAAACCGTTACTCTAAGTTTTTCTTCTCCACCATAATCTAAGAACCTGTCTTTAGTATTTCTCAAATACTTAAGAATATTCTTTACAACTGTTTTATGACCTTTACCAGGATTCTACTGATGTCAACTCACTATGCTCCAAGCAAATGAGACATCGAGTCTTGTACTCGTCATGGCATATATGATCGATCCTATAGCCGAAGCCTATGGGACTCGACTCATTTAGTCCAATCTTGTGCAGTCTTTGGACACTAATCAGTTAGTAATCTTTATGCCATGATGTAAGGGTAGATTCCCATTCTTAGAATTCTCCATTTTAAAATTTTTCAAAATTTCATTCTAAGTATATGTCCTGGTTAAGTCCTTTGAGACGTTTTCAACATATCTCTGTAAATCTTTGTACCAAGAATATATCATATCTTCCAAATCTTTCACAGCGAAATATTCTCCCAATCAACTTTTTACACCTTGTAATGTTGGGATTACATTTTCTATGAGTATTATATCTTTCACATATAATACCAGGAAGACTACAATGCTCTCACTGACTTTGACACATCTGCTGGACTTATCTTTGCTTCTAGAAATCTAAACTGTTAGACTTTCTCATGGAAGCAGAGATTCCAGCTATAAGAAGCCTATCTAATCCATGAAGCCTACACATTCTATTAGGATACTTTGCATTTTCAAAACCTTCCGGTTGTGCCATGAACACATCCTTTGTCAGTTTCCTGTTAAGGAAGGTGGTTTTGACTTTCATCTGCCAAATTTCATAACCATGAAATGCATCTACTGCAAGCATTATCCTAATTGACTTTATTTTAGCTATTGGTGAGAAGGTTTCCTTATAATCAATCCCGAAGGTTTGAGTATAGCCCTTCGCTAACATCCTAGCTTTATACGTGTGCATTTCCCATCCATGTCTATCTCTCTCTCTTGAAGATACACCTACAACTCACCGTCTTGAGACTGAGTGCAGCGTCAACCAAATTCCAAATTTGGTTGTCAGACATAGACTGAATCTTGCTTTTCATAGCCTTAGGCCTGCCATCGCTTCCTTTGTAGTTAGCAGACTCATCTAATTTAATTAGTGTACTGTCACTAATCTTATCATGTTCTTATTTATGGAAACCATAATAGAACTGAGGAGGTTTGCTAATTCTACAACTGCGAGTGGGAAATAATATGCCATCAAGTTCAACAAGTGTTACCACCTCTTGTTGAGTGTCAGTGTTTACCATAGTTTCGTCATCGGTCGATCCTTGAATCTTTTCAAGATCAATTGTACTCCCACTGTCCTCTTTAGATATTATTTCTCTTTCAAGAAACACTCCCTTTTGAGCAACAAATATCTAAACGACTTCTGTGGATAACCGACGAAAAAATATACTTTTCAGATCCAGCTTCTTGTCTTTGCTAAGTTTCTCGATAACTTCACAACCTTAGATCTGGATGTGCCCAAGAGAAGAACCTTTTCTCTTCCACATCTCATAAGTCATCTTTGAACCTTTCTTGGTGTATTAGATTTTAAGATATGTGCGACTGTCTATAATGCCTAACTCCATAAGCTTATTAGAAGTGTTACCTGACTCATCATTGATTGAACCTTGTCTAACAGGATTCTTCTTCTCCTCTCAGCTACTCCATTCAGTTATGGTGTTCTAGGAGGAGTTAATTTGTGAAACTATTCCACAATGTCTATGATGATCAAGAAACTCGATACTAAGGTCTTCTCCTCCCCTTTCGGATTGAAGTACCTTTATCTTTCTGCCCGTTTGGTTCTCTATTTCGTCCTAACACCTTTTGAATTTTCAAAAGTGTCTGACTTATGTTTAATCAGATAAACATATCCATGTCTACTGAAGTAATCAGCAACATAGTAGCAATTTCCATCTTTTGTGGCGCATCAGAATGGTCGACATACATCCATGTATACCAAGTCGAACAATCCATCACTTCTTTCATATTACATGTGAATAGTGATTTAGTCATCTTGCTCAATAAACAAGATTTGCATACATCATCTGATTTAAGGTCGAATGATTCCAACACTCCATACTTTTGGAGTTTGGGCGATATTCTTTCTTGTTTACGTGCCTTAGACGATATTGCCACAATTTGGATTTATCAAGCTCTTTAGACAAACCATCATTTAAATTCCTTTGCTGATATATTCAACATTATCATATATGCCTTTGCAAGTAGACGCTCTATCACCATTTTCATTTCCAAATGAAAACTGATAACTCTCTTTAAACAAGCATGAATGAAACCATGTTTCTTGTCATTTCTGACGAATAATAGCAAATATTTAAATGCATCCTAACCCCAGATTCTAGCATAAGCTCAAACTTTCCAATGGGCGTGACTCTCTTGTCTCCCATGACTAAGTTGAGCTCTTCATGCTTTGAACTTCTTATTTCCTTTAGGCTTTGCAATACAGTGCAAATGTGAGTACCACACCCTGTATTCAAGACCTACGAAGTAGAAGTCGTAGTATCGTGGAGTTTGATTATTTATATATCTGAATCCTTTTCAACCTTACCATCTTTAAGGTCTTTCAGATATTTTGGGCTGCAACGCTTCTAGTGCTCCTCTGTGTTGCAGTATAACACACTGATTCCTTTGGATCATTGCTGGTGCAATTTCGGAATCAATCTTTCTCTTAGCCCCACGATTGGACTTTCCATTCGTAGCTATTCTCGATCTCTTCCTTTCCTTTGCATCACGACCAATTGACAACACAGGAGCTGCTGAGCCAAAAAGGCAAATCAATCTTCTTGATCCTTTGCTCAGTAATTTTTTGGAGTTCCATTATTCAGATCTCTTTCTCATTCAAAACCATTTGACATGAGGTTACAAACTGTTTGTAGACAGCTGGATGACCGGATAGAATTATGTTGATCAAAACTTAGTATCAACCAACATAATATTTCCGGTGAGCTTCAATCTCCTCTTGGGTTGAATCATTATCAATAGTGGGAATTTACTTATCGAGAATAAACTCCTTATTCTTGTCGGGAAAATATTCCTTGTTCTCGCACCTACGGTTTCACAACTCATCGAGAACATACTCTTGTTCCTTAGAGTGAACCTAGGGTTACATCACCCGTCCATACAGATTGAACTGGTAAGTCTTTCCCTCCCAAGAACTGAGAGTTGTGAGAAGTTTAGTTTATTTGCGGAATTTGGAACGAGAGGATTATTACCATTTTCAACAGATATTTTTGAGATAAAAACTATTTTAGTTAGTCTGATTATTCCTTAATTAATTACCCAATTTCTAATTAAGGCTAGGATCTATATTTTCAGTTTTATGAAAAGGGTCGCCGTAATCATATAACAAAATACTTTTGTCGATTTCATTTCTATGAAACTCCTAGATCTTTGAGATTCATTGATACCTATCAATGGCATGTTAATCTCGGTTATGCTCATCTACCATTCATGACTGGTATGCCGAGGATCATGAACTAGATGGTGAACCAACCATGCAAACCCCGCGTGGTGCTCGGCTCGAGTACGCTCGAGAATCGCGAATCCCACATCACTTCTCAATATGTCCTCACATTAATGTGCCGGTAAACCACACACGCTCCATTAACAGTCCATACGAGAAATGTGCGGTTTTCATGGGTTAGCATACTTTTTTAAGCCTACTTTTAATCTTGACATCATCCTAACAGGAGTCCTCGGTAGCTCCATTGAACGCACAAAGAAGCGGAGAAGCAGGTCAGCGCGAAGCTTATTAAAAACCTACTTCTTTAGGGAAGCAGAGTGACCCGCCTTATACCTCTCTTATAGTTTGTTCTCTATGGGTGAGCCGATTTATCAATTGACTGACGATGTATTTAGACTTAAATGATACATATATATAAATCATATTATATATAAGGTCTCTCTTAAACATTTAAGGTTCAGGGTTCTATTTTAAAACATTTTAAAATTGAGTATATATTTTAAACCATTAAAATACTAAGGTCTGATTAGTAAATAAATTAACTGTATACATATATAAATCTATTACACATATATATTTAATTTAGTTATTTGGACAAAATAAAAGACAATTTTATTTCCAAATACTTATTATCTACATTTTGTATTGCTAACCTTATTAAGCCTACGCTCTGATACCACTGTTTGGTTTTCTATTCCCTAACTAGATTAACTTATGCAGCGGAAAAACAACAATTAATCTAGAGCAACTAGGAAACTAAACTCTAAATGACCGCTACTTAATAAAGCTATTAACAATAACAAAATAAATAGATAAATGAGAAAATACTAACCTTTGAGAAAACCAATTTCTCACGCGCAGACCACCTTGCAAAACCTTCACGCAGACTCCTTGCTCGACCTTCCATGCTTTGGATGACAAGTGCCCAAAGTAGAACACCTCTAATGTTTCACACCCGTGAACTAAGAGAAACTCCAAATCCTAGGGTCCCGACTCTACGTCGTGTAAACTCTCACAAGGATTCGGATTGAGAAAGAGAGACAGTAACGAACTAAATTCGAAACTGGGATGACTGGAAACCATGGATTAGACTTCTATTTATAGGGGAGAGGAAGCCTTGGGATTTTAATCCCTGGCCGATGTGGGACAACCTAATTCGACCACCAACCGCCGGTTGAAGCCTTCAGCCGGTGGTTGAGATTAATCCATCTCCAAGTCAAACACGTGTACACCGCCATTCCAAACCCTAGCCTCTAACCGCCGGTTGAACCCTCCAACCGCCGGTTGGAACTTGTTTCCAGAATGTTCCTTTTAGTTTCTAATTAATATCCGATTAATAAACTAACTAAACATTCTTTATTGTTTCTTGTTAATTACTTTTAACTTCTAATTAATTTATCAACTATGATAAATTAATAAACTAATCAACTAACTTTATGATATTAATTCCAATTAATATTATCTCTCTTATTGTTTCTGTAACACCCCCAAATTAATGATTTGCGGAAGCATACTTGGGTGTTACTAATCAATATATAAAGCACAAGATATACAGCGAACGACCTCTAAATGAGACGTTGTAAAACGATTTCATATGAAATAAATGTTTGAAAACTCAATGTTTTCGTATACAAAATGTAGTTCCCTAGAGTCCACGCGTATAGCGGGAGATTCTATTACATCACCAAATATACAAAAGATAATGCTAAGAATCTCCGTTAATGCAGTTGGGTTGAAATCATGCGACTCTAGCTAAGTCCGAGAGTAATCCTACCTCGTAAGTGTATCTGAGAATACATGCTAAAAGGTCAACACGAATGTTGGTGAATCTCACAGGTTTGTATGTAATAATAGTTTTTGAACACAAGATTTCATCAGTAGTGCCCGTAGGCGTAAATCAAGTATTTGCAATCCTGCAAATGTAAAATAAGTAAGTTATACCGTTGCCATGAGGCTCATAATCGAAGCTTAACCCGTAAGTAATAAATTGCTCCCGTGACATGCTCGTAACTGAGCAAGCATAAGAAACGAATAATAGTCGCCCGTTTATACAGAACGGTTCGTGGTAGCGCTACTACCCCGGGCGGGGAGGGTCATTTCCCTAATGGATCCATTAACTAGTGTGCGCTTAAGTCCATAACTAACGATATATGATGGAGAGACTTCTGTTTGTAAGTAAACTCATGCAATCCCGTATAGTAAAATGTAAGTTCCGTACTTGTGTTCAAGAAAAGTAAGCATTGTATCTCACCCCGTACGTAAAACAGTAAAAGTGGGGCTGTAAGACTCACCTGAGTCAAGTAGTAAGCAGTAGCAAACAGTAAGTGGTGTGTAGGTTCTCCGAACCCGTAACCTTTAAATGCCTAAACATATAAGGTTAAGTAAGTAGATGTCCCGCAAGACCATTTAGGCTAGTTGTCTACACAACTCGTTATGTCCAATGTTGGTTCGTTATCGTTTGTTCCTAGAAATCATGGTTAGCCCGTTGGTGATTAGTTGTAGTAATAATCTTAACATTATTATTTTGATTTCAAATAGTTATACTTAAAAGTGTTTATATGCTTTAGGTGACGGGGGTCCAGGGGCAGCGCCCCTGGTTAGCGGGATTCCAGGGGTGGCAACCCCTGGCGGGGTCCAAGAGGCTGGCCCCTGGTTGGGGTTGAGATGCTAAGTCAGCTCGAAAATTTTTTATTTCTACTAAATTGCTTTGGTGAAAAACGCATCTGGACTTGAATTTGGGTGAAATCAGGTGATAAAATTTAGGTCTCGACACTTAGTAAAAATGGTTTGAAACTTTCTGTTTTTAGCGTCACTTATAGCGACACTTAGGGTTTAAGCGACACTTAGGAAGTGTCGCATGAAATAACGGATTCTGATTAATGGCGTCACTTGTGCAAGTGACGCATAGAGTGTGACACTTGAGGAAGTGTCGGTTGTAAGTGTCGTTACAGGTGTCATGAGTCACTAAGGTTAGTGATGGGTGAAATCAGGTTTTGATTGTAGGCGTCACTTAGGCAAGTGACGCTATAAGTGTCGGTCATTAGTGACGGGTATTGAAAATGCGTCATTTAGGTAGTGACGGAAAAAGAGGGTTTTATGCGTGTGACACCCCGCAAAATTCATCGCGATTATTAACGTTAATCACTTGCATTATTAGGCTAATTCCCTACTTGAGTGAATTCACAACACATTTTAGAGGTAAGTCTAGCAAAGCCCAATTAGTTAAAACGCGTAGTATTACTTATTTGTAATTAGATGTAATTACATACGAAACGATTGGAACAAACACGACAAAAATATACGACTATTGGTGAACAAAATTATTTAATAAAACGGAATTATTAAATAACGTTATTAACTATTAAATATTATGTCAATAATATTTACAAAGTATTTCGCAAACTAAAACAACTCGAAACATTTCTGAGAATACGAAACAAAATAAACTTTTAAATTTTTACAACTTAACAAAAACATCTTTATAAAATATCTCAACTAAAAATAAATTCGAATACATATTTAAAAAGTTACCAAATTAAAATAGTATAACATTTAACGATCGGGTAAACAAACACGGAATGCAAACGCAGGAGATGAAAAGTGGAACAAAACCTACCTCCACTTCTTTTTTTCCCTCATTTTCTTTCTTCCATTTCTCTCTCTCTTACTTCCTTTTCTCTCATCTCTTTCTCACTCTAAAACTCCACTAAAATCAACAAAAACTACATCAAAAACACCTCAAAACATCACACTCATTTGGAGAAAAGTAATCACGACGACACGATCTACACTTCTACCTTTTCGGATTTCAAAACCGACACGCGTAAGTTTCCGACATTTCCCGTAAATCCTTAGATTTCGAAGTTTTCTTTCATATTTCATGTTTAATATACTTAATATAACATGTTTTAGTGTTCTTAACAACCGAAAATGTCCAAAATCGACCAAAAACCCGTTTTTACCAAACTGTTCGTCGAACAGTTGGAAGTGTCGCTATGTGCCAAAAACAGTGCTAGCTACATTAGCTAAGTGTCGCTATGCCTAAGTGTCGCCCCTGTAGCGACACTACTTAAGTGTCGCTAAAATACTTAACCAGATCCATCCTAGCGACACTACCTTAGTGACGCCATAATTGAACAAGTGTCGCCTATAGCGACACTAACCAAGTGTCGCTACTCAATTAAAAATCAGGAATCTAGCGACACTCACCTAGTGTCGCCTAACTAGTGTCGCCTATAGCGACACTAGACCAGTGTCGCCAAAAAAAGAACTTGCAACTTATTTTAGAACTAAGTGTCGAACTTAACCGGAAACGAATATTTACATACGATACGATATACAAACGATACAAACATTACAAACACACTTATTTTGCTGAAATTATGATTTCAAACTATCACCAACGAGTCGTATACATTTTCACAAACAACGAAATACAAACGTGAACGTTTAACAAACACTTTGGACATAACTTGGTTGTACGAACACCAGCATGGACGATTAGCTTAGAAATCCACATACTTATTAAATCTCATACGTTTAGGACGTTAGGAGATTTCGGACTGTACTTGGGCTTAGGTTTGCTAGCGCTCACACACAACTTAACTCGACAGTTGAGTTCACAGCCCCTACTTTTACTGTTTTAACTGCTTTGAACAGGGGTGGAAAACATAGTCAAACACTTTTATATATACATGACTGTATACTATTTTACTCGAACGAATGGAGTACATAGAACTGGTAAACCGATACACAAACTGATGATTATGAAATAACGCTTTCATACTATAGATACTGTAAACGCATAAACATGTTTTGAAAACGCTAGAGAACGATCAGCAACACTATTTGCTTAACTGATTGAGCAACTGAAAAAGTCCCTACTGACATGGGCACAGACCGCTGAAAAGTCCCTTCTGACATGGGCACTAGATCCTGCGAACATGGGTCTACTATTGTTATTACACTGATGAAAAGTCCCTACGGACATGGGCACTGGGTTCCTACTGACATGGACCCACCAAACGATTAGGATACTAACATTCCTACGAGACACAACTATTAGGATACTGACATTCCTACGATCATCTAATAGGATACCTGCATTCCTACTATAACTTGAAATATACTTTTGGGCGACATCCCAACGAAACATACCTACTACTAGGATACGTATATCCCTACATAACATACTTGGAAATAGGATACTGCTTTCCTACAACTACTAGGATACAAACTTTCCTACAAACAACTATTTGGAAACGTAATTGGTTTTACGAATTTACACTTTTGGGTGACATCCCAACGATACTGTATAAACAACAAGTGGGTTGCCAACTGTGCTTACAAACTCGAACAATAAATTGCAAACATAAAACCTGTGAATTCACTCAACCTCGTTGTTGACTTTTACTATGTTTTTCAGGGAATTAGCTGCGCATGTAAGAATCGCCAACACACATGGAGGATTAGGCGACCCGTGAAGTTTTAGGATGCCAACTTTTTGGAAACATATGGATTTCTCTAGTATAACTGAAACTGTTTTAGTCATATTCCAGAAATCTACTTTTGTAAACTTATTACTTTTAACTTGTACGATTCGATGAATCGTAAACTTTGTAATTAATACTTTTGACATCTTAATATATTATGTTCTGTTGTAATCATATGCTCTGATACGTATGCATGTACAATGTTGACGTGGCACCCCCAGCCAATACTAATGCTTCCGCTAATCAAAACCGACGAATTTGGGGGTGTTACAGATTGGTATCAGAGCCATTGGTTATAGCGAACTAGGAAACTTTAGGTGACTTAGAGACCTAGAGACCTAGACTATAGCCTTGGCTAGAACGCACATGCATACACACATTTGCATACGTTTAACTATCGATATGACATCTCGACACGCGTAAAACTATTAATCGAATCTTATCACATCCGATTTGCACATCCTTATTTGACCTCATATGAACCTGATCGTGTTAAACGATTGATGAAAAGAAGTATGTATTTAGCATCATATAATGACGCCAACGTGATTATATTATACTAAGTACATATGGGTGTTTCATAGTCGTAAGATACGTAAGGGGAAAACTTGTCAATCCTTCCAAACGCTTGATAACTAGAACTTTGTTCTTCGCATTAACCTTCTTTGGCATTGACTTCTGCAATTTCTTTCCTTGCAGAACGTCATCATGCCGCCTAAAAGAAATACTCGAAACAGTCAACGAAATGTTCCTCCTCCACCTCCGCCTCCAGAAACAACCGAGCAAATAATCGAACACCGCGTGGCTGAAGCTATTGCTCAGTACGAGGCAAGTCGAAACTGAGACCATGTGGCAAACAACAGCGGAGCCACCCCAGTTAACAGCGAAACACCAACGAATACCAAGCAGGGGTGTTCCTACAAAACCTTCCAAGCCTGTAAACCGAGCACTTATACCGGGACCGAAGGGGCAATCGGCCTGGTCCACTGGTTCGAAAAGATGGAATTGGTCCTCGATATCAGCGACTGCGCAACTGAAAACGTGGTGAAATTCGCCACGTGCACTCTAGCCGACGAAGCATTAACCTGGTGGAACGCTCAAGTCCAGATCATGGGACGCCCAGCTGCCTACTCCATGAGCTGGGAAGCTCTGAAACAGATGATGATGGAGGAATTTTGCTCTCCCAACGAGATCCAGAAACTGGAAACCGAGCTATAGAACATACAAATGATCGGCGCTGACATTACCGGTTACACAACTAGATTCCAGGAGCTTGCACGTCTTGTGCCTCACATGGTAACTCCCGAGAAGGAGCGCATCAAGAAATACCTTAAGGGCTTGGCCCCACAAATCAGAGGCATGGTGATGTCCTCCAAACCAACTACTTTCAGGAGCGCAGTGGATCTGGCTCAAAGCTTGACTGACGACGCAGTCCTTATCGGAACTCTGAAAGCTGCGTCAGGGAAAAACGAACCCCGCCGTACCGACACTGGTGACTCTGGTCACAACAAACGAAAGTGGAACAACGATGGTAACAATCATCAGGGTCAACAAAACAGAAACCCGGGGAACGCCCGAGCTTACGCCGCAATCACCAACCCCGAACCAAAAACATACCAAGGCAAGAGGCCTAAATGTGGAAAGTGTGGAAAACACCACGAAGGGGATTGTTTCTTCTGTGATAACTGCAACCAATTTGGACACAGAACCGAAGCTTGTAGAACTCACCCCACGAACAACGAACAACGAAACACTGGCTGTTTCCGGTGTGGTGAACCTGGACACTACCGAAACCAATGCCCACAACTCAATAACAACCAGAACAATAACAACAACACCATCGCAAACCTTCCACCAGCTCGTGGACGTGCATACATCCTCCGTGCACCGGAAACGGTTGCGGACCTCGGCTAGCACGGTATGTCTTAACAGCTGTTGCTACGATTTAACATTTCTTTTATTCGGATACCGATTCGAACATAACGCTTGGTAAACTTTGACCACGAAACGAAACACACAACTTATTGAACTATGCCGCGAGCATACTTAAACCGAATGAATTTTTATGGCAACAATTGAGAGCCACGCAAATTATTATTATTGTTAACAACATGACTTATCGGAGAACATACGCCGCGGGCGATCCGACTTGATTTTAAATTTCGGGACGAGATTTCTCTAACGAGGGGAGAATGTGACACCCCGCAAAATTCATCGCGATTATTAACGTTAATCACTTGCATTATTAGGCTAATTCCCTACTTGAGTGAATTCACAACACATTTTAGAGGTAAGTCTAGCAAAGCCCAATTAGTTAAAACGCGTAGTATTACTTATTTGTAATTAGATGTAATTACATACGAAACGATTGGAACAAACACGACAAAAATATACGACTATTGGTGAACAAAATTATTTAATAAAACGGAATTATTAAATAACGTTATTAACTATTAAATATTATGTCAATAATATTTACAAAGTATTTCGCAAACTAAAACAACTCGAAACATTTCTGAGAATACGAAACAAAATAAACTTTTAAATTTTTACAACTTAACAAAAACATCTTTATAAAATATCTCAACTAAAAATAAATTCGAATACATATTTAAAAAGTTACCAAATTAAAATAGTATAACATTTAACGATCGGGTAAACAAACACGGAATGCAAACGCAGGAGATGAAAAGTGGAACAAAACCTACCTCCACTTCTTTTTTTCCCTCATTTTCTTTCTTCCATTTCTCTCTCTCTTACTTCCTTTTCTCTCATCTCTTTCTCACTCTAAAACTCCACTAAAATCAACAAAAACTACATCAAAAACACCTCAAAACATCACACTCATTTGGAGAAAAGTAATCACGACGACACGATCTACACTTCTACCTTTTCGGATTTCAAAACCGACACGCGTAAGTTTCCGACATTTCCCGTAAATCCTTAGATTTCGAAGTTTTCTTTCATATTTCATGTTTAATATACTTAATATAACATGTTTTAGTGTTCTTAACAACCGAAAATGTCCAAAATCGACCAAAAACCCGTTTTTACCAAACTGTTCGTCGAACAGTTGGAAGTGTCGCTATGTGCCAAAAACAGTGCTAGCTACATTAGCTAAGTGTCGCTATGCCTAAGTGTCGCCCCTATAGCGACACTACTTAAGTGTCGCTAAAATACTTAACCAGATCCATCCTAGCGACACTACCTTAGTGACGCCATAATTGAACAAGTGTCGCCTATAGCGACACTAACCAAGTGTCGCTACTCAATTAAAAATCAGGAATCTAGCGACACTCACCTAGTGTCGCCTAACTAGTGTCGCCTATAGCGACACTAGACCAGTGTCGCCAAAAAAAGAACTTGCAACTTATTTTAGAACTAAGTGTCGAACTTAACCGGAAACGAATATTTACATACGATACGATATACAAACGATACAAACATTACAAACACACTTATTTTGCTGAAATTATGATTTCAAACTATCACCAACGAGTCGTATACATTTTCACAAACAACGAAATACAAACGTGAACGTTTAACAAACACTTTGGACATAACTTGGTTGTACGAACACCAGCATGGACGATTAGCTTAGAAATCCACATACTTATTAAATCTCATACGTTTAGGACGTTAGGAGATTTCGGACTGTACTTGGGCTTAGGTTTGCTAGCGCTCACACACAACTTAACTCGACAGTTGAGTTCACAGCCCCTACTTTTACTGTTTTAACTGCTTTGAACAGGGGTGGAAAACATAGTCAAACACTTTTATATATACATGACTGTATACTATTTTACTCGAACGAATGGAGTACATAGAACTGGTAAACCGATACACAAACTGATGATTATGAAATAACGCTTTCATACTATAGATACTGTAAACGCATAAACATGTTTTGAAAACGCTAGAGAACGATCAGCAACACTATTTGCTTAACTGATTGAGCAACTGAAAAAGTCCCTACTGACATGGGCACAGACCGCTGAAAAGTCCCTTCTGACATGGGCACTAGATCCTGCGAACATGGGTCTACTATTGTTATTACACTGATGAAAAGTCCCTACGGACATGGGCACTGGGTTCCTACTGACATGGACCCACCAAACGATTAGGATACTAACATTCCTACGAGACACAACTATTAGGATACTGACATTCCTACGATCATCTAATAGGATACCTGCATTCCTACTATAACTTGAAATATACTTTTGGGCGACATCCCAACGAAACATACCTACTACTAGGATACGTATATCCCTACATAACATACTTGGAAATAGGATACTGCTTTCCTACAACTACTAGGATACAAACTTTCCTACAAACAACTATTTGGAAACGTAATTGGTTTTACGAATTTACACTTTTGGGTGACATCCCAACGATACTGTATAAACAACAAGTGGGTTGCCAACTGTGCTTACAAACTCGAACAATAAATTGCAAACATAAAACCTGTGAATTCACTCAACCTCGTTGTTGACTTTTACTATGTTTTTTAGGGAATTAGCTGCGCATGTAAGAATCGCCAACACACATGGAGGATTAGGCGACCCGTGAAGTTTTAGGATGCCAACTTTTTGGAAACATATGGATTTCTCTAGTATAACTGAAACTGTTTTAGTCATATTCCAGAAATCTACTTTTGTAAACTTATTACTTTTAACTTGTACGATTCGATGAATCGTAAACTTTGTAATTAATACTTTTGACATCTTAATATATTATGTTCTGTTGTAATCATATGCTCTGATACGTATGCATGTACAATGTTGACGTGGCACCCCCAGCCAATACTAATGCTTCCGCTAATCAAAACCGACGAATTTGGGGGTGTTACAGATTGGTATCAGAGCCATTGGTTATAGCGAACTAGGAAACTTTAGGTGACTTAGAGACCTAGAGACCTAGACTATAGCCTTGGCTAGAACGCACATGCATACACACATTTGCATACGTTTAACTATCGATATGACATCTCGACACGCGTAAAACTATTAATCGAATCTTATCACATCCGATTTGCACATCCTTATTTGACCTCATATGAACCTGATCGTGTTAAACGATTGATGAAAAGAAGTATGTATTTAGCATCATATAATGACGCCAACGTGATTATATTATACTAAGTACATATGGGTGTTTCATAGTCGTAAGATACGTAAGGGGAAAACTTGTCAATCCTTCCAAACGCTTGATAACTAGAACTTTGTTCTTCGCATTAACCTTCTTTGGCATTGACTTCTGCAATTTCTTTCCTTGCAGAACGTCATCATGCCGCCTAAAAGAAATACTCGAAACAGTCAACGAAATGTTCCTCCTCCACCTCCGCCTCCAGAAACAACCGAGCAAATAATCGAACACCGCGTGGCTGAAGCTATTGCTCAGTACGAGGCAAGTCGAAACTGAGACCATGTGGCAAACAACAGCGGAGCCACCCCAGTTAACAGCGAAACACCAACGAATACCAAGCAGGGGTGTTCCTACAAAACCTTCCAAGCCTGTAAACCGAGCACTTATACCGGGACCGAAGGGGCAATCGGCCTGGTCCACTGGTTCGAAAAGATGGAATTGGTCCTCGATATCAGCGACTGCGCAACTGAAAACGTGGTGAAATTCGCCACGTGCACTCTAGCCGACGAAGCATTAACCTGGTGGAACGCTCAAGTCCAGATCATGGGACGCCCAGCTGCCTACTCCATGAGCTGGGAAGCTCTGAAACAGATGATGATGGAGGAATTTTGCTCTCCCAACGAGATCCAGAAACTGGAAACCGAGCTATAGAACATACAAATGATCGGCGCTGACATTACCGGTTACACAACTAGATTCCAGGAGCTTGCACGTCTTGTGCCTCACATGGTAACTCCCGAGAAGGAGCGCATCAAGAAATACCTTAAGGGCTTGGCCCCACAAATCAGAGGCATGGTGATGTCCTCCAAACCAACTACTTTCAGGAGCGCAGTGGATCTGGCTCAAAGCTTGACTGACGACGCAGTCCTTATCGGAACTCTGAAAGCTGCGTCAGGGAAAAACGAACCCCGCCGTACCGACACTGGTGACTCTGGTCACAACAAACGAAAGTGGAACAACGATGGTAACAATCATCAGGGTCAACAAAACAGAAACCCGGGGAACGCCCGAGCTTACGCCGCAATCACCAACCCCGAACCAAAAACATACCAAGGCAAGAGGCCTAAATGTGGAAAGTGTGGAAAACACCACGAAGGGGATTGTTTCTTCTGTGATAACTGCAACCAATTTGGACACAGAACCGAAGCTTGTAGAACTCACCCCACGAACAACGAACAACGAAACACTGGCTGTTTCCGGTGTGGTGAACCTGGACACTACCGAAACCAATGCCCACAACTCAATAACAACCAGAACAATAACAACAACACCATCGCAAACCTTCCACCAGCTCGTGGACGTGCATACATCCTCCGTGCACCGGAAACGGTTGCGGACCTCGGCTAGCACGGTATGTCTTAACAGCTGTTGCTACGATTTAACATTTCTTTTATTCGGATACCGATTCGAACATAACGCTTGGTAAACTTTGACCACGAAACGAAACACACAACTTATTGAACTATGCCGCGAGCATACTTAAACCGAATGAATTTTTATGGCAACAATTGAGAGCCACGCAAATTATTATTATTGTTAACAACATGACTTATCGGAGAACATACGCCGCGGGCGATCCGACTTGATTTTAAATTTCGGGACGAGATTTCTCTAACGAGGGGAGAATGTGACACCCCGCAAAATTCATCGCGATTATTAACGTTAATCACTTGCATTATTAGGCTAATTCCCTACTTGAGTGAATTCACAACACATTTTAGAGGTAAGTCTAGCAAAGCCCAATTAGTTAAAACGCGTAGTATTACTTATTTGTAATTAGATGTAATTACATACGAAACGATTGGAACAAACACGACAAAAATATACGACTATTGGTGAACAAAATTATTTAATAAAACGGAATTATTAAATAACGTTATTAACTATTAAATATTATGTCAATAATATTTACAAAGTATTTCGCAAACTAAAACAACTCGAAACATTTCTGAGAATACGAAACAAAATAAACTTTTAAATTTTTACAACTTAACAAAAACATCTTTATAAAATATCTCAACTAAAAATAAATTCGAATACATATTTAAAAAGTTACCAAATTAAAATAGTATAACATTTAACGATCGGGTAAACAAACACGGAATGCAAACGCAGGAGATGAAAAGTGGAACAAAACCTACCTCCACTTCTTTTTTTCCCTCATTTTCTTTCTTCCATTTCTCTCTCTCTTACTTCCTTTTCTCTCATCTCTTTCTCACTCTAAAACTCCACTAAAATCAACAAAAACTACATCAAAAACACCTCAAAACATCACACTCATTTGGAGAAAAGTAATCACGACGACACGATCTACACTTCTACCTTTTCGGATTTCAAAACCGACACGCGTAAGTTTCCGACATTTCCCGTAAATCCTTAGATTTCGAAGTTTTCTTTCATATTTCATGTTTAATATACTTAATATAACATGTTTTAGTGTTCTTAACAACCGAAAATGTCCAAAATCGACCAAAAACCCGTTTTTACCAAACTGTTCGTCGAACAGTTGGAAGTGTCGCTATGTGCCAAAAACAGTGCTAGCTACATTAGCTAAGTGTCGCTATGCCTAAGTGTCGCCCCTATAGCGACACTACTTAAGTGTCGCTAAAATACTTAACCAGATCCATCCTAGCGACACTACCTTAGTGACGCCATAATTGAACAAGTGTCGCCTATAGCGACACTAACCAAGTGTCGCTACTCAATTAAAAATCAGGAATCTAGCGACACTCACCTAGTGTCGCCTAACTAGTGTCGCCTATAGCGACACTAGACCAGTGTCGCCAAAAAAAGAACTTGCAACTTATTTTAGAACTAAGTGTCGAACTTAACCGGAAACGAATATTTACATACGATACGATATACAAACGATACAAACATTACAAACACACTTATTTTGCTGAAATTATGATTTCAAACTATCACCAACGAGTCGTATACATTTTCACAAACAACGAAATACAAACGTGAACGTTTAACAAACACTTTGGACATAACTTGGTTGTACGAACACCAGCATGGACGATTAGCTTAGAAATCCACATACTTATTAAATCTCATACGTTTAGGACGTTAGGAGATTTCGGACTGTACTTGGGCTTAGGTTTGCTAGCGCTCACACACAACTTAACTCGACAGTTGAGTTCACAGCCCCTACTTTTACTGTTTTAACTGCTTTGAACAGGGGTGGAAAACATAGTCAAACACTTTTATATATACATGACTGTATACTATTTTACTCGAACGAATGGAGTACATAGAACTGGTAAACCGATACACAAACTGATGATTATGAAATAACGCTTTCATACTATAGATACTGTAAACGCATAAACATGTTTTGAAAACGCTAGAGAACGATCAGCAACACTATTTGCTTAACTGATTGAGCAACTGAAAAAGTCCCTACTGACATGGGCACAGACCGCTGAAAAGTCCCTTCTGACATGGGCACTAGATCCTGCGAACATGGGTCTACTATTGTTATTACACTGATGAAAAGTCCCTACGGACATGGGCACTGGGTTCCTACTGACATGGACCCACCAAACGATTAGGATACTAACATTCCTACGAGACACAACTATTAGGATACTGACATTCCTACGATCATCTAATAGGATACCTGCATTCCTACTATAACTTGAAATATACTTTTGGGCGACATCCCAACGAAACATACCTACTACTAGGATACGTATATCCCTACATAACATACTTGGAAATAGGATACTGCTTTCCTACAACTACTAGGATACAAACTTTCCTACAAACAACTATTTGGAAACGTAATTGGTTTTACGAATTTACACTTTTGGGTGACATCCCAACGATACTGTATAAACAACAAGTGGGTTGCCAACTGTGCTTACAAACTCGAACAATAAATTGCAAACATAAAACCTGTGAATTCACTCAACCTCGTTGTTGACTTTTACTATGTTTTTCAGGGAATTAGCTGCGCATGTAAGAATCGCCAACACACATGGAGGATTAGGCGACCCGTGAAGTTTTAGGATGCCAACTTTTTGGAAACATATGGATTTCTCTAGTATAACTGAAACTGTTTTAGTCATATTCCAGAAATCTACTTTTGTAAACTTATTACTTTTAACTTGTACGATTCGATGAATCGTAAACTTTGTAATTAATACTTTTGACATCTTAATATATTATGTTCTGTTGTAATCATATGCTCTGATACGTATGCATGTACAATGTTGACGTGGCACCCCCAGCCAATACTAATGCTTCCGCTAATCAAAACCGACGAATTTGGGGGTGTTACAGATTGGTATCAGAGCCATTGGTTATAGCGAACTAGGAAACTTTAGGTGACTTAGAGACCTAGAGACCTAGACTATAGCCTTGGCTAGAACGCACATGCATACACACATTTGCATACGTTTAACTATCGATATGACATCTCGACACGCGTAAAACTATTAATCGAATCTTATCACATCCGATTTGCACATCCTTATTTGACCTCATATGAACCTGATCGTGTTAAACGATTGATGAAAAGAAGTATGTATTTAGCATCATATAATGACGCCAACGTGATTATATTATACTAAGTACATATGGGTGTTTCATAGTCGTAAGATACGTAAGGGGAAAACTTGTCAATCCTTCCAAACGCTTGATAACTAGAACTTTGTTCTTCGCATTAACCTTCTTTGGCATTGACTTCTGCAATTTCTTTCCTTGCAGAACGTCATCATGCCGCCTAAAAGAAATACTCGAAACAGTCAACGAAATGTTCCTCCTCCACCTCCGCCTCCAGAAACAACCGAGCAAATAATCGAACACCGCGTGGCTGAAGCTATTGCTCAGTACGAGGCAAGTCGAAACTGAGACCATGTGGCAAACAACAGCGGAGCCACCCCAGTTAACAGCGAAACACCAACGAATACCAAGCAGGGGTGTTCCTACAAAACCTTCCAAGCCTGTAAACCGAGCACTTATACCGGGACCGAAGGGGCAATCGGCCTGGTCCACTGGTTCGAAAAGATGGAATTGGTCCTCGATATCAGCGACTGCGCAACTGAAAACGTGGTGAAATTCGCCACGTGCACTCTAGCCGACGAAGCATTAACCTGGTGGAACGCTCAAGTCCAGATCATGGGACGCCCAGCTGCCTACTCCATGAGCTGGGAAGCTCTGAAACAGATGATGATGGAGGAATTTTGCTCTCCCAACGAGATCCAGAAACTGGAAACCGAGCTATAGAACATACAAATGATCGGCGCTGACATTACCGGTTACACAACTAGATTCCAGGAGCTTGCACGTCTTGTGCCTCACATGGTAACTCCCGAGAAGGAGCGCATCAAGAAATACCTTAAGGGCTTGGCCCCACAAATCAGAGGCATGGTGATGTCCTCCAAACCAACTACTTTCAGGAGCGCAGTGGATCTGGCTCAAAGCTTGACTGACGACGCAGTCCTTATCGGAACTCTGAAAGCTGCGTCAGGGAAAAACGAACCCCGCCGTACCGACACTGGTGACTCTGGTCACAACAAACGAAAGTGGAACAACGATGGTAACAATCATCAGGGTCAACAAAACAGAAACCCGGGGAACGCCCGAGCTTACGCCGCAATCACCAACCCCGAACCAAAAACATACCAAGGCAAGAGGCCTAAATGTGGAAAGTGTGGAAAACACCACGAAGGGGATTGTTTCTTCTGTGATAACTGCAACCAATTTGGACACAGAACCGAAGCTTGTAGAACTCACCCCACGAACAACGAACAACGAAACACTGGCTGTTTCCGGTGTGGTGAACCTGGACACTACCGAAACCAATGCCCACAACTCAATAACAACCAGAACAATAACAACAACACCATCGCAAACCTTCCACCAGCTCGTGGACGTGCATACATCCTCCGTGCACCGGAAACGGTTGCGGACCTCGGCTAGCACGGTATGTCTTAACAGCTGTTGCTACGATTTAACATTTCTTTTATTCGGATACCGATTCGAACATAACGCTTGGTAAACTTTGACCACGAAACGAAACACACAACTTATTGAACTATGCCGCGAGCATACTTAAACCGAATGAATTTTTATGGCAACAATTGAGAGCCACGCAAATTATTATTATTGTTAACAACATGACTTATCGGAGAACATACGCCGCGGGCGATCCGACTTGATTTTAAATTTCGGGACGAGATTTCTCTAACGAGGGGAGAATGTGACACCCCGCAAAATTCATCGCGATTATTAACGTTAATCACTTGCATTATTAGGCTAATTCCCTACTTGAGTGAATTCACAACACATTTTAGAGGTAAGTCTAGCAAAGCCCAATTAGTTAAAACGCGTAGTATTACTTATTTGTAATTAGATGTAATTACATACGAAACGATTGGAACAAACACGACAAAAATATACGACTATTGGTGAACAAAATTATTTAATAAAACGGAATTATTAAATAACGTTATTAACTATTAAATATTATGTCAATAATATTTACAAAGTATTTCGCAAACTAAAACAACTCGAAACATTTCTGAGAATACGAAACAAAATAAACTTTTAAATTTTTACAACTTAACAAAAACATCTTTATAAAATATCTCAACTAAAAATAAATTCGAATACATATTTAAAAAGTTACCAAATTAAAATAGTATAACATTTAACGATCGGGTAAACAAACACGGAATGCAAACGCAGGAGATGAAAAGTGGAACAAAACCTACCTCCACTTCTTTTTTTCCCTCATTTTCTTTCTTCCATTTCTCTCTCTCTTACTTCCTTTTCTCTCATCTCTTTCTCACTCTAAAACTCCACTAAAATCAACAAAAACTACATCAAAAACACCTCAAAACATCACACTCATTTGGAGAAAAGTAATCACGACGACACGATCTACACTTCTACCTTTTCGGATTTCAAAACCGACACGCGTAAGTTTCCGACATTTCCCGTAAATCCTTAGATTTCGAAGTTTTCTTTCATATTTCATGTTTAATATACTTAATATAACATGTTTTAGTGTTCTTAACAACCGAAAATGTCCAAAATCGACCAAAAACCCGTTTTTACCAAACTGTTCGTCGAACAGTTGGAAGTGTCGCTATGTGCCAAAAACAGTGCTAGCTACATTAGCTAAGTGTCGCTATGCCTAAGTGTCGCCCCTATAGCGACACTACTTAAGTGTCGCTGAAATACTTAACCAGATCCATCCTAGCGACACTACCTTAGTGGCGCCATAATTGAACAAGTGTCGCCTATAGCGACACTAACCAAGTGTCGCTACTTAATTAAAAATCAGGAATCTAGCGACACTCACCTAGTGTCGCCTAACTAGTGTCGCCTATAGCGACACTAGACCAGTGTCTCCAAAAAAAGAACTTGCAACTTATTTTAGAACTAAGTGTCGAACTTAACCGGAAACGAATATTTACATACGATACGATATACAAACGATACAAACATTACAAACACACTTATTTTGCTGAAATTATGATTTCAAACTATCACCAACGAGTCGTATACATTTTCACAAACAACGAAATACAAACGTGAACGTTTAACAAACACTTTGGACATAACTTGGTTGTACGAACACCAGCATGGACGATTAGCTTAGAAATCCACATACTTATTAAATCTCATACGTTTAGGACGTTAGGAGATTTCGGACTGTACTTGGGCTTAGGTTTGCTAGCGCTCACACACAACTTAACTCGACAGGTGAGTTCACAGCCCCTACTTTTACTGTTTTAACTGCTTTGAACAGGGGTGGAAAACATAGTCAAACGCTTTTATATATACATGACTGTATACTATTTTACTCGAACGAATGGAGTACATAGAAATGGTAAACCGATACACAAACTGATGATTATGAAATAACGCTTTCATACTATAAATACTGTAAACGCATAAACATGTTTTGAAAACGCTAGAGAACGATCAGCAACACTATTTGCTTAACTGATTGAGCAACTGAAAAAGTCCCTACTGACATGGGCACAGACCGCTGAAAAGTCCCTTCTGACATGGGCACTAGATCCTGCGAACATGGGTCTACTATTGTTATTACACTGATGAAAAGTCCCTACGGACATGGGCACTGGGTTCCTACTGACATGGACCCACCAAACGATTAGGATACTAACATTCCTACGAGACACAACTATTAGGATACTGACATTCCTACGATCATCTAATAGGATACCTGCTGTAACAACCCCAAAATTAGGGCCAATTTAAAATTTTCCTAATTACGTGTCTACTACTTGTATTTAATATGAAATAGGATTAAATACGTTACTTACTTATTTTATATATATGGATGGAATATATATACGCGTATACGATTCGTTCAAATCATATAAAACTATAATTGTACAAACGTACGGACGTTGGTAAAACAATTATTAAATAATGTGGAATTATTTAATTACACAAACTACTACTTTATATTATGTTGATAATATAACGAAAACGTACGTTTTAGACCAAACGTTACCGAACTCTCCGAAAACTCGACCAACCGACAAAACAAACAAAGTTATATTTTATAACTTAATAACAAGTGTTTTAACAAATTACTCCAACAAAATACCGGGGGATGACTCGTATTTTAAAACATATATTTTAATCGCGTATAAAATTATTTTAGCGTTTAAACGACCGGGGAAACGAACACCGCACGGAGCGCAAACGCGAGGAAGCAAAACTTGGTGAGACCACACCATGGTGGCCCCACCCAACCGGCCCAAGGTGAGGGGATGTCAAACCCTCACCTCACTTGTACACTTACACACACAACACACCCACACCCTCAATCATTCTCTCTTCTCTCTCTCTAAATCGGCTCATCTCTCTCTTTCTAAAACCGTCACTCAAACACCCTAAAAACACCACCAAAACACCTCGAAGGTCTATACCCGTTTGGAGAAAAGTGATCACGAGAACGAGGACTACAAACCTATCTTTTCGGTTTCTCGATTCGACTACTTTGTAAGTTTTCCGGCTACCTCGAAACTTTTCCGATTACATTTATTTTACTTCCATGTTGTTCCCCTAGCTTTATAATGTCCAAATGATATGTTAAAACTCGTTTTTAAAACTCGAAAGTATAAACCGAACACCCAAACTAAAAACAGTCCCCTTTCGCAATTTTTATAAAATCGTACGATCGAAACTAGCAAATATACTCTAAACATGAAATCTTAGTTTTTCCGTTGCCTACAACTTTCGTGAAGGAAGTTTACCTTCAAAACGCCCCCATTTTACTAGAAAAATAGATTAGTAAACATATGTTTAGTTTTAGTGACGTTAAATAAAAACCGACATCTCGAGACCCTCCCGAAACGAAACGATAATTTTTCTAGTGTTATCTAGTCATTTTAGAACTTGTGTAAAAGTTTCGGGTCAAACCGAGGTCGTTTGACCCAAAACCGAACTTAAAAACGAAATCAGCCTTGTGTTGCGGAACACAAGCTTGTGTTGCGGAACACAAGCCTTGTGTCGCATAATCCATGTGACACAAGGGTTGTGTCGCATAAATCATGTGACACAAGGATTGTGTCGCATATTGTGTCGCATTAAGTTGCATCCATGTGACACAAGGGTTGTGTCGCATAAATCATGTGACACAAGGGTTGTGTCGCATAAATCATGTGACACAAGGATTGTGTCGCATATTGTGTCGCATTAAGTTACATCCATGTGACACAAGGGTTGTGTCGCATAAATCATGTGACACAAGGGTTGTGTCGCATAAATCATGTGACACAAGGATTGTGTCGCATATTGTGTCGCATTAAGTTTCATTCATGTGACACAAGGGTTGTGTCGCATAAATCATGTGACACAAGGTCTGTGTCGCATTTAGTGTCGCAAAAACCCAAAAACAGAAACTAAAAACATTCTAAGTATTTAAAAATCACTTTTCAACAACCAAATCAAATACGATACGATTATACATGAAAATACTATATTTTTGGAAGTATACACAAATACTCGAATACGTACAAGATTATACTTAACTGAACGTGAGATTTCACTCACACACACGAGTCTGCACTCGAAAATACTTAGGAAATTACACTCCAACGAACATACACTTGTACACTACACGGGATTGCACCCGATACGAACTTACAAGTTCACTCACTAGTTACGTGCTGGATTACACGTTAACTGATACGAACTTACACTCGAACATTTACAAGAATTCACTCGTACCCTTTGGGGTTTAAGCCCATTGGAACTTACGCAAACGATACACGTTGTGATACAAACAAACAGTTATACACGTACGCTTTACAAAAGTATAACTACTATCAATACATAATAATAATGGATGGAATTATTATTATACACCGATAACAAACGGACCGTACAACTTTTATACAAACTACGATTTACAAACAAATACAAACGTACAAACAAACTAATGGACATTAACTAGTTTGGGAACAACTAGCATGGATACTTTACAAGTATTCCATTTACTTACTAAACCTTATGCGTATTAGGACGCTAAGGGTTACTAGTTCGGGATACTACTTGCTTACTTACTACATTGTCTGCTAGGCTCAGGTGAGTCTCACAGCCCCTACTTTACTGTTTTATACTCAGGGGTGAGATGCATTACTGTTTTACATGAACACACAAAACTTACTTGCTGCCATGATTTACATACTGTACGAGATTACGGATACGCCAATTGCATGAGTTTTCGACTAATCCAATGAAATCCTCCTTAATCATAGTTGTTAGTTATGGAATTAAGCGCGAGTTTTAGTATATGGATCCATATGGGACTGACAATCCCCGCCCGGGGTAGCACGCACTACCACGAACCGTTCCTGTAGAAACGGGCGTTTCTTACTCGTTTCGAATGAATGTTTTGGATTACATTCACGGGGGTACCTATATTTACTGTACGTTAAGCTTCAACTATGGTGACTCATGGCAATGGAATCAAACGGTTGCATATCCTGCAACCACCCACTTATTAAAACTTAAGTAAACGATGAGCATAACCTGTGATCGTTACTTACTGGCTGGCTATGATTTACAAATACTACATGTGTGTTCAAACTATGTACTTACTTACAAACCTGTGAGATTCACCAACCTTTTTGGTTGACCGTTTTAGTAATGCTTCTCAGGTACACAGCATCAGTAGGGATGCCCAGCAGGATAAGCTTACTTAGCTCGAGTCGCATGCATTACAAGCTTGGAGATTTTATTACATTACTTTTGTACTTACTGTTATGTATTAGAATCTCTAGGAATTTACTTGAACTCGAGCTTGTATTTTGAAACTACTTATGTATTAATGTAATAACTTTTCGAACGTCTCATTTAGAGTCGTTCACTGTATCCTTTGTGCTTGTGATTATTGATTAGTAACACCCAACACATCGCTTCCGCAAACGGTTAAATTTGGGGGTGTTACAGATTGGTATCAGAGCCTAAGGTTATAGTGAACTAGGTTGCATTTAGTGGGCCTAGACTATGACCGTTAGGCAGTATTCCTCATTAGGTATAACTGGTTCAGGGATTACATCATACAAGTTTAATTTAACATAGCCTGATCAACTATGTACAATTAAATGAAGATGATGTAAGTTCTGAAAGGGGTTATGTTGAACAGGAATGCAATAGCTGACTCTGACCTCGAGAGAACCGGGACTTTTACTTGATTGTGCTAGACACACACTAGGCGGTTATGTGATATATATATATATATATATATATATATATATATATATATATATATATATATATACATAGGCCTCTTTCCCCCGATACGATACTCTCTCTCGACTACTACGAAATTAATATTCTTTAAAATTTCATCGAACAAACGACAACTCGATTCTCATCATTCTGTCCTTATTTAACTTTTATGAATTCACGAATACCGACATACGTCCGAAGATCTCAACACCATTATAACCGACAACCATAGTTACTCGAACATCCTTCGATATGAAGATCGAGGCCTTGTTTTCATTTGCTATTCCTACCTAATTCTACGTTTATAACATTTTACAACGTACCCCACCGTACCATTAGGTGTAACTTAATAAAACCATTTTCAACTCAAGTCTCCGTCAGACTTCGAGATTTTCAACCGACTTTTGCCATCAAAAATTTTATAACAAACGTATATTTTTATCAAACATATTACAAAATTTCTTACAAAATGTTTTATAAAATTCTCAAAAATTTCAAAACTGTATAAACTTATTTAAAATTCGCAACTTTGAACAAATTTCAACCTTTGACGAAATTTCTTTGAACTTACTAAATCATCACCGTCATAATTCTTATCCAAACCCTCACATGTCCTTTATTTGTGGTTTCAAGGAACATGCCTCCTCGACGACAAATCACGCTTACTGAAGCCGAAGTAGCGGGTATAATTGCCCGTAGTGTGGCCCAAGCTCTAGCTGTCCGAGCCACCACTCCTGGTAGCGAAGATACCGCTAACAATGGACCACAACCCAAAACCTGCACCTACAAGGACTTCCATAACTGCAAACCCTTGACCTTTCAAGGTACTGAAGGAGCAATCGGTCTGATACGTTGGACCGAGAAAATCGAATCAGTGTTCCTCATCTGCAACTGCAAGGAAGAGGATAAAGTTAAGTTTGCCGCCAGCACTTTTTCTGACACCGCCCTAACCTGGTGGAACACTTATGCGCAAACTGTGAGCGTTGCCGATGCTTACAAACTACAGTGGGATGAGCTGAAGAATATGCTGAGGGGCGAGTACTGCCCAAGAGATGAACTGAAACAATTAGAAGTGGAATTTTGGAATCACAAGATGCAAGGTGACGATATCACCGGTTACACCAACCGCTTTCACCAGCTGGCACTTCTGTGCCCATCCATGGTTGATCCTGAGTATAAAAGGATCGAAAAGTACGTTGATGGACTTCCTGAGCGAATTCAAGACTTAGTAACTTCGTCCAAGCCGGGAACCATTCAAAGCGCCATTCGTATGGCTCATGAGTTAACGGCAAATTCTGTACGCCGTGGCTCGACTTCGACCCCACCTGCGAATAACAAACGTAAATGGGAAGTGAGTCCCCACTCATCCAACTCTACCTCTGACAAAAAGCCTGCAACTGTCAATGCCAATGACTCAAAGGCTTACAAGGGGAGCAAGCCTTACTGCTCCAAATATAGTCGTCATCATAACGGCTCCTGTCCCTGCACTAAATGCAAGAAATTCGGGCACCTGGCCCAAGACTGCCGAACCAACCCCACTGGTACTGATACTCCTGCACCCAAGACCTGCTATGAGTGCAATGGTACCGGGCACTTCAGAAAGGATTGCCCAAAACTGAAACTCCGGACCAACCACACGAGGAGTAGAGCTTATGTAATTAACGCTAGGGAGGATGACCCAAATCCGAGACTCTGTGATTTACTCAACCCGGGTACGCTCATTCTTTGATTACCCGAAACTGTTTTTCCCATAAATCTCTCGCTTAATGATTATGTGTAACTGTCTATTATTCTGTGTGTTTCCTTTGATCCTAAGTACCCAATAGGATTAGGAAACGACCGACTATACGAATTCCGAATATATAACTTGTATTACACTTAGACTACCAATAACAAACACTTTTCCCAAATATCTCACACTAGTTGAGACCGGGAACTCGTATATTATTCGTTATTTTTAAACAAGTCATCCAATAGAACTTCACTTACTAGTAACAATTCTTAAATAGAATAATTATTTCGTAGGAAATGACAACTCACTTCGTCAACAACCCTACACTACAAGATGAACTACTCAGTGAGGAACCCTCGATGTTTCCTTACCTCCTCGAACTCGAGTGTGATACAGGACACTCCGCTGAATCAACAGCAGCACCTGCCTCTCCTGCTGCTCTAACTGCTGCAAAAGCACCAGTTGATGTAACCCTAACTGCTGAATCAGTCAACCACCTTAACCAAACTATTGAATCGCTGCGAAAACAACTAACTGAAGCACGGGAAGACATTGATGACCTACGACGAATTGCTTTCCAAAATGACATACGTATGCGTGAATACGAGCTACGTTTGATAGCTTTAGAAAACCCTACTTCACCACCAACTTCCCAAAGTACTCCTACTGAAAAGGATAACGACCCTGACTGTACCCCGCCTCCAGCAAAAAGGGTGAAGATTTACTTAGGAAATAAACCTTACTGCACCCGATGCACTCGGCATCATGACGAACCGTGTACCACACCCTCCGGTCAATACAAATCCTATCTTAAAGGTACGAACCCTTCCAAGGCAAAGTTGTGCTTCAACTGCGGGAGTGCTGGCCATCTCAAGGCCAAATGCCCACTACCTCCAGGCAACAAAAATTAGGGTACGTTACCACCTGACGATTTCTTAATTTCAAACATTGTAGGACCTACCCTAATACTGTAGGCTACTAGTACACATTGTAGCTACCTGACTAGTATCGAACTACCGACTACTACTTCAAACAAATTTCGGGACGAAATTTTATTAACAAGGGGAGAATGTAACAACCCCAAAATTAGGGCCAATTTAAAATTTTCCTAATTACGTGTCTACTACTTGTATTTAATATGAAATATGATTAAATACGTTACTTACTTATTTTATATATATGGATGGAATATATATACGCGTATACGATTCGTTCAAATCGTATAAAACTACAATTGTACAAACATACAGACGTTGGTAAAACAATTATTAAATAATGTGGAATTATTTAATTACACAAACTACTACTTTATATTATGTTGATAATATAACGAAAACGTACGTTTTAGACAAAACGTTACCGAACTCTCCGAAAACTCGACCAACCGACAAAACAAACAAAGTTATATTTTATAACTTAATAACAAGTGTTTTAACAAATTACTCCAACAAAATACCGGGGGATGACTCGTATTTTAAAACATATATTTTAATCGCGTATAAAATTATTTTAGCGTTTAAACGACCGGGGAAACGAACACCGCACGGAGCGCAAACGCGAGGAAGCAAAACTTGGTGAGACCACACCATGGTGGCCCCACCCAACCGGCCCAAGGTGAGGGGATGTCAAACCCTCACCTCACTTGTACACTTACACACACAACACACCCACACCCTCAATCATTCTCTCTTCTCTCTCTCTAAATCGGCTCATCTCTCTCTTTCTAAAACCGTCACTCAAACACCCTAAAAACACCACCAAAACACCTCGAAGGTCTATACCCGTTTGGAGAAAAGTGATCACGAGAACGAGGACTACAAACCTATCTTTTCGGTTTCTCGATTCGACTACTTTGTAAGTTTTCCGGCTACCTCGAAACTTTTCCGATTACATTTATTTTACTTCCATGTTGTTCCCCTAGCTTTATAATGTCCAAATGATATGTTAAAACTCGTTTTTAAAACTCGAAAGTATAAACCGAACACCCAAACTAAAAACAGTCCCCTTTCGCAATTTTTATAAAATCGTACGATCGAAACTAGCAAATATACTCTAAACATGAAATCTTAGTTTTTCCGTTGCCTACAACTTTCGTGAAGGAAGTTTACCTTCAAAACGCCCCCATTTTACTAGAAAAATAGATTAGTAAACATATGTTTAGTTTTAGTGACGTTAAATAAAAACCGACATCTCGAGACCCTCCCGAAACGAAACGATAATTTTTCTAGTGTTATCTAGTCATTTTAGAACTTGTGTAAAAGTTTCGGGTCAAACCGAGGTCGTTTGACCCAAAACCGAACTTAAAAACGAAATCAGCCTTGTGTTGCGGAACACAAGCTTGTGTTGCGGAACACAAGCCTTGTGTCGCATAATCCATGTGACACAAGGGTTGTGTCGCATAAATCATGTGACACAAGGGTTGTGTCGCATAAATCATGTGACACAAGGATTGTGTCGCATATTGTGTCGCATTAAGTTGCATCCACGTGACACAAGGGTTGTGTCGCATAAATCATGTGACACAAGGGTTGTGTCGCATATTGTGTCGCATTAAGTTGCATCCATGTGACACAAGGGTTGTGTCGCATAAATCATGTGACACAAGGGTTGTGTCGCATAAATCATGTGACACAAGGATTGTGTCGCATATTGTGTCGCATTAAGTTGCATTCATTTGACACAAGGGTTGTGTCGCATAAATCATGTGACACAAGGTCTGTGTCGCATTTAGTGTCGCAAAAACCCAAAAACAGAAACTAAAAACATTCTAAGTATTTAAAAATCACTTTTCAACAACCAAATCAAATACGATACGATTATACATGAAAATACTATACTTTTGGAAGTATACACAAATACTCGAATACGTACAAGATTATACTTAACTGAACGTGAGATTTCACTCACACACACGAGACTGCACTCGAAAATACTTAGGAAATTACACTCCAACGAACATACACTTGTACACTACACAGGATTGCACCCGATACGAACTTACAAGTTCACTCACTAGTTACGTGCTGGATTACACGTTAACTGATACGAACTTACACTCGAACATTTACAAGAATTCACTCGTACCCTTTGGGGTTTAAGCCCATTGGAACTTACACAAATGATACACGTTGTGATACAAACAAACAGTTATACACGTACGCTTTACAAAAGTATAACTACTATGAATACATAATAATAATGGATGGAATTATTATTATACACCGATAACAAACGGACCGTACAACTTTTATACAAACTACGATTTACAAACAAATACAAACGTACAAACAAACTAATGGACATTAACTAGTTTGGGAACAACTAGCATGGATACTTTACAAGTATTCCATTTACTTACTAAACCTTATGCGTATTAGGACGCTAAGGGTTGCTAGTTCGGGATACTACTTGCTTACTTACTACATTGTCTGCTAGGCTCAGGTGAGTCTCACAGCCCCTACTTTACTGTTTTATACTCAGGGGTGAGATGCATTACTGTTTTACATGAACACACAAAACTTACTTGCTGCCATGATTTACATACTGTACGAGATTACGGATACGCCAATTGCATGAGTTTTAGACTAATCCAATGAAATCCTCCTTAATCATAGTTGTTAGTTATGGAATTAAGCGCGAGTTTTAGTATATGGATCCATATGGGACTGACAATCCCCGCCCGGGGTAGCACGCACTACCACGAACCGTTCCTGTAGAAACGGGCGTTTCTTACTCGTTTCGAATGAATGTTTTGGATTACATTCACGGGGGTACCTATATTTACTGTACGTTAAGCTTCAACTATGGTGACTCATGGCAATGGAATCAAACGGTTGCATATCCTGCAACCACCCACTTATTAAAACTTAAGTAAACGATGAGCATAACCTGTGATCGTTACTTACTGGCTGGCTATGATTTACAAATACTACATGTGTGTTCAAACTATGTACTTACTTACAAACCTGTGAGATTCACCAACCTTTTTGGTTGACCGTTTTAGTAATGCTTCTCAGGTACACAGCATCAGTAGGGATGCCCAGCAGGATAAGCTTACTTAGCTCGAGTCGCATGCATTACAAGCTTGGAGATTTTATTACATTACTTTTGTACTTACTGTTATGTATTAGAATCTCTAGGAATTTACTTGAACTCGAGCTTGTATTTTGAAACTACTTATGTATTAATGTAATAACTTTTCGAACGTCCCATTTAGAGTCGTTCACTGTATCCTTTGTGCTTGTGATTATTGATTAGTAACACCCAACACATCGCTTCCGCAAACGGTTAAATTTGGGGGTGTTACACCTGCATTCCTACTATAACTTGAAATATACTTTTGGGTGACATCCCAACGAAACATACCTACTACTAGGATACGTATATCCCTACAGAACATACTTGGAAATAGGATACTGCTTTCCTACAACTACTAGGATACAAACTTTCCTACAAACAACTATTTGGAAACGTAATTGGTTTTACGAATTTACACTTTTGGGTGACATCCCAACGATACTGTATAAACAACAAGTGGGTTGCCAACTGTGCTTACAAACTCGAACAATAAATTGCAAACATAAAACCTGTGAATTCACTCAACCTTGTTGTTGACTTTTACTATGTTTTTCAGGGAATTAGCTGCGCATGTAAGAATCGCCAACACACATGGAGGATTAGGTGACCCGTGAAGTTTTAGGATGCCAACTTTTTGGAAACATATGGATTTCTCTAGTATAACTGAAACTGTTTTAGTCATATTCCAGAAATCTACTTTTGTAAACTTATTACTTTTAACTTGTACGATTCGATGAATCGTAAACTTTGTAATTAATACTTTTGACATCTTAATATATTATGTTCTGTTGTAATCATATGCTCTGATACGTATGCATGTACAATGTTGACGTGGCACCCCCAGCCAATACTAATGCTTCCGCTAATCAAAACCGACGAATTTGGGGGTGTTACAATGCGGCACTTAGGCAAGTGTAACAACCCCAAAATTAGGACCAATTTAAAATTTTCCTAATTACGTGTTTATTACTTGTATATAATATGAAATAGGATTATATACGTTATCTACTTATTATGTATATATATGGATGGAATATATATATATAAACGCGTATACGATTCGTACAAATCGTATAAAACTACAACTGTACAAACTTGCGGACATTGGTAAAACAATTATTAAATAATGGGAAATTATTTAATTACTTTGACTAGTACTTTATATTATGTTTATAATATAAAGGAAAACGTACGTTTTAATTAAAACGTCACCGAACTCTCCGAAAACTCGACCAACCGACAAAACAAAACAAAGTTATATTGTTCAACTTGAAAACTAAGTATTTTATTGAAATACTTCAACTAAAGTTCCGGATATTATTTCGTATTTTAAAACGTATATTTAATCGCTTACAAAAGGATTTTAACGTTTAAACGACCAGGGAAACGAACACCGCACGGAGCGCAAACACGGGGAACAAGTCTGGGGCAACCCACACTTCGGTGGGCCACCCCACCAATCGGCCAAGACATGGGGTCATCACCCCCCATGCTCTTTTCTCTTTTCCTTCACACAACCACAAACACAAACACACTCAACCTCCTTTTTCTCTCTAAACTCTCTCATTCTCTCTCTCTAAATCGGTACACTCTCTCTCTAGAATACACACCCGAAACTTGCTTGAATCACAAAACGGAAAGGAGCAACGACGATCACCACAACGAGAGCTACAACTTCATCTTTTCGGTTTTTCGTTTCGACAACTTTGTAAGTTTTCCGGCGAACTCGAAACTTTCCGATTACATCTATTTTGCTAGATTATTGTTTCCCTAACTTAGTAATGTCCAAATATGTAATTTAAACTCGTTTTTGAACACGTTAACGGACATGTCGGTTTTGGTCATTTTAAAGAAAACGACACCACAAACCTTAAAAACGACTACCAATAGTTATTATGGACTCATTATAACATATTAAAACTAGTATAAAAGTTCTAGACCCAACGGAAACCGGAAAATACGTTTTCGGAAACTTAAATTCCGAACAGACCTCTTGTGTCGCATCGGACCAAAATTCTGTGTGACACAACACTATGTCGCATGTTATGTCGCACGTTATGTCGCAATGTATGCGACACAACGCTTATGTCGCACTATATGTCGTATCATCTACGACACAAAGTTTACCTATCGCTTGATTGCGACACAACGACTATGTCGTACCGTTGTGTCGTACCCTTGTCTGCGACACAACCATTGTGTCGCATAAACACTAAATCAGAAACCAATCCTTACGACACAGATCTTATGTCGCATGTGGTCTGCGACACAAGCCTTGTGTCGCAGATAGCCCAGATCAGAAAACAAAATATATTCTAAGTGTTGGAATCACTTTTCAACTACTAAATCAAATACGATGTTACTTATACATGAAAATACTATACTTTTGGAAGTATACAATGATACTTGAATACGTACAAGTCTATACTAAACTGAACGTGAGATTTCACTCACACACGCACACAAGTTTACACTCGGAAATACTTAGGAGATTACACTCCAACAAACTTACACTTGTACACTACACGGGATTGCACCCAATACGAACTTACGAGTTCACTCACTAGTTACGTGCTGGATTACACGTTAACTGATACAAACATACACTCGAATACTTACGAGGTTTCACTCGTACCCTTTGGGGTTTAAGCCCATTGGAACTTACGCAAACGATACATGTTGTAATACAAACAAACGAACATATGAGTATACTTTACAACTGTATAACTACTATGAATACATAATAATAATGGATGGAATTATTATTATACACCGATAACAAACGGACCGTACAACTTTTATACAAACTACGATTTACAAACGATTACAAACGTACAAACAAACTAATGGACATTAACTAGTTCGGGAACAACTAGCATGGATACTTTACAAGTATTCCATTTACTTACTAAACCTTATGCGTATTAGGACGCTAAGGGTTGCTAGTTCGGGATACTACTTGCTTACTTACTGCATTGTCTGCCAGACTCAGGTGAGTCTCACAGCCCCTACTTTACTGTTTTTATACTCAGGGGTGAGATGCATTACTGTTTTACATGAACACACAAAACTTACTTGCTGCCATGATTTACTTACTGTACGAGATTAACGATACGCCAATTGCATGAGTTTACGACTAATCCAATGAAATCCTCCTGAATCATAGTTGTTAGTTATGTGATAAGCGCGAGTTTTAGTATATGGATCCATATGGGACTGACAATCCCCGCCCGGGGTAGCACGCACTACCACGAACCGTTCCTGTAGAAACGGGCGTTTCTTACTCGTTCCGTATGAATGTTTTGGATTACATTCATGAGGGGGTACCTATATTTACTGTACGTTAAGCTTCAACTATGGTGGCTCATGGCGATTGTATCAAACGGTTTGCATAATCTGCAACCACCCACTTATTAAACTTAAGTTAATGATGAGCATAACCTGTGATCATTAATTACTGGCTGGCTATGATTTACAAATACTACTTGTGTGTTCAAACTGTTTACTTACTTACAAACCTGTGAGATTCACCAACCTTTTGGTTGACCGTTTTAGTATTGCTTCTCAGGTACACAGCATCAGTAGGGATGCCCAGCAGGATAAGCTTACTTAGCTCGAGTCGCATGCATTTACAAGCTTGGAGATTTTCATACATTACTTTTGTACTTACTGTTATGTATTAGAATCTCTAGGAATTAACTTAAACTCGAGCTTGTATTTTGAAACTACTTATGTATTAATGTAATAACTTTTCGAACGTCTCATTTAGAGTCGTTCACTGTATCCTTTGTGCTTGTGATTATTGATTAGTAACACCCAAAAACATCGCTTCCGCAAACTGTTAAATTTGGGGGTGTTACAGGTTGGTATCAGAGCCTAAGGTTATAGTGAACTAGGTTGCATTTAGTGGGCCTAGACTATGACCGTTAGGCAGTATTCCTCATTAGGTATAACTGGTTCAGGAATTACAGCATACAAGTTTAATTTAACATAGCCTGATCAACTATGTACAATTAAATGAAGATGATGTGAGTTCTGAAAGGGGTTATGTTGAACCGGAATGCATTAGCTGACTCTGACCTCGAGAGAACCGGGACTTTTACGTGATTGTGCTAGACACGAACTAGGCGGTTATGTGATATATATATACATATATACATAGGCCTCTTTCCCCGATACGATACTCTCTCTCGACTACTACGAAATTTATATTCCTTAAATTTTTCTCGAACAAACGACAACTCGATTCTCGTCATTCTGTTCTTATTTAACTTTTATGAATCCACGAATACCAACATACGTCCGAAGATCTCCACACCATTATAACCGACAACCATAGCTACTCGAACATCCTTCGATATGAAGATCGAGACCTTGTTTTCATTTGCTATTCCTACTTAATTCTACGTTTATGACATAATTCAACGTACCTCACTGTACCGTTAGAAACCATTTTCAACTCAAATTTTCGCTAGACTTCAAATTATACAACTGACTTTTACTATCAAAATTTTATAACGAATATATTTCTATCAAACATGTTACAAAACTTCTTACAAAATGTTTTATAAAATTCTCAAAATTTTCGAAACTGTATAAACTTATTTATAACCCACAAACTTTGAACAAATTTCAACCTTTGACGAAATTTCTTTGAACTTACTAAATCATCACCGTCATAATTATTGTTCAAACCTTCACATGTTCTTTATTTATTGTTTCAAGGAACATGCCTCCTCGACGACAAATCACTCTTACTGAAGCCGAAGTAGCGGGTATAATTGCCCGTAGTGTGGCTCAAGCTCTAGCTACCCGGACTTCAGCTCCTGGTAGCGAAGATACCGCTAACAATGGACCACAACCCAAAACCTGCACCTACAAGGACTTCCAAAACTGCAAACCCTTGAGCTTTGCAGGTACTGAGGGAGCAATCGGTCTAATACGTTGGACCGAGAAAATCGAATCAGTGTTCCTCATCTGCAACTGCAAGGAAGAGGATAAAGTCAAGTTCGCCGCCAGTACTTTTTCTGACACCGCCCTTACCTGGTGGAATACTTATGCGCAAACGGTGAGCATTACCGATGCTTACAAACTACAGTGGGATGAACTGAAGAATATGCTGAGGGGCGAGTACTGCCCAAGAGATGAATTGAAACAACTAGAGTTAGAATTCTGGAATCACAAGATGCAGGGTGACGACATCACCGGTTACACCAACCGCTTTCACCAGCTGGCACTTTTGTGCCCATCCATGGTTGATCCCGAGTACAAGAGGATCGAAAAGTACGTGGATGGACTTCCCGAGCGACTACAAGATTTAGTGACTTCATCTAAACCGGGAACCATTCAGAGCGCCATTCGTATGGCTCATGAGTTAACGGCCAATTCTGTCCGCCGTGGCTCGACTTCAACCCCGTCTGCGAATAACAAACGTAAATGGGAAGTAACTCCCCACACATCCAACCCGACTCCTGACAAAAAGCCTGCAACTGTCAATGCCAATGACTCAAAGGCTTACAAGGGGAGCAAGCCTTACTGCTCCAAATGTAGTCGTCATCATAACGGCTCCTGTCCCTGCACCAAATGCAAGAAATTCGGGCACCTGGCCCAAGACTGCCGAACCAACCCCACTGGTACTGATACTCCTGCACCCAAGACCTGCTATGAGTGCAATGGTACCGGGCATTTCAGGAAGGATTGCCCAAAACTGAAACTCCGAACTAACAATACGAGGAGTAGAGCTTACGTAATCAACGCTAGGGAGGATGACCCGAACCCGAGACTCTGTGATTTACTCAACCCGGGTACGCTCATTCTTTGACTGCCCGAATCTGTTTTCTCATAAATCTCTCGCTTAATGATTTATGTATAACTGTATTTTATTCTGTGTGTTTTCTTTGATCCTAAGTACACAATAGGATTAGGAAACGACCGACTACTTAAATCCCGACAACACAATTTGCCTTACACTTTAGATACAGTAACTAAACTCCCTTCCCAATTATCTCACACTGGTTGAGACCGGGAACTCGTATACTATTTGTTACTGTAAACAGATAAATTAATATAACTTCACTTACTTGAGGCAAATTCTTAAATAGAACACTTATTTCGTAGGAAATGACAACTCACTCCGTCAACAACCCTACACTGCAAAATGAACTGCTCAGTGAGGAACCGAAGATGTTTCCTTACCTCCTCGAACTCGAGTGTGATACCGAACCTTTCGTCGAATCAGCAACAGCACCTGCTTCTCCTGTTGCTCTAACTGCTGCAAAAGCACCAGTTGATGAAACCTTGACTGCTGAATCAGTCAGCCACCTCAACCAAACTATTGATTCGCTGCGACAACAACTGACTGAAGCACGGGAAGACATTGATGACCTACGACGAATTGCTTTCCAAAGTGACCTGCGTATGCGTGAGTACGAGCTACGTTTGATAGCTTTAGAAAACCCTACTCCACCACCAACTTCACAAAGTACTACTTCTGAAAAGGATACCGACACTGATTGTACACCACCCCCAGCAAAAAGGGTAAAAGTTTACTTGGGAAATAAACCTTACTGTGCTCGATGCACTCGACATCATGACAAACCGTGTACCATACCCACCGGTCAATGCAAATCCTACCCTAAAAGTACGAACCTTCCTAAAGTGAAACTCTGCTTCAACTGTGGGAATGTTGGCCATCTCAAGGCCCAATGCCCACTACCTCCAGGTAACAAAAATTAGGGTACGTTACCACCTGACAACTACTTGATTACAAACACTGTAGGACCTACCCTACTACTGTAGGCTACTAGTACGTATTGTAGCTACCTGACGAATATCAAACTACCGATTACTACTTCGAACAAATTTCGGGACGAAATTTAATTAACAAGGGGAGAATGTAACAACCCCAAAATTAGGACCAATTTAAAATTTTCCTAATTACGTGTTTATTACTTGTATATAATATGAAATAGGATTATATACGTTATCTACTTATTATGTATATATATGGATGGAATATATATATATAAACGCGTATACGATTCGTACAAATCGTATAAAACTACAACTGTACAAACTTGCGGACATTGGTAAAACAATTATTAAATAATGGGAAATTATTTAATTACTTTGACTAGTACTTTATATTATGTTTATAATATAAAGGAAAACGTACGTTTTAATTAAAACGTCACCGAACTCTCCGAAAACTCGACCAACCGACAAAACAAAACAAAGTTATATTGTTCAACTTGAAAACTAAGTATTTTATTGAAATACTTCAACTAAAGTTCCGGATATTATTTCGTATTTTAAAACGTATATTTAATCGCGTACAAAAGGATTTTAACGTTTAAACGACCGGGGAAACGAACACCGCACGGAGCGCAAACACGGGGAACAAGTCTGGGGCAACCCACACTTCGGTGGGCCACCCCACCAATTGGCCAAGACATGGGGTCATCACCCCCCATGCTCTTTTCTCTTTTCCTTCACACAACCACAAACACAAACACACTCAACCTCCTTTTTCTCTCTAAACTCTCTCATTCTCTCTCTCTAAATCGGTACACTCTCTCTCTAGAATACACACCCGAAACTTGCTTGAATCACAAAACGGAAAGGAGCAACGACGATCACCACAACGAGAGCTACAACTTCATCTTTTCGGTTTTTCGTTTCGACAACTTTGTAAGTTTTCCGGCGACCTCGAAACTTTCCGATTACATCTATTTTGCTAGATTATTGTTTCCCTAACTTAGTAATGTCCAAATATGTAATTTAAACTCGTTTTTGAACATGTTAACGGAAATGTCGGTTTTGGTCATTTTAAAGAAAACGACACCACAAACCTTAAAAACGACTACCAATAGTTATTATGGACTCATTATAACATATTAAAACTAGTATAAAAGTTCTAGACCCAACGGAAACCGGAAAATACGTTTTCGGAAACTTAAATTCCGAACAGACCTCTTGTGTCGCATCGGACCAAAATTCTGTGCGACACAACACTATGTCGCATGTTATGTCGCACGTTATGTCGCAATGTATGCGACACAACGCTTATGTCGCACTATATGTCGTATCATCTACGACACAAAGTTTACCTATCGCTTGATTGCGACACAACGACTATGTCGTACCGTTGTGTCGTACCCTTGTCTGCGACACAACCATTGTGTCGCATAAACACTAAATCAGAAACCAATCCTTACGACACAGATCTTATGTCGCATGTGGTCTGCGACACAAGCCTTGTGTCGCAGATAGCCCAGATCAGAAAACAAAATATATTCTAAGTGTTGGAATCACTTTTCAACTACTAAATCAAATACGATGTTACTTATACATGAAAATACTATACTTTTGGAAGTATACAACGATACTTGAATACGTACAAGTCTATACTAAACTGAACGTGAGATTTCACTCACACACGCACACAAGTTTACACTCGGAAATACTTAGGAGATTACACTCCAACAAACTTACACTTGTACACTACACGGGATTGCACCCAATACGAACTTACGAGTTCACTCACTAGTTACGTGCTGGATTACACGTTAACTGATACAAACATACACTCGAATACTTACGAGGTTTCACTCGTACCCTTTGGGGTTTAAGCCCATTGGAACTTACGCAAACGATACATGTTGTAATACAAACAAACGAACATATGAGTATACTTTACAACTGTATAACTACTATGAATACATAATAATAATGGATGGAATTATTATTATACACCGATAACAAACGGACCGTACAACTTTTATACAAACTACGATTTACAAACGATTACAAACGTACAAACAAACTAATGGACATTAACTAGTTCGGGAACAACTAGCATGGATACTTTACAAGTATTCCATTTACTTACTAAACCTTATGCGTATTAGGACGCTAAGGGTTGCTAGTTCGGGATACTACTTGCTTACTTACTGCATTGTCTGCCAGACTCAGGTGAGTCTCACAGCCCCTACTTTACTGTTTTTATACTCAGGGGTGAGATGCATTACTGTTTTACATGAACACACAAAACTTACTTGCTGCCATGATTTACTTACTGTACGAGATTAACGATACGCCAATTGCATGAGTTTACGACTAATCCAATGAAATCCTCCTGAATCATAGTTGTTAGTTATGTGATAAGCGCGAGTTTTAGTATATGGATCCATATGGGACTGACAATCCCCGCCCGGGGTAGCACGCACTACCACGAACCGTTCCTGTAGAAACGGGCGTTTCTTACTCGTTCCGTATGAATGTTTTGGATTACATTCATGAGGGGGTACCTATATTTACTGTACGTTAAGCTTCAACTATGGTGGCTCATGGCGATTGTATCAAACGGTTTGCATAATCTGCAACCACCCACTTATTAAACTTAAGTTAATGATGAGCATAACCTGTGATCATTAATTACTGGCTGGCTATGATTTACAAATACTACTTGTGTGTTCAAACTGTTTACTTACTTACAAACCTGTGAGATTCACCAACCTTTTGGTTGACCGTTTTAGTATTGCTTCTCAGGTACACAGCATCAGTAGGGATGCCCAGCAGGATAAGCTTACTTAGCTCGAGTCGCATGCATTTACAAGCTTGGAGATTTTCATACATTACTTTTGTACTTACTGTTATGTATTAGAATCTCTAGGAATTTACTTAAACTCGAGCTTGTATTTTGAAACTACTTATGTATTAATGTAATAACTTTTCGAACGTCTCATTTAGAGTCGTTCACTGTATCCTTTGTGCTTGTGATTATTGATTAGTAACACCCAAAAACATCGCTTCCGCAAACTGTTAAATTTGGGGGTGTTACAGCAAGTGAAGCAAAATTAGGGCTTTTAGCGACACTCAATGCGTCACTTAAGTGACGCCACGAAGTGACGCTATACTGCAGTCATCGTTGCGACACTTAAAGCTGTTGACGGATTTTTGAGCCAAAAACGAGTTTTCCGGCCATAGTTTGGTCCGATCCTTTTACCCAACCCATATATGGACATTTTAAGTGTATATAAACAACAAACAAGCATTATAACAAGGATTTGAGTGATTTCGAGAATTTGTCGGAAACTTACAAAGTGGCGAAATGAAATTCCGAAAAGATGAGAATGTAGATCGTCACGAGGTGGTTCCTTTTCTGCAAAAATCTTGATGATCCGAGTGCGTTTGGTGGTGTTATTTTGTGATTTAGTGTGATGGAGGTGATGAAGTTTTTGAGAGAAAAAGGATAGAGAGAGAGAGAGAGTGGAATGGTGAAATGAGGAAGAAAGTGGGAGAAAGGTGGGGGTATAGGGGGCCGTTTTGGTGGGGTCCACGGGGTGGGCTTCACCAACTTTTGCTCCCTCACATTTGCGCTCCGTGTGGTATTCGTTTTCCCGATCGTTTAAACGTTAAATTAATTATTCTATACGTTTAAATGTACATTTTAAATTACGAATAATTTCCCAAATATTTTGTTTAGAGTATTTTATTAAATACTTTATATTTGAGTTGTAAAATATGATTTAACTTTGTTTTGATTTGTTTGCGCGTTAGTATTTTAATCGCGTATACATTTATTTGTACGATACGAATTAATCACGAAATATTATCAAAATAATATTTTGGGTATACTGGTCGTATTAAATAATATTATATTCTCCAATAAAATTGTTCACCAACGTCCGTATTTACTTGAAATGAATTACATTCGATTTAAATTGCGTACGATTTAATCAAATCGCATTTTTGTATATATTCATCAATATATATTTCGATACATTAATTAGCCTAAAACCGAGCTAATTACATGTATTAACAAATGATTAGGCACAAATCACTAGTCCTAATTTGGTGGGTGTTACATTCTCCCCCTGTTAGGAGAATTTCGTCCCGAAATTTAGCTCGAGGTCGCGTTTGATGCAGAATCAGTGAATAACTGAGGATACTTGAGTCGCATTTGGTCTTCCCGTTCCCAAGTGAATTCCGGACCACGCCGCAAATTCCACCTGACTTTAACGATGGGAATACGACTTTATTTAAGTTGTTTGACCTCACAGTCCATGATTTCAGCGGGTTCCTCAACGAAGTGGAGTTTGTCGTCAACACGAATTTCATCGAGTGGGATAACAAGTGTCTCATCAGACAGACATTTCTTCAAGTTAGAAATGTGAAAAGTGGGGTGCACACTGCTGAGTTCGGATGGCAGCTGTAGCCGATATGCTACGGGGCCAATCCTTTCGAGGATCTCAAAAGGCCCGATGTACCTGGGATTTAACTTCCCGCGTTTACCGAATCGAATTACGCCTTTCCAGGATGATACTTTCAGGGGTACTCGGTCCCCAACCTGGAGCTCGAGTGGTTTGCGTCTCACATCAGCATAACTTTTCTGACGGTCACGTGCGACTTTGAGTCGGTTTTGGATTTCAATGATTTTCTCCGTGGTTTCATGAATGAGTTCAGGACCAGTGAGTTTACTATCTCCCACTTCGGTCCAACAGATCGGTGATCGGCACTTACGACCGTACAGTGCCTCAAAAGGTGCAGCCTTAATGCTGGCGTGATAACTGTTATTGTAGGAAAACTCACACAACGATAGGTGTCTTTCCCAGTTGGTACCGAAATCAACTACGCAGGCTCGTAGCATGTCTTCCAGTGTCTGAATAGTTCGTTCACTTTGGCCATCGGTTTGAGGGTGGTACGCGGTACTCATATCGAGACGGGTACCCAATGATTTCTGAAGTGATTGCCAAAAGTGAGAGGTGAAACGGGCATCTCTATCAGAGATAATCGAGGTAGGAACACTGATAAACGCTCAAAAGTACTATATTTCAGTAGTATTTAACCCCTATTCTTGAATGTTTTTATTGCATTTTGTTTAGAATAGATATTGATTTCATTCATATTTGCAATTAGATGTGGAAATAGAGCGTTTATGAAGAAAGGAACGGAAAACAGTCAATAGTCAAGCTAAATGATACATATTTGAAGAAATAAGTAAAGCCGAAGTCGAAGAAAAGAATAAAAGAAGAAAAATAAAAAATCCGGGTGAAAATCTCATCCATACGCCGTATGGAAATCCATACGCCGTATGGATTACTGCAGTGGAGGCCCAGGTTACGCGGACATGGGCTGGGCTTGAATTCAATCCATACGCCGTATGGAAATCCATACGCCGTATGGATCAAAATCACAGGAAGTATAAAAACGCGAAAATAACCCTAATTCGATAGTTTTTCTTAGTTTTTCGTTTCCAGAGGTTTATATTCGGTTTTTAGGTTAGGTTTACGAATTTACTTAGTAGTTTGGAGGTACGGAAGCTAAAGATCGAGGATAATTCATCTAAATCTTTCGTAGTTCATCGTTTTCGATTCGGTATAATTCTTTTATTCGATTTCATTGAAGAATTTGTTATTGAATATTCTGATTATTTCTGTTTTGATGATGAGTTGAATACCTAAAGTGATTGTGTAGTTAATTTAACTTAGATTATGATTATTGAACGATTATAATTGCGTATTGAATAAGTTATTTAATTGAAAACGGTTATATTGCTCGTGGACACTTGTTTATTGGTAACTAGTTATTATTGTTGCTTCACGTGATTAATAATTTTAATGAGATTGAGTTCCTTTAAGATTATTGATTATTGCTAGTACTACCTTAGGGTTTTGGACTATCACTAAATACGTTGAGTCTAATAGGTCGAGTATACAATAATTATCTATTTTAAAATGAGCAAGACAATAAGTTAATTATTGGGTATTGTTGAGTCATACCATTAGAGTAATTATAATGAGTTGTGAATGTCTAATGCATAATTTAGGGAAAGGCACACAATTGACTGATCATCTTGTGACATTGGAACCAGTGTTTTATGTTAGACCCTAGATTCTAGGAATTAGTTGGACCCGAAACGTTGGCTAGTTCACATTCGACTTAGTATTCATTGAAGAATTTGGTATTAAGTTGATCTAAAAGAATCACAATTAGATAATCAATACGTAATGAATCGGGAAATATGAATCTAAGTGACATTAACTATACAATTACTTATTCCTTCCAATTAGGATTTATTGTTATTATTTATTTATTATTTTAATTTAAAGTTTTATTTAAGTTTGTTTATTTTAAAGTAAATGTTTTCTAAAATGTTCGTACGGAACTAAAACGCCCCCCATATTTACTGTTTTCTAGTTAATTGTTAATTTCTATTTTAAATATTCCACCATTTTCCCTGTGTTTGAATCTGACTTACCAAATCTATATTTACAATTGATCGGGTATTCTTGCCTGGTTGCTTGAAAGTATTTATTAGGTATTTCTATTTATAAATTGTAAAACAAGACGCGCTTTCATAAGCGACATCAAGTTTTTTGGCGCCGCTACCGGGGAAAAGCGGTTGTGATTATTTAATAGGAGTTAGTTGTTTGTAAACTTTGATTTCTAAAATAATTTTATTAAACGAATAATTTTGTAAAGTTGTTTAAAGTAATTTAAGTAATTATGTAACAAGTTTTCATTAATTCATTGGTTGAAACTAATTATCCTTTAATTGGTTAAATTTTTGGGATTTTAGATTCAACCGGCGGATGGGAATCCGTCCGCCGGTTGGAGTTCCATTTATTTTAATATTGTAAATGTTATTTAAAATTATTATTTAGTGGGAACTAACTTGTTTTTCGTTAGTGGTGTTTTGTATTTCCAGATTTATTTTTTATTTAGGTTTATCCAATGGCAAGGAGCTTTGAAAGTGATGCAAACGACAATGATTTGGTCAAGAGAGATCAGTCTGCTAAGTCTGATGCTAGTTCCACTGAGACAATATCTCCCCGTACTCGCTTAGGGCGCAGTCCCTTTCCTATTGTTTCAACTTGTCAGGAATTGCTATCTGCACTTGAGGAGTTTAGAGGAGATATCCCTTTCTGTTCAAAGATTATTAGGAGTTCCACAATTGATTTCTCTGGTAATCAACAGGCATTGGTTGATGATGTGTTAGAGGCAGTTTTGATTGAGAATCAGTATGGGATTGATAAGCAATTCTATATTGCCCTCACTACTTTTGGAGAATCTCTAGAAACTAGGATTAAGGAGGAAGAGAAATTCTACACAGCTCAGAAGAAGAGATACACAGAGATTTATGAGATTCTGAGGCATTCTGCATTTCCATATTTGTCGCACCCCCAAAATTAAGCTTTGCAAAAGCGAGTTTTGGGTGCCACTAATCAAATATCAAAACACCAAAGTACAAGCAAACGACTCTAAATGAGACGTTGTAGAAAATACATTACATTACATAAGTTTTCAAAAGTAGTACAAAGTTTAAGTCATAAGTTTGAAACATAGTAGTGAGTTCGCAAAATGATTTCAGAAGATTTTAATACATAACCATTATACAAAATATAATGCAAGAAAATCTTCATGTCTAAATGGATGCATGCGACTCGTGATAGCTAACTTATCCTGTAGGCCATTCCTACTGTTGATGAGTACCTGAGAATACAACACTAAAAGGTCAGCTATAAAGCTGGTGAATCTCACAGGTTTTAATATAAACATTGATGTGATCAACATGATTATCCGACGATAATTAAACAATGTAAACCGAACAATGATAAACAATGTAACCGAACAATGATAAACCTATTAAGGTTTCCGACCCATGATATAACCGACACTTGTATTGCATTGAGCTATGATTCAAAGCCTAACCCGATCTTTGCCTCCCGATTTGGTGACACACCCATGACAATTACTAAAGTGCCCATTTTTAACTTGGTTGTAGCTAGCAACCCGGACGGGGACGTCACTCCCATGATAGTACTATCCTTTAGTAACCGCGCCTTATTAAGTTAATGAATCATACACTGATGAGGACTTTAACCGAATTAAAACACTCGTGCATATACCGTACAATGAAAATCAAGACAACAATGATAACCGAGCAATGTAACCAATGTGATTAACCGAATTAAATAACAATGCAGATAACTTGAGTTAATACTAAATTAACTAACCGAATACCAGTGATCACGAAAACAATTTGTGTTGCATCTCCCCCAATTATTAAAACATGTAAACATTGAAAATGGGGCAGTGAGACTCACCTGAGTCTAGTAATGTAATGGCAGTAAGCAAGCAATGTGGTTCTCCGAACTAGTGACCTCTAGCGTCCTAGGCGCATAAGGTTAAGTAAGTAAATGGATATCTTAAAGATTATGCATGCTAGTTGTCCACTCAACAAGGTAATGTCCAAGGTTTGTTGGTAAAAGTGTAACTTCAATATTTTGTGTTAACATCCTTAACGTTTTTCAAGTAGTTTTGTGTTTATCGTTTTGGGGCTCGTTTTTGTTGACTTGGTCAAATGGGTTCCGTTTGACCCGAAACTTTTACACGACTTCCATTATGTTATAAAACTTATAGAAAACAAGTTTCATGACTTTTGGTGACCCACAAATGTCGTTTTTAAACCGAATACGAAAACAGCCCTTAAAGTCATTTTTACTAGGTTTCGGTCTTGTTTGGGGCCTCGTTCTAACTATGTTCTAGGCCGAGATCAGTTCCATAAAAATTATATGTTATTCCCATATGTCTAAACTTTCCAAAACATATTTTTATTAAGTCTAAAACCAAACACAAGTCGAGAAATAAATTTGTAAAGTATAAGTGTTCCAGCAGCTATTTTCAATACGTATGTTCAAAGATCTGAACATAACTCAAGTTTTACAAAACTTCACAAAAAGTTCCAGTAGGATCTGGAAACTTAACAAAAATTGTGATCTTTTCCCACTGGTTTCAAGTTCTAATTCGTTCCATAGTCCAAGATATACCCATTTTGATTTGGTCAAGATTCTGGTCAGATTCATCAGATCTGCTATGTACTTTTATTTCAGTAACTAAAAATAGCAAATGAACTCCATTTTTCGTGAGGCTTACAGATCTGAAAACTAGACACTTTAGATTTTAGGCTCAAGAAACGTTGGATTTCAACAAGAATTGGTTCGGTTATAGCCGATCTAAGTCGATCTAAAATATTATCCAGTGGTTAAAGCTTTTACCCAACGGTTATTAGCATATTCAAACGATTTTAAGCAAGATTATGGACACAAATCAGTAGATATGGACAACAAACATGTAATACTATGTTATCCAAGAAAGTATAGTGAAAGAAAGAGAGTTTATACCAAAGGAAAAACTGATTTAGAGCGAGAGAGAGAAGAAGTGGGCTGCTGCAGTTTCGGTTTGTGCTCTACTTGCTTCTCCTTGCCAAAAACGTGTAAGGGAGTGTTAGATCTTGATGATTCCTGCTTGGATCTTCTTGGAGGATGTGTTTAGGTGTCTTTGAGGTGCTGGAGCTGCTGGAAGTCGCAGCAAGTGAAGGGGAGAGGAGAGAAAAAGAGATAGAATTCTTGTGGTGATTAAATGGGGTTAAAGGGGTGTTTAGGAGTTTAAATATGGAAGGGTTTAGGGTTGTACTTGGGCTCTTGGGCTCATGATGGGCCGATTTTTGAGGTCTTTGGGCTGGGTTGGAGCTGACCCAATTCAAGGGTTGGGCTCGTGAACAATTCCTCGAATTCGTTTAACGTTGGTTAGTCGGTTACACGTATAACGTGTATGTTAAAAATTTAGTTTTGACATTTGACTTCTTTGTGAATATTTTGATTATGTAAGTGATACTTAGATTGATTAAGCATTTCTAAAATACTTATTTCATGTTATCAAAATATACTTTATCAGATTACTTTGGTTTTAATTCATACCGAGTACGATTATTTAAAGTTTAAATTTGGACTCAAATTTGGGTTATTTTGACCGGCTGTCACAATATTCGGTAAATCAAACTGCGTGTCTTGGTCACATGATTAGGGCTTTGTATGAGGTAACTGGTCATCCTAGTGCAGAAGCAGATAAAGAATTTAGGTTTAGTCTAAAAGAGTTGGTTCGATTGCTACATTCAGATGACCATTTGATGGATATTACACCTCATCGGTTCATTGTTACGAGTACTATTCATTACTATCTTCAAGAAATGGTGACGAAAGTATATCGTCTTGCTAAGGAAGAATTGGATAGGCCTCGTCCAGATTTCATTCACCCTAATAATGAGATTGATTTGGCTAGCTACTTTGGAGTTCACTTGGATGTTCTTTTTGACAAGAGTAAAGTCTTAACCCCTTGGGAACATTTCAATCATGGAATGATAGAGATCTATACTAAGCTGGTTAATCTTTTCAAACATTCAGGGCTAGAACTTAGCAATAGGCAAGAGATAGTTCTTTAAAAGGTAGAAAGAGAAGTGAGGTGCTTGAGGAAAAGTTTCTTGATGAGAAATCATTATGGAATAACTGATGCATGTTTGGATTTTATAAGTGAGTTAGAAGAAAACCCTTTTGAACGTGAGTACGAGTTGGAAGATGATAAGTTGGTATTGGCACCGGAGGGAGTAAATAATAAGGAGATTAATAAAATCAGTTGGGACTTGGTTTATTTTCAGCACGTGGTTAACGAGCACTTGGCAAATTTTCCAAGTTTTGGTCATGGGATCATTAACATCATTCCCATAATCACTGAGCGTTTCCTTGCTCTCTATCCTAAGCAGTGATTCTAATCATTTCTTTTGTTTCTTATGCTATTGGATTGTTTCTAACATTCTGGTTGTTTTGGATTATGTTAGACTTTTGGTTGTTTTGGATTTTTGTTTTTGAATGTGTGATTTGAATATTAAGTATTATTTTGAATATTATTCTTTATTATTGTTTGTTAATTATTGTTATTTATTTTATAGTGTGGAATTGTGAAGATTTTGAAGTCGTGATTATCATCCAGGTTTGAGATTTAATTATATAAAGTTAGTGATGAATTTGAGTTAAAAATGGGTTTGAAAATCGTTTTTGAAAAATTCTGATTTTTCAATCCATACGCCGTATGGAATCCATACGCCGTATGGATTGGTTGGGCCGCTGGACCGGGCCGTTGACTGGGTTTAATGAGTTGATCTGGGCCTGTTTAATCCATACGCCGTATGGAATCCATACGCCGTATGGATCAAAAATGCAGAAAACCGCCAGCAGCCCCTTTCTTCCTCATTTTCACTCCAAAACCTTTTTCTTCATCACCGCCTAAGGCTCTAACACCCACAACCCCCAAACGGAAATTCCGGCCACGCATTCATCGCCATTTTTGCGTATTCGTGTTACACGCACTTTCCTCTACAAGGTATAACTTCCCGTTTTCATTTTCGTTGGTTAAATCACTCGTTTGGAAGTTAGGGTTTATGATAGATTTTTTGGGTATTTCGGATATGGGTATGATTATTAGCATGTTTCGATTGAATTATGTTCTAGTTGCTATGTACATTGCAATGTCATGCTCGTTTTTCAATTGTATTGCATATTTTGTGTTATTCGAATTATTCGTTAGTAATGATGAAATGTGAATATGAGAAACTCAATTGTGCTATGTCTTAATTTAGTGCTTATTAATTTTCTGACCACATGATGATTAATGCAAATATTTGTTTGGTACACAAGTGTTTGTGATTACGGTTATGTGATAAGTTGTTATTTTGATTAATTGTGTTACAATAATTCATTTTGAGATTGTATGGATGTTTGCTAGTTGCTAATACTCGGGTTTAGTGATTGTGCAATTTCATATATTCATAATGGTACCAAGTTATTATAATGCATTTGATTAGGCAATTGTCATGGATATTTAATTAAGTATATAAATATATGCAATTTGAGTGGTTTTTGTTTAAAAATTGCAATTTAGATTCATGAAATTGGTTGTTGCGGTAGTTTTAGGCTAAACCTTTATGGTGGATTATTCAATTTTAAGCCGAAATGCTGCCGAAATTTTTAGTAACCTTTTTGCAATTAACTGCTTATTTAGTATTATTAACAATTGTTTTGTTTAGCAGTTATCATGTCTAACAGGAGAGCACGAGGAGGTGAAACTTTGGGAAACCCATTGATTAGAGCCCATAGATACCTCACTTTTCATGGGTCATATTCTGAGACTGCTAGGATGCAGTTTAGAGATCGTCTGGCTTCTAATATTGGACAGTCAATTGAGGTGTTTGATGTTGTTAACTGGAATGTTTTGGAGCATGTGATTGCTAGAGAAGGGTTTACTAATGGTGCTGAGGCCATTAGGAATTTACTTGCTGTTCCATATGTACTAGAGGATGGTAACATTGGATTTGTTTCCTATGCTTGGTCCCGTTTATTCAGTATCAGGGAGGATATCTACAGAGAGCTGGTTGTTGAGTTTTATAGCACTTTTAGGTTTGATGCCAGGACGACTCAATGGACTGAGAATTCCATTTTCTTCCAGCTAGGGGGACAGCCCAGACAGATGACTTTGGTTCAGTTTGCTTTGGGATTGGGACTTTATGAGCCCAATGAGCTGGATAATCCTCACTTTTTAAACCACATTTCTGCAGGTGCTGTGAAGAAGCTCACTGATTTGGAAGTTGAGCAGGAGTGGCAGTTTATTGCCCAGGTTAGTTATGGCAGTTCGACACCTTCTTACACGCGTATTTGAGATCCTCGTCATCGACTCATTCACAGATTGTTGACTTACACCATTGTTGGTCGCAAGGAGGGGCCTGAGAAAGTTTCGAGGCCTGACTTGTTTTATTTGAGCTCGATTATCAGGAAGAGGTTAGTGAATGTACCTTGGAGGTTGGCGAAGTGGATGTCTAAGAGAGCTACTGGTACTAGAGATGGTAGTAGTTTGTGTGGAGGTCACTTTGTTACTCGATTGGCTAGATACTTTGGTTTGGCTACTCAGGATGAGATGGGGTCATGCACGATTGTTCAGCCTAGTATGGGATGGTTGACTGCACGCCGTTTGGAGGCGTTTGCTCTCATTGAGCCTTGCATTACCTATGGTGGTCCTGCAGAGATGTATTACTGGGTTCCGATTACTCCGGTAGGACAGACTTTGCAGTCGAGGCAGGCTAGGGTTAGAGGAGATACGAGTGGCAGTGATAGAGGTCGAGGTACGGCACGAGGCCATAACAGAGGTTATGCTACGGAGTTTGATCAGTTGTCTCAGCAGATGCACCAGATGCAGTTACATCAGACTCAGAGGTTTGATCAGATAGATCTTATGCAGAGACAGCATTTCCGTCAGACCAGTGCACACTTGGACTACCAGGATGGCTTGTTTGAGCATCTGTTTGGTCAGTTTCCTTCTGGACCCGCGTATCAGCCATTCCAGTACCAGATGCTACCAGAGTTCATGCCGCGACCACCACCACCACAGTCAGAGTATGGAGCGCCTTCTCACCAGTACCAGTACCGCCAGGATGATGACAGTAACTAGGATGATGTTCATCCTATTTGGTTTATGATTCCAGACACTATTATTATTATTGTTTTATTATTATTATTATGACTATTTTTATTTGTAGGATTTATTAATTGTGTGGATTGGTAGTTTTAGGATTTGGTAGTAGTTATTTTTAATTAGAATGTTTTAATCTGGTATTATTTAATTATGTTTGTTGATTGATCCCTCATAATTGTGTTGTGAGTACGTGTCATGCTGGCAGTAAGTTCAGCGCAACGAAAAATTGAATCGAGAGGATGTGGGAAATTCGTATCATCCTTGTCATTAAACTGCACACTATTCCAGGGGAGTTTTTCTGTTCTAAGTTCTTTTCTCTTTTTCCCGTTTTAAGTATTTCATTATTTGTACAATGAGGGCATTGTACATCTTTAAGTGGGGGATGGGAGAGAAAAGAAGTTTAATTTATTTCCACATGATTGTTCTGTTAATAAGTAGATGATTTTGTAATTTGGTTAATAGTTATCTTATTAAGATAAGTAACTAGGAGGTTATGAGTTGCCCATTTTTCAACCAAATTTTTGTATTTAAATTTTTGTTTTCTAGAGATAATTATTTTGTAACTATGTAGGTTAAATTTAAAATTTTCTACACTTTTAATTAAATACTAAAGCTATTAAAGATGTTATTTAGCTTCATTATATGATGTATTGATAGGCGATTTATATGAGAATGTTTGAGCTGTTAAGAAATGATAATTAAGGAGTGAATGTTACTTGTAGATGAACTCTAGCTATGTATGACATATGTCTTAATTTTCATATTAGTAATGTGTGATATGCCATATTTTTGGGAATTTAATTAATATCATTTGGGGATATACTGGGTGTTGTTTCCTTTGTTGTACGAAAGTACAGACCTGGTCTCCGTCAGTATATCTAATGAAAAAGAGCAAAAGAGTTTAATAACTCATGAGTTTAAAATGTGGTCAAATTAAGTCGCTTTGTTGTACTTAGTTACAGACCTGTCACCAATGGTTTGACTAAAAACATTATTGCTAAACCAAAATCAAGTTATGTTGCTTTGTTGTGTTGAGGCACAGACCTGTCACCTCTGTCTTGATTTGAAAAATGATTGTTTTGATTAAATTTCAAGATATGTAATATTGGCATGTTATGAGTATGAAAGTATATAGTTTTTGGGAGTCTAAGGGAATATTTACACGAATAATAATAAGTTGAGCTCGAGTATTCAAATATAGATTGTTTAAGTGGATAACAATATCAGTAATCATTGTGAACTATTTGATGTTTAAGAATAATAACTCTATGTGTAGATCAGTTTTCGTAAATCTCGTAGTTTCTTAATAATTATTTTTAGAATTAACAGATTTTTAAATTTAAGCATTTGAGTTGAAGATGGGTGATGTTGTGTAATTCCTACCTTAGTTATTTGGATTAATAGAGATGACTGTTTTCTTAAGAATTTGATTTTTGAATCGATAGTCTACTTGAGGACAAGTAGGATTCAAGTGGGGGATGTTTGATAAACGCTCAAAAGTACTATATTTCAGTAGTATTTTACCCCTATTCTTGAATGTTTTTATTGCATTTTGTTTAGAATAGATATTTATTTCGTTCATATTTGCAATTAGATGTGGAAATAGAGCGTTTATGAAGAAAGGAACGGAAAACAGTCAATAGTCAAGCTAAATGATACATATTTGAAGAAATAAGTAAAGCCGAAGTCGAAGAAAAGAATAAAAGAAGAAAAATCAAAAATCCGGGTGAAAATCTCATCCATACGCCGTATGGAAATCCATACGCCGTATGGATTGCTGCAGTGGAGGCCCAGGTTACGCGGACATGGGCTGGGCTTGAATTCAATCCATACGCCGTATGGATCAAAATCACAGGAAGTATAAAAACGCGAAAATAACCCTAATTCGATAGTTTTTCTTAGTTTTTCGTTTCCAGAGGTTTATATTCGGTTTTTAGGTTAGGTTTACGAATTTACTTAGTAGTTTGGAGGTACGGAAGCTAAAGATCGAGGATAATTCATCTAAATCTTTCGTAGTTCATCGTTTTCGATTCGGTATAATTCTTTTATTCGATTTCATTGAAGAATTTGTTATTGAATATTCTGATTATTTCTGTTTTGATGATGAGTTGAATACCTAAAGTGATTGTGTAGTTAATTTAACTTAGATTATGATTATTGAACGATTATAATTGCGTATTGAATAAATTATTTAATTGAAAACGGTTATATTGCTCGTGGACACTTGTTTATTGGTAACTAGTTATTATTGTTGCTTCACGTGATTAATAATTTTAATGAGATTGAGTTCCTTTAAGATTATTGATTATTGCTAGTACTACCTTAGGGTTTTGGACTATCACTAAATACGTTGAGTCTGATAGGTCGAGTATACAATAATTATCTACTTTAAAATGAGCAAGACAATAAGTTAATTATTGGGTATTGTTGAGTCATACCATTAGAGTAATTATAATGAGTTATGAATGTCTAATGCATAATTTAGGGAAAGGCACACAATTGACTGATCATCTTGTGACATTGGAACCAGTGTTTTATGTTAGACCCTAGATTATAGGAATTAGTTGGACCCGAAACGTTGGCTAGTTCACATTCGACTTAGTATTCATTGAAGAATTTGGTATTAAGTTGATCTAAAAGAATCACAATTAGATAATCATTACGTAATGAATCGGGAAATATGAATCTAAGTGACATTAACTATACAATTACTTATTCCTTCCAATTAGGATTTATTGTTATTATTTATTTATTATTTTAATTTAAAGTTTTATTTAAGTTTGTTTATTTTAAAGTAAATGTTTTCTAAAATGTTCGTACGGAACTAAAACGCCCCCCCATATTTACTGTTTTCTAGTTAATTGTTAATTTCTATTTTAAATATTCCACCATTTTCCCTGTGTTCGAATCTGACTTACCAAATCTATATTTACAATTGATCGAGTATTCTTGCCTGGTTGCTTGAAAGTATTTATTAGGTATTTCTATTTATAAATTATAAAACAAGACGCGCTTTCATAAGCGACATCAAACACCGTGTCGAGAAACAATTTCTTTGATGTAGATTTGTGCGAGGTGTTCCATTTTATCGGTTTCCTTGATTGCCAGGAAGTGAGCAGATTTTGTGAGACGATCGACGATAACCCAAATGGTATCGCAACCGCTCGATGACTTGGGTAGTTTGGTTATGAAATCCATGGCAATTTGTTCCCATTTCCATTCAGGGATATCGGGCTGTTGAAGTAAACCAGAAGGTTTTTGATGTTCGGTTTTGACTTTCGAGCAAGTAAGGCACTTGCTAACGTATGTGGCGGTTTCGGCTTTCATGTTCGGCCACCAATAGAATTCCTTGATGCCGTGGTACATTTTATCGGATCCCGGATGGATAGAATATTTGGACTTGTGAGCTTCATCCGTCACCAAGTCCCGCAGGTTCCCAAAACTAGGCAACCAGATTCGGTTAGCAAAACACCTAACTCTGTTAGGTTTGATTTCGAATTGTTTATCCATGCCTCGCAGGGCTTCGTTTTTGACGTTATCGGGTTTCAAGGCTTCGAGTTGAGCAGCGAGAATTTGAAGGTTTAGATCATTGTGAATCGTCATACTGAGGGCTCGGACTCGAAGTGGTTTCGACCTTTCTTTTCGACTGAGGGCATCGGCAACAACGTTTGCCTTACCCGGATGGTATTTGATCTCACAATCGTAATCGGTAAGTAACTCGACCTATCGACGTTGCCTCATGTTGAGATCCTTTTGATCGAATATGTGTTGGAGACTCTTGTGGTCGGTAAAGATTGCGCACTTAGTGCCATAGAGGTAGTGTCTCCAAATTTTGAGAGCGAACACGACAGCTCCAAGTTCGAGGTCGTGAGTAGTGTAGTTCTTTTCGTGAACCTTGAGTTGTCGCGAGGCGTAAGCAATGACCATGTCTCGTTGCATCAATACGCAACCGAGACCTTGATGTAAAGCATCGCAGTATACCACGAAGTCATCGGTGCCTTCGGGTAAGGATAGAATGGGAGCACTGCAAAGCTTTTGTTTCAAAAGTTGAAATGCTGACTCTTGTTTATCAGTCCAGTCGAACTTTTTATCCTTTTGAGTCAGTGTCGTGAGTGGTATGTCTATTTTTGAGAAGTTCTCGATGAATCGTCGATAGTACCCGGCCAGTCCTAAAAACTGCCGTACTTCTGTTGGAGTTGTCGGTGGTTGCCAATTTTTGATAGCCTCGATTTTTGAAGGATCTACATGAATTCCCTGACTATCGATAACGTGTCCAAGAAATTGAACGGTTTGTATCCAGAACTCACACTTGGAGAATTTGGCGTAAAGCTCCTCGTGTCTAAGTAGTTCTAGAATGGTTTTGAGATGTTGCGCATGCTCTTGTTCGTTGCGCGAATAGATGAGGATGTCATCAATGAAGACGATGACAAACTTGTCAAGATAGGGTTTACACACCCGATTCATAAGGTCCATGAATACAGCCGGTGCGTTGGTTAGACCAAATGGCATCACTTGGAATTCATAATGCCCATATCGGGTTCTGAATGCGGTTTTTGGGATGTCGGCATTGCAAACTCGCAATTGATGATAACCTGATCGAAGATCAATCTTTGAATAACAGCTTGATCCTTGAAGTTGATCGAACAGATCATCGATTCGGGGAAGTGGGTATCGGTTCTTGACGGTTAGCTTGTTCAACTCTCGGTAGTCGATGCACATTCTGAATGAACCGTCTTTCTTTTTGACAAACAAGACCGGAGCTCCCCAAGGTGAATAACTCGGTCTGATGAATCCTCTATCCAGGAGTTCCTGCAACTGAGTAGACAACTCCTGAAGTTCGGATGGGGCTAGGCGGTACGGTGCTCGGGCCACCGGTGCGGCACCCGGCACGAGATCAATAGAGAACTCAACCTGTCTAGGTGGAGGTAAACCAGGTAGTTCTTCTGGAAAGACTTCGGGAAAGTCTCTAACGATTGGCACATCTTCAAGTCGCTTCTCCTCCGACTTTTTCTCCGTGATGTGCGTGACAATTGCTGGATAACCCTTCCTCATAAGTTTTCGGGTTTTCAAACAGGAGATTATGTTTAGTCTCGACCCACCGGTCTCCCCCTGTATGATCAAGGTTCTACCGACGGCGAGAGGGATGCGGACAATCTTATCATGACAAACAATTTCGGCCCGATGCTTGGACAACCAATCCATACCCACGATGACGTCGAAACTCCCTAGTTCGACAGGCATAAGATCGATTGAGAAGATTTCGTCGGCTAAGTTTAAAGTGAAATGAGTTATCACACTATCGGTTTCTATGAGTTTACCATTTGCAAGTTCTACGGTGTACTTAACATCTAAGGCCGTGGGGGTGATATTAAGTAGTGGGCAAAACTCATCAGAAATAAAGCTCCTATCGGCACCAGTTGTTGATGCATTTTAGTGTGTCTGTCAGTTGGTCTATCGAGTTGTAAGTGTCGTTAGTTAGTTTTAATAGAAAAGTCATGTTCTGTATACGCGACACTTAAGTTTAGTATTAGGCGACACTTGCCTTAGTGACACATAGCGACACTTAGGTAAGTGACGCATGAGGGCGGCGACATGCGACACTTCCCAAGTGACGCATGTCTACCGATTTTGTTTTAGTATAAATACAAACCTACGGGTTTTCGGCTAGGGTTGACGAAACCCTAGCACCATTTGTCGACTAAGCAATCTGTAAACACATTTCAATACAATCGTTAAGCTAATAAACTTGTTTTGTTTGATTAATCTTTCGTTTCAGTTTGAGTTTATTAGTTATTTGTGTAATTGATTGATTCCGCCAATCCTTTACTATTGATCATCACTTAGATCCACAGCGAGGGGCACTTTCAACTGGTATCAGAGCTACAAAGTTGATTTGATCACGTGTGTTCGTGTATTGGAGAGTTTTCGGTTCGATTTTGTGATGATCAAAGATATTCTAGCAAGATTAGGATCGATTTGGTGCTATTATTGTGTTTTGAGTATAGTTTTACAGGTTTCGTACGATTGGGACTCAAGAATTTTCGTTAGGTTTACGAAAATTCGATTTTTGGGGTTTTTGGGCGTTCACAGCCGTTTCTGCGTCACTCGGAGCGTCACTTCGACACTTTGTGCGGCACTTCGAGCGACACTTCGGTAAGGAGCAATTAGGGTTTTAACGACACTCAAGTACGTCACTTAGTAACGTCACTTGAGGGATATACGTCACTTACCTTAGTGACGCCTACTGTTCATTACGACACTCTTTTGCGTCATTTGATACGACACTTGTGTGTCATCCGTCACTTACTGTTAGTGACGCGTTATTACTGTGAGTCACTGAAAGCGTCACTTACCTGAGTGACGCCTGTTATTGCTTAGCGACACTCGAGTCCGTCACTTGAGTGCGTCACTTCTTGGTTATACGACACTAATCTCTAGTGTCATTCTGTTTGTTTATCCGTCACTTGATAGCGACACTTAGCAAGTGCCGCTATTCTTTGCGACACTAAGGAGCGTCACTTACCAAGTGACGCCTTCGTTACTAATCAGCTTCCTAGTTTTTGTTTTAAGTTGATTTTACAGGTACATTTCAATGTCTGATAAGGAAGATATTAGAGGAATAAGGGAGATGCTCAGACAGAACAATGACATTGGTTCTAGCAATAAACCTCCGTTCTTTGGACCAGATTTGGATTATGTTTACTGGAGAGATAGATATGAACATTATATAGATTTCCACTGTCCAGAACTTTGGGGACCTTTAAAAGAACGATATGTCGCTCCAGTGGCTGAAGGGAATTATCGTGGTGTTCCTCCAGCTAAGACATACAATGCTATGTCACCTCAAGAAAAGAAAGAGTACGAGACTGAAAGAAAGGCTCATTCTTCTATTTGTATGTGTTTGCCTAAGGATGTTATGAGACTCTTTAAATCTCATGACACTACTTATGATTTGTGGAAGGCAATTGAGACAAGATGCGGAGGAAATGAAAAGTACAAGGAGGCCAAGCTAGAGTTAATCAAAAAGCAGTATGATCTATTTGACATCCTTCCTAATGAGACGTATTCCGGTCTATTCACCCGATACTCACATCTGGTTAGTGAGTTAAATGAAGGAGGATACAATCTCCCTGCACTTGAGGTAAACAAGAAGTTGCTGGACGTGTTGCCAAGTGCTTGGGATGTGAAGGTCCAATTTTTAAAGGAAAATCCAGAACTACAGAGGATGACTTTGGATCAATTGATAGGTATTCTACAAGCTCATGCAATGGAATTGAAGAAGAAAGAATGCAAGTCAAGTGGATCTGTACAAAATTCCACAACTGGTGGTGGTGGACTAGTCAATTCTGGCAAGAGTTATGGTGGAGTGGCATTTATAACGGATACCAATTCATCTTCTGCTTCTTCTGGAGGTCAACATACAGCTTATCTTTCTGGTACATCTCAAGGAAATCAACAACAGGCTCCAGTCTCACCGGCAGTACAAGAGCAAGCTGCTATTTATACAGCTTTTCTGAGCTCTTACAAAGATTTGGTTACTCAACCAAATACTACTTTGGAGCTGATCAAGGAGGATTACGGACAACTGGACGACGACGATTTAGAACAAATGGACTTGAATTGGAACATTGCTATGATAACAAGAAGAGTTCAAAAATTCTTGCAACGGACTGGACGCAAGAGTTTAGAAGGCAATGGGAAGTCAGGATTTGGTTTTGATAAAAGCAAGGTCCGATGTTATAACTGCCAGAATTTGGGTCATTTCGCTAGGGAATGCGAGAAACCCAAGATGCCACCATCGGGTCTTACTAAACCTGATCCTCCAAAAGAAGAGGTCAAGACGTTAGCTGTGGACAATGCTTTGGTCATTTTTTAGCCGACTACTCATGACTGGAATGCGGAGGGAGCAAAGTTTCAACAGTGTCTGATGGCTCATATTAAACCTGAGGTACAAAATGAATCACCTGAACCTTTAAACTGTATCTCATGCATTAATCTAACTGAATCTCTAAAGGCTTTTCAAAAGGACAACCAAGAGTTGCGAGATAAAGTTGCAAAACTTAATGAGTCAAATAAGTTTTTGAAAGAAAATGAAAAACTCTATGAAAAACATATTGAAGCTCATAAGTTAGATACTCAAACCTATAAGGCGAAAGTTTTTAGTCAACAGGATGCAATTAAAAGTTATCTTACTGAAATTGAACTGTTAAACAAAGAGCTTTCTGACTTAAAAGCTGAGTATGGAAATTATCAAGATAAAGTCTTATGTTCAACTTCTGCAACAATGATCTTTAATGAAATTGTTAGCAACCATAAGCAAGATAGGAAAAGTAAGGGAGGAAAAGGAATAGGTTTTGTTGAAATAGCACCTCCTACTACCTATACTCCTTTACCTGTTAAAGAAGGCCTTGATGAGATTCCAGTTGATTATGCTAAGTTATTGGGTATCAAGGGTAAAGTGGCTAAAACTAACAAACAGGAGAAGGAGAAAACCACGAGGCCAGAGTATCCCACTCCTAATAACAGGAACATTGCTATGATAACAAGAAGAGTTCAAAAATTCTTGCAACGGACTGGACGCAAGAGTTTAGAAGGCAATGGGAAGTCAGGATTTGGTTTTGATAAAAGCAAGGTCCGATGTTATAACTGCCAGAATTTGGGTCATTTCGCTAGGGAATGCGAGAAACCCAAGATGCCACCATCGGGTCTTACTAAACCTGATCCTCCAAAAGAAGAGGTCAAGACGTTAGCTGTGGACAATGCTTTGGTCATTTTTTAGCCGACTACTCATGACTGGAATGCGGAGGGAGCAAAGTTTCAACAGTGTCTGATGGCTCATATTAAACCTGAGGTACAAAATGAATCACCTGAACCTTTAAACTGTATCTCATGCATTAATCTAACTGAATCTCTAAAGGCTTTTCAAAAGGACAACCAAGAGTTGCGAGATAAAGTTGCAAAACTTAATGAGTCAAATAAGTTTTTGAAAGAAAATGAAAAACTCTATGAAAAACATATTGAAGCTCATAAGTTAGATACTCAAACCTATAAGGCGAAAGTTTTTAGTCAACAGGATGCAATTAAAAGTTATCTTACTGAAATTGAACTGTTAAACAAAGAGCTTTCTGACTTAAAAGCTGAGTATGGAAATTATCAAGATAAAGTCTTATGTTCAACTTCTGCAACAATGATCTTTAATGAAATTGTTAGCAACCATAAGCAAGATAGGAAAAGTAAGGGAGGAAAAGGAATAGGTTTTGTTGAAATAGCACCTCCTACTACCTATACTCCTTTACCTGTTAAAGAAGGCCTTGATGAGATTCCAGTTGATTATGCTAAGTTATTGGGTATCAAGGGTAAAGTGGCTAAAACTAACAAACAGGAGAAGGAGAAAACCACGAGGCCAGAGTATCCCACTCCTAATAACAGGAACATTGCTATGATAACAAGAAGAGTTCAAAAATTCTTGCAACGGACTGGACGCAAGAGTTTAGAAGGCAATGGGAAGTCAGGATTTGGTTTTGATAAAAGCAAGGTCCGATGTTATAACTGCCAGAATTTGGGTCATTTCGCTAGGGAATGCGAGAAACCCAAGATGCCACCATCGGGTCTTACTAAACCTGATCCTCCAAAAGAAGAGGTCAAGACGTTAGCTGTGGACAATGCTTTGGTCATTTTTTAGCCGACTACTCATGACTGGAATGCGGAGGGAGCAAAGTTTCAACAGTGTCTGATGGCTCATATTAAACCTGAGGTACAAAATGAATCACCTGAACCTTTAAACTGTATCTCATGCATTAATCTAACTGAATCTCTAAAGGCTTTTCAAAAGGACAACCAAGAGTTGCGAGATAAAGTTGCAAAACTTAATGAGTCAAATAAGTTTTTGAAAGAAAATGAAAAACTCTATGAAAAACATATTGAAGCTCATAAGTTAGATACTCAAACCTATAAGGCGAAAGTTTTTAGTCAACAGGATGCAATTAAAAGTTATCTTACTGAAATTGAACTGTTAAACAAAGAGCTTTCTGACTTAAAAGCTGAGTATGGAAATTATCAAGATAAAGTCTTAGGTTCAACTTCTGCAACAATGATCTTTAATGAAATTGTTAGCAACCATAAGCAAGATAGGAAAAGTAAGGGAGGAAAAGGAATAAGTTTTGTTGAAATAGCACCTCCTACTACCTATACTCCTTTACCTGTTAAAGAAGGCCTTGATGAGATTCCAGTTGATTATGCTAAGTTATTGGGTATCAAGGGTAAAGTGGCTAAAACTAACAAACAGGAGAAGGAGAAAACCACGAGGCCAGAATCTCCTGTTAGTGTTGAGGAGATTTTTAAGCAAAAGAATGAATCTCCAGTTTGTTTTGAGGAGATTATTGAGATTGAGGACGTTACGGATCAGGAGTATCCTGAAGTTAAGAAAGTTGAAGTTAAACCTGAAAAAGCAGTTTTAAAAGTTGAATATGAAATTAAGGGTCAACCAAATAAGGGAAAAGCCAAGGTTTTTAATTCGAAACAACAAACTTTACAGACACCTGTAAAGATTTTGCAACATAAAACAGTAAATGAAAAAGTTTCGTATGATAAACCTTCAACTTCAACCTCTCAACCAAAGCAAACATTTTCTAAGACATGTACTCAATGTTCATGTTCTAGAAATGTTTCTCCACCTCCTGTGGTAATTCCTCAGCCTCAACCGTTTGTTGAGACTCGTTCTTGTTTCTACTGCAAGAGACAAGGACATTTGATTCGTGAATGTCCCAAGCTGTCAAATCAGCGCTATGGGAGAGAGATGTCTAGGACATCTGTTTATAGAAATTCCTTTTCAAAATCTCCACCTAGGCGTTACTCAAACTCTCCCAAGCCTGTTCTGAAGCCAAATAATGTTGAGCAAAAACCTTTGCCAATTCAAAAGCCTAACATTACTTCCAATATCAATTCCGAACCTTCCAAAGTTTGGAAACAAAAAGAGTCTGAAGTTGACTCTTCAGTCGTCAACAATAACACATCAGATAAAAATTCTAATTTGTTTAAAGATAAAATCCTATCTGACGTGCTTATTGTTGATGACCATGGAAGACCTAAGTCTGTAAAGGCTTGGGTCTCCGTTTCTCACTAATCTCTTTCTTTGATGTGTTGCAGTAGTCAGAACGTGTGAAGGATAGCTTATGGTATATGGATAGTGGCTGCTCGCGACACATGACTGGCGATGTGTCTCTTCTGACTGATATTAAACCATACTCGGGAGGATACGTTGCTTTTGCAGGAGATTCAGGAGGAACCATTTCGGGAAAGGGAACGCTAACAAATGGAAAAGTTAGCTTTGAGAATGTGAATTATGTGGCAGAACTGACTCACAACTTGCTGAGCGTATCACAAGTTTGTGATAAGGACTACACCACGTCATTCACAAAGACTGAATGTGTGATATTGAAGCCGGGGTATGTCATTCCTGAGGAATGGGTATTGATGCGTGCACCTAGAAAGAATGACACCTATGTGATGAACATGCGAACTGTGGAGACTACAAGTGACTATACTTGTCTCCTTTCAAAGGCTTCTGAGAAGGAATCACTCCTTTGGCACAGACGAATGGGACATATTCATCTCCGTAAAATGAATTTTCTGGTTAATAATGATTTAGTAAGGGGAGTTCCAAAACAGTCATTTGCTTTAAAAGATGACTGCATTTCTTGTCACAAAGGAAAACTCCACAAGAAGTCCCACAAGTCTAAGGTTGTGAATTCTATTGCTGCTCCGTTGGAACTACTGCATATGGATCTATTCGGTCCAGTTTCTACAAAGAGCATTGGTGGTCGGTCTTATTGCTTGGTAGTTACTGATGACTACTCAAGGTTTTCGTGGGTTTATTTCTTGACCACAAAGGGGGAGACTCCCGATATTCTGGTGTACTTGTTGGATAAGTTGGCAAATCTGTGCAACTTAAAGGTGAAAAGGATACGAAGCGATAATGGAACTGAATTCAAGAACTCAACTCTCGAATTGTTTTGTGCTATAAGAGGAATTGAGCATCAATTTAGTGCTTCGAGGACTCCACAACAGAATGGAGTTGCAGAAAGAAAGAACAGGACAATCATCGAGACAGCTCGGACTATGTTAGCTGACTCCAAGTTACCAATCATCTTCTGGGCTGAGGCAGTTAATACTGCCTGTTATGTTCTCAACAGAGTGCTCACGGTTAAGAAAAAGAACAAGACGTGTTACGAACTTTTCAATAACCGTAAGCCAAACCTGCAGTTCTTAGAACCATTTGGGTGTCCATGCATGATCATGAATACAAAAGATAAGATCTCTAAGTTTGGTGATAAAGCTGTTGAAGGGATTTTTCTTGGATATTCAGTCAATTCTCCAAACAAAAGAGTCTTCAACAAATCAACGAATCAGATTGAGGAACAGTTTGAGGTGAAATGTTTAAGGTATACGGAACCTCCTCAAGGAACAGGTTCGGATTGGTTTTTCAACTATGGAAATCTCTTTAACTCTTTCAATATTCCGGAAGAAGATGACACGGAAGAGTTGGTTTCCATGCTTCATGGACTTGATCTGTCTCAAGATACACCAGTCAGTAAACCATCCGACCCATCTCCTAATGCAACACCCGAACCACCACCAACTAATACTACACCACTACCAACACCCACACCATCACCAACAACACCTAATCCAACATCTACTTCTCCAGTTACACCTTCGAAAGATACTCCTTCTACCTCTAAAACAGTTTATAACTTCACAAAGGAGCTTCCTTACGATCCAAACATGCCATCATTAGAGGAAGAAGGAGAGGATGAGGTAGATGATGAGAGAGAGGAAGCAGAAAATATGAATTATTCTCATTTATATTATCAAGGAGATGAAGATGATGATGCCTCTCCGAATATTTCTGCAACTGAGGGAGATTTGAACAACCTGAAACAGAATCTTGTGCCAGATCAAATTCCAGTTACTCGGATACATAAGGATCACCCAATTGATAATATCATTGGTGACCCTCATGCCCATGTTCAAACAAGACATCAAGCGAAGCAGACTGATACTGAACAACTTTCGGGTTTGGTAGCTAATATCAATTCATGTTATCTTTCGCAGAATGAACCTAAGAAAGTTGAAGAGGCCTTAAAAGATCCATCCTGGATCGAGGCCATGCAAGAGGAACTACAGCAATTTGAAAAGTTGCAAGTCTGGGAAGTAGTTCCATTGCCCAAGGGTGCCCATTTGACTGGTACTCGTTGGGTTTATCGTAACAAGATGGATGATAGGGGCGTTGTGATTCGTAATAAAGCACGTCTAGTAGTTCAAGGCTTCAGTCAAATTGAGAGTTTGGACTATGATGATGTATTTGCCCCTGTTGCTCGATTGGAATCCATACGCATTTTTCTGGCATACGCGTCCTTCAAGGGATTTCGCGTCAATCAACTTGATGTGAAAAGTGCGTTTCTGTATGGAAAAGTTGATAACGATGTGTACGTTAAGCAGCCTCCTGGTTTTGAAGACCCTGCGCATCCTGAATACGTCTGTAAATTGAACAAGGCGTTGTATGGTCTTCACCAAGCACTGAGACTTTGGTATGAGAGGCTAACTACACATCTGATTAAGCATGGTTTTGTGAGAGGGAACATCGATAGCACGCTATTCATTCTTCGTGAATAGTCAGAGGATAGGGAAGATATGCTACTTGTGCAGGTTTACGTGGACGATATTATCTTCGGTTCTACTAATGAGGCAATGTGCAAGAATTTTGAGAAAATCATGAAGTCTGAGTTTGAGATGAGCGAGATAGGGGAGCTCACATTCTTTTTAGGTGTACAAGTTGAGCAGCTTGCAAAAGGTATTTATATACATCAGTCAAAATATGTCAATGACATGTTGACTAGGTATGACCTGCTCACTTGTAAAACCTATGGGACTCCCATCGAGCTTAATCACAATCTTAAACTTGCTGAGGAAGATGAAGATTGCAAGGAGAGGGACTATCGTTCTATGATAGGTTCTCTCATGTATTTGACTGCCTCAAGGCCGGACATTGTATTTGCCGTGTCGATTTGCTCGCGCTATCAGGCTAAACCAAAGGTGTCACATATGAAGGCAGTGAAGCAAATTTTTGGTTATCTCAGAGCTAGACCTACTCTTGGTCTTTGGTATTCAAATGAGAAGACTTTCGCTCTCACAGCCTATTCAGATTCGGATCATGGAGGTTGCAGTATTGATAAGAAGTCTACAACTGGTGGATGTCAATTTCTGGGATCGCGTTTGGTCTCGTGGCAGTGCAAGAAGCAGACTACAGTCTCTCTTTCTACAGCAGAGGCTGAGTATGTTGCTGCCGCTAGCTGCTGTGCCCAAGTTCTCTGGATTCAGCACCAATTACGGGTTACTTCTTACTATGACTCCTATTCACATAGATAACACTGCTGCTATATCTATCACAAACAATCCCGTACAGCACTCTAAGACAAAACACATTGAACTTAGGTTCCACTTCATACGGGATTGCTATGAAAAACACTTGATAGACCTGGTCCACATAGACACCCTTAAACAAAATGCTGACCTATTCACCAAAGCCTTTTCGCGTGCTCGATTTGATGAACTGGTCAACATGATCGGTTTAAGATTCTTTGGGTCTAAAAAGTAATGTGTGACTTGGATAGTAACTTTACTTGTTTTTACGTGTGTTAAAAAAAAAAAAAATTGGCAACAGCCACTCTTTATACTCTTTAGTATTAAAGAAAACGCGAGGTTGCTACATTTTTAAAATAGACGTTGAGTTGTGTCTGTAAACAACTTGGGATATGATAGTACATCGGATGACATGCACAAAATGGAATTTTAAGGTTTATCTTGGATGTGTCAGTAGGTTTATCTGACACACTCAAAACAGTTTTTATCTAAATTATCTTCATCATACGATGTATTGGTAGGCATGATACACACCGGTCTCTGAGAAATTAAGAAGTAATTTAAATACATGTCTATGATCCTATGGTAAACACCTTGTGATGTACGACTCTAAGTCTTAATTCCTTAGCATAGCTTGACATACTTCTATTTTTGGATTGTTTATTTGAGATCTTTTGGGGGAGTATGCTGATTGTTTCCTCTGTTGTATGTAAGTGCAGACCTGGTCTCAATTCAGCTTACTCTCAAAACTAAGCAAACGTGAGTCAATGCACTTGCAAAGTCTTAAATTTAAGGTACTAAACAAGGTCGCCACAAATTTGGTTTGACTGCGTTTGGTTTTGCTTACACCTGAATCAAGTTATGTTGCTCTGTTGTACGCACGTACAGACCTGTCACCGCTGGCTTGATTCTTAAAATTGATTCTCTTATATTCTTTCTAAATTTGGAAACTATGTTCATGTCTAAGTTATAGGGGTATATCTATGGTGGGGACCATGGTGAAATATTCATACTAACAATAAAAGGTTAACTCACAGACATGGATGTAACATGTTTAGGTGGACAAACAATACCAATAATCGTCTTGAAATAATTTTTATAAAAAGTGTTTTAAATGTGCCACGTAAATTTAAAGTGGACAAATATACTGATGATCGAAATAACACTTACTATTCCTAATAATTGCATGTTATTCCGATATGATCCCTAACCAGACTCAATCAACTCCGTCACCAAAAAGAATGTATTTAGTTTGGTTTTTATATTTGTAATTTTTGTTTCTTTAAATTTTATTTTAATTTTATTTTTAACCAAGTCTCATTTACTGTCAAAATTGAGCACTACGCAAAAGATCGACAAAATTTTTAAAATTTTTCACAAACCTGTCGATATGCGTCACTTCATAAGTGACGCTTAGAGTGACGCATAAAAGTGACGCTTTAAGAGTCGTTCTAAGTGACGCCGATTAGGGTTTTGGTATAAATAGTTCCGTATCCGGCACTTATTTTTACCACCAACACTATTCAATACGCGTCACTTCCACTACCCTTGCGTCACTTCCCTCGTCGCTGCGTCACTTCGACTGTTCGTAATTTCCGATCGATTTGTGGCTTTCTGTGTATTTTGTGTGCAATCGGACTCCGTGACTTTCTTCCTCTCACTTATACGCATCATTAGGTACAAATTTTATCATCTGTAATTGCGTATACATGATTTAATCATCGATTGAAGTTTCGGGTTTTTAGGGTTTACGAAATCACGAATATTGGGGATCAATTTGTTATTGTTTTGTGTTAATAAACGGTGTGTTTTACTCGTTTTCACTTGCCGCACCGTTTGGTTAACTCGTTTTCAAAAAAACCCCAATTTTGGTTCGTCGTGATTTCTGGGCTTGAACAGTGACACGATGATCTTCATCGTTGCGTCACTTCAAGCGTCACTTCCATAAGTGACGCTAAATGGTAATTTCACAGGTTAAGCGTCACTTCCATAAGTGACGCCTTTAAACGTCACTTTGATGAGTGACGCCTTTATTCGTCACTTCCACACAATACTTACCAAGTGACGCCTAACACCGTCACTTCCTTTAGTAACGCTATCAGTGCCGCTATTACTATCCGTCACTTTCTAACTGACGCATACCCGACACTTGTCAACTGACGCTATGTATGACATGTGTTGTGGCAACGGCATTTAAACCAGTGACGCATTGAATGCGTCACTTACCACAAGTGACACATCACTTGATTTCTGATTTTACTGCGACACTTTATGAGTGTCGGTACTTCTTTATGCATCACTCTATAAGTGACGCTAAAATCAGAGGTTTTCGATTATTTGCGTGAGCTTATTCTGTAACGATATTTCTGGTTATCTTTTGTATTTTAGCTTACAGTTGGAAGCTCTACGAGATTACTATCGTCGCACCAACTCTAGGCACAACATTGTTGCATTTTTGGATTCCACGCACAAGAACTCGATGCCTTTTCGGCCGATGATCGAGTTTCTCAGACGTTCAAGGATTCATCACGCTATTACAGCTTCGGTACCAGTGTATATGAACCAAATCGAGGAGTTTTATGACCACGCGTTTATCAGAACAGAGAATGACACTCCGAGGATTGTGTCAACTATGTTTGGACGCGAGATTCAGATTACACAGGATTCGGTTCGCCGTGTTTTGCAGTTTGATGATGCGAACAATATGCCCACTGTTTTTGAGACCGCGTTTATATATGGGGGTCTTCAGAGAATGGGTTATCCGGCAGATCAGCTTGTGGATTTTAGGAAACAGTATCTATGCAGGGTTTGGAGATATTTAGCTCATATTGTTATTGTCTGTTTATCTCCGAGAAAAGGTGGATACGATGCTGCGGGTCATACGACTCTATCTCTGATGTTGGCATTAGTGTACAACAAACCGTACAATTTCAGCGGTTATATTTTTGGGAATATGGTAGAGAACGTTCGAGCTGGAAAGGATAAGTGGCTGTTATATCCTCGCTTTGTTCATCTATTGTTAAACGACTTGGATTTGAGAATTGATCCGGATCTGAGGTCGTTATTGGTTCAAACGCCAATGTTATTACGCGTTTTCAATGAATGCAAGCTGCCACCAAAAGATTCTCAGGTCTTGCCTGATCGTGAGCTGTTTGGGCACGTAGTGAACGAAAACTATGTTGCGCCGCCTGGGGATGGGTATCAGGATGTTGTTGCTCCTCCGGTCAATGAAGCAGATTTAGTTGATGCTGCTGTTGCTCAAGACTTGGAGGATATTGAGCAAGTTGAAGAGGTTCCAGCTGAGGAATCTGATGGTGGTCCCACACCACCTGACTCTCCAGGTGATGTGCCACCTCAGGATGCATTAGATGGAATACAGTTGGCTGATCCTCGACGCTTTAAGCGTATTTTGAGAAGGATTTCTGCTGGGCGTGTTCATGTACCGCCTAATCTTGGCAAGCGACCAGCTGGGTCTTCTCCGTCTTATGCTGATCTACCATTGAGAAGACGCCAGAGAACAGGAATTACTATTCAGGAATCTGGTCAACAAGCTCAACAACCGCCGCCTGCGATGCTTCAGCAGTTCCTTGATCAGATAACTCAGATGAATAAGCGTTTTGATGATCAGGCTGCCGTGATTGAAGCTCAAGCTGCTCAAATTAAAGATTTGGAGATCAAGGCAGCTCATGTGCAGGAATTGCAGCTAGAATTGAAGGATGTGAAGTCTAGATTATTAGAATTGGAAGCGGTTACTGTTGTTTCGGGGGAGGAAGGTCAGAGAACCTTAGAAACAAATGTAACCCCTCCCCCAGAACCCAAAAATGTAAATCCAGATTCTATTAATGAAAACATTGCTTTGGATTATTTCGTTGATGTTCCAGGACAATCGAGACCCATTTCGGTTGATTATTCGAATGTTAATCTCACATACGTTCAGAGTTTGATAAATCCGGGTGGTGAAGAAGATAGATCAGTCGATCCGGATGATATAGAGATGGATGCGGAGGTTCCAGGGTCGGACGAAGAATATTTGGATAATCCTAATCAGGAACCGGCACCTGAGCGAGAATCGGAACCAGTTCAGAAACAACCGGCTCAACCGTATGATTTTGATGCACCGATCATTGAGTCCGATGATTCTGATGATGAACAAGAACCTCCAACAGAACCTGCTCAGGAACAACCATCTGCTGAATGTGTTCCTGAACAAGCACAACCGTCTACATCTTCAGAGCGCCCAATGTTTCGAAAGCTCAAGCCTGAATTGAAGATCTGCAAAACATATCAGGTTCGAGGTGATTTGACTGGATTGATCAGAAGTTGGAAGTTTGATGAAGTCAACTTTCTGATTCTTATTAAGCGAAGAGATGGAGTACAGTATTTTCGGCCAAGATTTAATTGTATTAGCACGTTGCCGAAGGAAGAATTGAATCGTCTTGCTCAACTGAACATTGTTAACCACACTGATGATTTTCGTGGTAACATGTTTCAGAAGATTCTCAGAAGAGACGTTTACAGCAAGAAGTATTTGTGGGTTAGACCAGAGCTGGGAGTTCGTTATTCATACAAGAAAAAGTTGGATTCAAGAACTCAGCAACCGATTGTGAAATATCATTATCCTCCAGCTGCTAGTCAGAAAACTGTGCCATTGCAGTCTTTACCACTTGATTTTCTTAAAAGATTACGATATTGGTGGTTTGATTCAGTTACTAAAGAAGCAGTTATTGAATATCTTTCAGTTGAAGATCCAGTGATTGAGAAGGGTAATTAGAGTCTGTCTGCAAAGTATGGAAGAACTCTTCGTGTTTTTGATCCGATCAGCCTTATTAATCTGACAAAGAAAGATTTGAGAGCTCTTCACAAAAGCAAAATGGAGTATCATCGTTTTGATCAAGAAGAAGCTTCAAAGTTCGAGAAGGTGGTCGAGATTTGTGTTCGAGTGGGTATTCATGCTGGTGGAGTATTTCCACTAGGTTGGGTTTGAACTAAAGATGTTTTGAAGACCAAGCTGAAGACACGGGGGAGTTTGTTGATGCATTTTAGTGTGTCTGTCAGTTGGTCTATCGAGTTGTAAGTGTCGTTAGTTAGTTTTAATAGAAAAGTCATGTTCTGTATACGCGACACTTAAGTTTAGTATTAGGCGACACTTGCCTTAGTGACGCATAGCGACACTTAGGTAAGTGACGCATGAGGGTGGCGACATGCGACACTTCCCAAGTGACGCATGTCTGCCGATTTTGTTTTAGTATAAATACAAACCTACGGGTTTTCGGCTAGGGTTGACGAAACCCTAGCACCATTTGTCGACTAAGCAATCTGTAAACACATTTCAATACAATCGTTAAGCTAATAAACTTGTTTTGTTTGATTAATCTTTCGTTTCAGTTTGAGTTTATTAGTTATTTGTGTAATTGATTGATTCCGCCAATCCTTTACTATTGATCATCACTTAGATCCACAGCGAGGGGCACTTTCACCAGTATCAAATAGAATAGAAGCAGATAAGTTGTTGAGGAGGAACATACCCGAGACCACATTCGGGTCTTGACGGGCGTCCCCTGAGCTGATCACGAAGGCTCTGCTCCGAGTGTTGTTGTTGCGGTTGTTGTTGTTGTTCTTCAGCTTGGGGCAGTTGCTCTTGAAATGCCCAGAATTTCCGCACCCAAAGCAGGTCTTTGGTGCATTGGTGTTGGGGTTAGGAATGTTGGCTCGGCAATCCTTGGCTAGGTTCCCGAACCGTTTGCAGTTGGTGCAAGGGCAGGAACCGTCATGATGACGATTGCATTTGGACAGTAGGGTTTGTTCCCGATGTACCCTTTCTTTTCCGTAGTCCCCGAGGAATAAGCCTTAACAGACTCAGGCTTTTTGTTGGTGGTTTGGTTGGATGAGTTGGGGTTTCCTTCCCATTTGCGTTTGTTGTTTGCAGATGGGGTTGATGTTGTGCCACGGCGGACAGAGTTTGCCGTCAGTTCATGGGCCATACGGATGGCGCTCTGAATAGTACCCGGTTTGGATGAAGTCACCAGGTCTTGAAGTCTATCAGGAAGTCCATCGACATATTTCTCGATCCTCTTGTACTCAGGATCGACCATGGTTGGGCACAGAAGTGCCAGTTGGTGAAAGCGGTTGGTGTACCCCGTGATGTCATCACCCTGCATTTTGTGGTTCCAGAATTCCACTTCCAGCTGTTTCAATTCATCCCTGAGACAATACTCGCCCCTTAACATCTTCTTCAACTCCTCCCACGGGAGTTTGTATGCATTAGCAATACCCACAGTCTGGGCATAGGTGTTCCACCAGGTGAGAGCGGTGTCAGAGAAAGTACTGACGGAGAACTTGACCTTGTCTTCCTCCGTGCAGTTGCAGATAAGGAATACAGATTCGATTTTCTCGATCCAAGTGCACCAGACCGATCGCTCCTTCGGTACCCGCAAAGCTCAATGGTTTGCAGTTCTAAAAGTCCTTGTAAGAGCAGGGTCTGGGTTGTGGCCCATTAGTAGCTGTATCTTTGCTACTAGGAGTTGGGGTTCGGGTGGCCAAGGCTTGTGCCACACTGCGGGCAATCAGACCCGCAATTTCGGCTTCACTGAGGGTGACTTGTCGGCGAGGTGGCATGATGCTGAACAAGAAAAGAACTAGGAAAGAGGAATAAGATATTTGCATGAAATTATGATATATCACAAGTGTATATGATGAGATACACGATAACAGTACGAAGTGATAATCATATTCCATTTAGATAATCAAGTTGGATACAAGGTAAGAGTTTTCCAAAAGATTACAGACTAATAGTAGTACAAAAGTTCCGGGAATTATTGAATCCGGTCGAATTACATGAGTCCTATTTTGGCAGATAATTGGTTACAAGGTGAAGACTACTCTAGTCTTGACGTAAGTTGACTTGCTCCATTAGCGCAACAAGGCGATCCACCGTGTCTGCAAGTCTGTTGGCTTGCCTGGCGTTGTCTTCAACCAAGGCCAGTCGTTGTACCAGTGCTCGAGAGTACTCCTCAGCCTCCTGTGAAAGCTGTTCACATTCCTCTAGTCGGTCTCTTATGAGTTCATCAACACCTAATTCAGCGGTCATTGAATCCTGAATTATGTTTACAGAGAGGCTGGTATCTTCTTGTTCTCGCTGGAGTTGTGATATATGATCAAGTGCTTGGCGGAGCAGGTAGGTCATTCGGTGTTGTTCCCGTTCGAGATTCTCGAGCCTTTGCTCCTGACGGCGGAGTTGGGTAGCCAACACTGGCACCGTGGGGAGTGCCGAGTTCTGAGAGTTATGAACAGGATAGGGGCTGGTTCGAGATGACCTAGTGGTCCTCCTGGCTATTCGCAGGTTTCGAGATCCTTGCGGATGAGTGCGTGACGAATTGGGTGGTGTGTTAGCCATTCCTGTGGCAGAGTGTAAGTAAGACGAGGCTAATATATAGGTAAGTACATAATATCCAGCCTAGTGTCTAGCACGTATCAAGTAATGGTCTGGTTCTCACGTGGTCAGAGTCAACTGACGTATCCCCGTTCAACATAATCGTTTCAGACCTTACATCATCTTTCCTTAATTGTACATAGTTGATTAGGCTATGTTAAATTAAAGTCGTATGCTGTAATTCCTGAACCAGTCGTGCCTAATAAGGAAATACTGCCTAACGGTCATAGTCTAGGCCCACTAAATGCAACCTAGTTCACTATAACCTTAGGCTCTGATACCAATCTGTAACACCCCCAAATTAATGATTTGCGGAAGCATACTTGGGTGTTACTAATCAATATACAAAGCACAAGATATACAGCGAACGACCTCTAAATGAGACGTTGTAAAACGATTTCATATGAAATAAATGTTTGAAAACTCAATGTTTTCGTATACAAAATGTAGTTCCCTAGAGTCCACGCGTATAGCGGGAGATTCTATTACATAACCAAATATACAAAAGATAATGCTAAGAATCTCCGTTAATGCAGTTGGGTTGAAATCATGCTACTCTAGCTAAGTCCGAGAGTAATCCTACCCCGTAAGTGTAGCTAAGAATACATGCTAAAAGGTCAACACGAATGTTGGTGAATCTCACAGGTTTGTATGTAATAATAGTTTTTGAACACAAGATTTCATCAGTAGTGCCCGTAGGCATAAATCAAGTATTTGCAATCCTGCAAATGTAAAATAAGTAAGTTATACCGTTGCCATGAGGCTCATAATCGAAGCTTAACCCGTAAGTAATAAATTGCTCCCGTGACATGTTCGTAACTGAGCAAGCATAAGTAACGAATAATAGTCGCCCGTTTATACAGAACGGTTCGTGGTAGCGATACTACCCCGGGCGGGGAGGGTCATTTCCCTAATGGATCCATTAACTAGTGTTCGCGCTTAAGTCCATAACTAACGATATATGATGGAGAGACTTCTGTTTGTAAGTAAACTCATGCAATCCCGTATAGTAAAATGTAAGTTTCGTACTTGTGTTCAAGAAAAGTAAGCATTGTATCTCACCCCGTACGTAAAACAGTAAAAGTGGGGCTGTAAGACTCACCTGAGTCAAGTAGTAAGCAGTAGCAAACAGTGAGTGGTGTGTAGGTTCTCCGAACCCGTAACCTTTAAATGCCTAAACATATAAGGTTAAGTAAGTAGATGTCCCGCAAGACCATTTAGGCTAGTTGTCTACACAACTCGTTATGTCCAATGTTGGTTCGTTATCGTTTGTTCCTAGAAATCATGGTTGGCCCGTTGGTGATTAGTTGTAGTAATAATCTTAACATTATTATTTTGATTTCAAATAGTTATACTTAAAAGTGTTTATATGCTTTAGGTGATGGGGGTCCGGGGGCAGCGCCCCTGGTTAGCGGGATTCCAGGGGTGGCAACCCCTGGCGGGGTCCAAGGGGCTGGCCCCTGGTTGGGGTCGAGATGCTAAGTCAGCTCGAAAATTTTTTATTTCTACTAAATTGCTTTGGTGAAAAACGCATCTGGACTTGAATTTGGGTGAAATCAGGTGATAAAATTTAGGTCTCGACACTTAGTAAAAATGGTTTGAAACTTTCTGTTTTTAGCGTCACTTATAGCGACACTTAGGGTTTAAGCGACACTTAGGAAGTGTCGCATGAAATAACGGATTCTGATTAATGGCGTCACTTGTGCAAGTGACGCATAGAGTGCGACACTTGAGGAAAATGTCGGTTGTAAGTGTCGGTACAGGTGTCATGAGTCACTAAGGTTAGTGACGGGTGAAATCAGGTTTTGATTGTAGGCGTCACTTAGGCAAGTGACGCTATAAGTGTCGCTCATTAGTGACGGGTATTGAAAATGTGTCATTTAGGTAGTGACGGAAAAAGAGGGTTTTATGCGGCACTTAGGCAAGTGACGCAAAATTAGGGCTTTTAGCGACACTCAATGCGTCACTTAAGTGACGCCACGAAGTGACGCTATACTGCAGTCATCGTTGCGACACTTAAAGCTGTTGACGGATTTTTGATCCAAAAACGAGTTTTCCGGCCATAGTTTGGTCCGATCCTTTTACCCAACCCATATATGGACATTTTAAGTGTATATAAACAACAAACAAGCATTATAACAAGGATTTGAGTGATTTCGAGAATTTGTCGGAAACTTACAAAGTGGCGAAATGAAATTCCGAAAAGATGAGAATGTAGATCGTCACGAGGTGGTTCCTTTTCTGCAAAAATCTTGATGATCCGAGTGCGTTTGGTGGTGTTATTTTGTGATTTAGGGTGATGGAGGTGATGAAGTTTTTGAGAGAAAAAGGATAGAGAGAGAGAGAGAGAGTGGAATGGTGAAATGAGGAAGAAAGTGGGGGAAAGGTGGGGGTATAGGGGGCCGTTTTGGTGGGGTCCACGAGGTGGGCTTCACCAACTTTTGCTCCCTCACATTTGCGCTCCGTGCGGTGTTCGTTTTCCCGATCGTTTAAACGTTAAATTAATTATTCTATACGTTTAAATGTACATTTTAAATTACGAATAATTTCCCAAATATTTTGTTTGGAGTATTTTATTAAATACTTTATATTTGAGTTGTAAAATATGATTTAACTTTGTTTTGATTTGTTTGCGCGTTAGTATTTTAATCGCGTATACGTTTATTTGTACGATACGAATTAATCACGAAATATTATCAAAATAATATTTTGGGTATACTGGTCGTATTAAATAATATTATATTCTCCAATAAAATTGTTCACCAACGTCCGTATTTACTTGAAACGAATTACATTCGATTTAAATTGCATACGATTTAATCAAATCGCATTTTTGTATATATTCATCAATATATATTTCGATACATTAATTAGCCTAAAACCGAGCTAATTACATGTATTAACAAATGATTAGGCACAAATCACTAGTCCTAATTTGGCGGGTGTTACAGTTTCTCTTACTGTTCATCAAGGGCAACCCAAAAAGGACTCTACCTTTAGAATAGTCTTACCAATTAGTTATGACCTTGGACACTATTTCCAACATAATCATCTTTACATTTACACCAAGATTGAGAGCTATTCGAAAGGTATGAGCATTGTCCTGTCTTGGTGGATCAAGAATGATTGTTGCATATAGTTCCTAACCACATAAACTCACTCAGCAACAAAACGGTTGCATTAATAATCTAATATATATAGTTGTATCAAGAGTTGATGGAGTGATCAATTAGTAATCAAAGTACATATTACTTACGAATGTTACTGACCCTTTGTGTTCATCAGAAAAAAAGTCTTTAAGTATTGACAATTTGACATAAACCACCGTGCTTGTCAATGTACATATTAAACACAAATCAAATCAGAAAAGGATTAACATAAACCCTAATTTAAGATCAAATGAAATTTAAGTAAAAAACTTGATTTAATAATAACTTACGGTTTTATCATCACCACCATGCCATTGGAACCAGAAACCATCTCTACAAACTTACATAAACCTGATCTGAAACCATGATCGCCGCCAACATCGTCATCGAACTTAGCAATTTCTCCTTCTTCATCATCCAATTTGTGATTGTACTTCTACAAAAATAAATATCCATGGTTTAATTGAAAAATGATATTAACTTGGAGATAATGTTCATACATGTAGAAATTTGATGAGATTTTGGTTTGATCGAACCTTCTTATTGTGTGTGTCACTGGAGAAGTTGAATGCTTCATCATTTTAATTAATCGTTGATGAATGGGAAGAATTGTGTGAATTTTGAATTATTACAGTTACTTTGTACTCTCTAAAACCGTATATTGTTATCATTATTAAAAATAGAAGAATCGGATGAATTAATTATTGCAGTAACTATTATAGCCGGTATGAATCTTCCACCGAAAGCAATTGCAATTGCAATTTATTTTTGCCATTTACCTAAATCAATTTAATTAATTCGGATATTTTTTATTTTTATTTTTTTTAGTTTCAGTAAACGGCATTTACCTTTTTTTTTAAGTAGTACGTTAGTTTATACATATTCCATAAAAAAGGGTGGCCAGTATATTATTATTTGTTTTAACTTTTTATAGTTAACGGTAAAATAAAATTGTTGAAATTGTAAATGGTTTTTAGGTTCCAGACAATAGGTGGAACGAGGATTGTTTTAAGTAAATACGGAGTCGGTTAAAAGTTGGGCCGACCTAGTATTTAAACTTTCCCCAAAAGGAAAGTTTCTCATAAACTTCAAAACCCTTGAAACTAAACCTAAAAAAAACCTAGAACCCTAACTAAAGTTTGAAATAAAAGATTTGATTGTGAGTTTGATTCAAGCTTCATCACTATCATCATAATCAAAGAAGTAAGTTTGATTTAGATTTAAATTCATGAACTTATTTTGATTTAATTGATTGAATGAATGATTTGAATAATATTGAAGTTGTTATTGTTATTATATGTTGTTAATAGTAGTTAGTTTCTATATTTGATAGATGAATAAGAAGCAGAAATGATTTGTTGTGAAATTGGGTTATGAAATCGGACCTGGGTTTCTGCTGGGTTTCAGTCACTGGAAGATGGGTTTACCCGGCGGGTAGGTAAGTTTATCGGGTGATCCGGCGGGTAAAATCTATCCGGTGGATAGACATAGTGCAAATTTTGACCGCAAAATGGACTTGGTTTGGGTTTGGGCTTACCCGGCGGGTAACCCTTCCTATCCGGCGGGTAACCTTCTGGTTGGGCTGATCCATGTTTAAGTTTTAAATATAATGGTTTTTGTATATCATTATTATTAACCCATGTTTCTAGTGATCTTTGCTTAAGTTGTATGCTTATATTATATAAGTATTGTATATGATTAAGTTATGTAATACTTATTGGTTATGGTTATGCACTTAATATTAAGTGATATTCCAATTATGAAATGAATACTAATTTGTATTCGGTTGTGTTTTTAGATCAACCAAAGACTCAGTAAAATAAGACCTCCGAGTTTGGATCTTGAGATATTCAGGTGAGTGGACTTGTGACTCTCAGTGTAAATTGGTGTAACATATTTGGTTACTACGAGTAAACCTGGTTATGATGATTATAGACTGTTAGTATGATTTGACACGTGTGATTATGTGATACTTGGCCTTTGAGGCATGATGTGATGGGAGGTCAACTATTGTTGGACTTGATTGCTATAGGTTGGTTAACATAGGAATTGTGAACATATGTTGTGAATGGATCCTATGTTGATTGAAGATAGCGATGAGTTATCGGTAAAACCACTGCGTGGCCTGTAGTTGGTTATAAGTGTTACTTGGAGGACCACCACGGCTATGAGGGTTCCTCAAGGACCACCGATCCTCTAAGATGTTTGTGTGTTGATGGTTAATTGTTGTAAACAGATTGTTAAGCTGAGTTAGACTGTTATTTACTTGTCTATTCACTTAGCTTCGTGCTAATCCCACCACTAAACTCTTGCAGGTTATGTTTGCTATGCTTTGAGCAAGAAGGTTTGGTTTGAAGGAATGTTTGACGACGGTGCACTCTGACCATGTTTTAAATTAATGTTGTGTTGTGTTTTGAAAGGTTCTATAACACCCAGTTATGTATAATGTTTGAAATAATCTAACTTATGTTATGTATGGATTTTGTTATGTAAATTAATAATATAAGGACTTGCGCTTCCAGTGTTAAAAATATATATATATGACTTCAAATGAGGGGTGTTATAATTTGGTATCAGAGCATAGTTTTTGGCGAATTGAACAGTTGTAAGTTGTTCAGTCCCAAATCTATCTGAGTCAGTCAAACATTCTGAGATGTGGGATTAGTTATGATATGATAATTGGTTAGTATGTTAGGTACTAACAATTAACAAGCTGTGAGATGTGTTGTGATTACAGATATGGCAGATAATGAACAACCGACCAATACTCTCAACAATGCCTCTAGGATCGATGTTCCACATTATGAAACTCATAATGAGAGACTTGGGTATTCTAGTACTTCTATTCCAGTTGGTGGGGAAACTGATAAGGATGATTATATGCTGCAATTAGAAGATTAACTGCAATAACTTCGTAGATTTAGACAGAGAACTTTGGAGGCTGAATCTTCACAGCCAGTTGAGACCAGTATTCCACCTCCTATGGAATCATCTTCTCAGATTCCAGTGTCTTTACCATTTTATTTTCAGACTACTACTCCATTAGCATCGTCTGGACTTTATAGTTATTAGTTACCAGTGTTTCCACCATTTCCTCTGCAACAGCAAAAGGTGTGTTCTTTTAAAACCTTTATGGCCTGTAAACCCTCAGAATATTCAGGTAGCAGTAACCCTTCTGTGACTTTGGACTGGTTACGAGATATGGAAAGAAAATTTGAGGTTTGCAGGTGTGAAGAAGAAGTTAAAGTCCCGTATGCTACTCAACTTCTGAAAGGGCAAGCCATGACCTGGTGGGATTCCATAACTGCATCCCTAACTCCACAACAAAGGGAATCAATCCGGTGGTCAGAATTTTACAATGAAATGTGTAAACAGTTCTGTTCCGAATTTGATATGTCTACAATCAGACGTGAGTTTATGGATTTACACATGACAGATCAAATGTCGATTGATGATCTTATTACCCAGTTTTCTGAAAAGTTGAGATTCGTACACCAATGGGTTCCGGATGATAAAACTAGAGTTGAGCATTTTGTTGGAACCTTACCTCCACACTACCGAACGACTGTTAGATTAGCAGGTTCTCTTCCCCCATGCTTTTAATTTATCTCAGGCAGTAGATAGTGGCATTCGAGCTCGAACTTTACAAAATAAAGAGAAAGCCTTGCAACGATCCAAAAGTGATTCAGGTAAAGGTAAACAGAAAAGCCAAGATCACCAGCAGAGCCGGAGACTTAATACCGGTAGTGGTTCGGGTGATAGACCTTGGTGTGCTAGATGTAAATCCAGTCATTCTGGACCGTGTACTTTACAAACTTCTAGGTGTATCAAATGTGGTGCATTTGGGCATGCTGTGAAAGATTGTACATACCCAAATTTTGTGTGCTGGAATTGTCATAAAGAAGGGCATCGATCAGGAGCTTGTCCAGAGGCTAAGAGATTTGGAACGGGTGTGGTCGGTGGGTCATCATCTTCAGGTCAAAAGCGGAAGAATCCGCCACCTGCTACTGGGAGAGCTTTTCAAATGACAGTCGATGAGGCTGTCACTACTGAGGACATTATTACTGGTACTTTTCTCATTAATTCTGTACCAGCACGTGTGTTATTTGATTCTGGAGCCAATTTTTCTTTTATATCTGTGCATTTTTATGATAAGTTGAAATTGACTCCGTCTTTGATTGCTAATCCTCTTGAAGTAGAAGTAGCTGATGGTAAATTGGTTCCGGTTACCACAACGGTGACTGGAGCTAGTATATTCATAGAGGGTTATAGTTCCCCAGTTTCTTTTCTTTTGATGCCAATTCCTGGTTTCGATGTGGTTATTGGTATGGATTGGCTGAGTTGTAATAAAGTTGATATTTCGTGTCATAAGAAGTTGATAAAGATTCCTGTCTCTGATGAGTCATATGTCATGGCTCAAGGGGATCGGGAAAAGGGTAGTGTTCCTTTGATTTCCTTGATGAAAGCTAGAAAATCTCTAGCTAAAGGTTGTGATTCTTATCTGGCTTATGTGGTTAATGTTAAGTTAGAAAAGAAATGTATCTCTGATGTCCGGGTGGTTTCTGAATACCCGGAGGTTTTCCCTAATGAATTGCCTGGCTTACCACCAGTTAGGGAAGTAGAATATCAAATTGACTTGATTCCTGGTTCAACCGCTGTAGCTAAGGCTCCTTCTAGATTAGCTCCTTCTGAAATCCGTGAAATGATGAACCAAATTCAGGAATTGTTAGATAAGGGTTTCTTTAGACCCAGTTCTTCTCCTTGGGGTGCGCCTGTTTTGTTTGTGAAAAAGAAAGATGGTACCCTTCGTATGTGTATTGATTATCGGGAACTGAATAAAAGAACTGTTAAGAATAAGTATCATCTGCCTCGAATTTATGAATCGTTTGACCAGTTGCAAGGATCTTCTTACTTTTCTAAGATTGATTTGAGATCAGGTTATCACCAGGTGCGGGTTCGTGAAGAAGATATTTCTAAAACAGCTTTTCGCACCAGGTATGGGCACTATGAGTTCTTGGTTATGCCTTTTGGGTTGACAAATGCTCCTTCTATTTTTATGGAGTTAATGAATCGGGTATGTCGGCCTTTCCTTGATAAATTTGTGATTGTTTTCATCGATGATATTTTGATCTACTCTAAATCTGAAGCTGAACATGAAATGCATTTGCGTGTGGTTCTTGAAACTCTGAAAAGAGAACACTTGTATGCTAAGTTTTCTAAATGTGAGTTTTGGCTTCGGGAAGTTCAATTTCTGGGTCATGTGATTTGTGAGGATGGGGTAAAAGTTGATCCATCTAAGGTAGAAGCTGTAATGAATTGGAATGCTCCAAAGAATTCTTCTGAAATTAAGAGTTTTGTTGGGTTAGCAGGGTATTACAGAAAGTTTATTAAGGATTTCTCAAAGATTGCTGGTCCGTTAACTAAATTAACTCGTAAGGATGTTAAGTTTCAGTGGGATGAACAGCACGAATCAGCTTTTCAAACTTTGAAACAGTTGTTGTGTCAGGCTCCAGTGTTAGCACTGCCTGAAGGTTCTGATGATTTTGTGGTATATTGTGATGCTTCGTATGCTGGATTAGGTTGTGTGTTGATGTAGCGAGATCGTGTTATAGCTTATGCTTCTCGTCAGTTGAAAGCTCATGAACAAAATTATCCTACTCATGACTTAGAGCTTGCGGCTGTTATTTTCGCGTTGAAAATCTGGAGACACTACTTGTATGGCACCAAATGTGTTGTTTGCACTGATCACAAGAGTCTTCAGTATATGTTTACTCAGAAAGAACTCAACATGCGTCAGTGCCGATGGTTAGAATTGATCAAAGATTATGATTGTGAAATCCGATATCATCCGGGGAAAGCCAATGTAGTTGCGGATGCTTTGAGTAGAAAAAGTACTTCTGACAGGATTTGTTTTATGCGGTTAGAAGTTTCTTCTGATTTGATAGAACAGTTAAAGGCTGCTCAGTTGGAAGCATTGCAAGATCAAAATTTGAAATCCGAGATAATGCAGAAAAGAAAAGACTTGTTGATTGATGATTCTCGGGGTTTGAAGACATTTAAGTCTCGAGTATGGGTTCCACTGATTGGAGGACTTCGTGAGTTGATTTTGACTGAAGCTCACAAGTCTCGTTTATCTATTCACCCAGGAAGTACTAAAATGTATAATGATTTGAAACCGCTATATTGGTGGCCGACTATGAAAACTGACGTAGCTCGAGTTGTTGAAACTTGTCATATATGTTCTCAGGTCAAAGCAGAACATCAGAAACCGTATGGTTCTTTGAGACAGTTGGAGATTCCTGAATGGAAGTGGGAACATTTGACCATGGATTTTGTTACTAAACTACCTCGAACGCCACGTGGAAGTGATATGATTTGGGTGATTGTTGATAGATTGACTAAAGTGCTCACTTCTTGGCTACCAGTGAGACGACATCTTTGACTCGATTGGCTCAGTTGTACGTTAATGAGATTATCTCTAGGCATGGAATTCCTTTGTCTATTGTTTCAGATAGAGATTCTCAATTTATATCTCGATTTTGGCAAGGTTTACAGCATGAGTTGGGGAACCGAGTGAATCTGAATACAGCTTATCATCCTCAGACAGATGGCCAGTCAGAACGTACTATTCAGACACTAGAGGATATGCTACGTGCTTGTGTATTGGAATATGGTGGTTCTTGGGATTCTCACCTACCATTGATTGAGTTTGCTTATAATAACTCTTATCACTCTAGTATTTATATGCCTCCGTATGAAATGTTATATGGTCATCGTTGTAGAACGCCTACATGTTGGTTAGAAGCTGGTGAGAAACAGTTTGCTGGGCTAGATATTGTTCAAATTACAGCAGAAAAAGTTGCAATTGCACGTGAGAAACTGAAAGCTTCCAGAGACAGACAGAAACAGTATGCTGATCCTCGTCGTCGACCGGTTTCTTTTGTGGAAGGTGAATTGGTTTATCTCAAAGTTTCTCCTTGGAAGGGTGTGATTCGATTTGGTAAGCGTGGGAAACTTGCTCCTAGATTCATTGGTCCATTTAGGATTCGACAGGTGGTTAATGATCAGACAGTTTCCTTGGATCTTCCTTCTGAATTATCTGGTATTCATGATACTTTTAATGTTTGGTATTTGAGAAAGTGTAATGTGGAGGATCAATCACAAATTCTTCCATTGCAAGATTTGAAAGTTGACCAAAGTCAGAAGTTAGTAGAAGAGCCCATTGAACTATTAGATAGAAAAGTGACCAAACTGCGCAGGAAAGAGATTCCTATGGTTTTGGTTAAATGGAAACATAGTTTGGGTCCCAATCTTACGTGGGAAACTGAGTCTAGTATGAGATCCCGATACCCTAGTTTGTTTGAGCGAGAAGAGATTTCGGGGACGAAATCCTCTTAAGGAGGGGAGATTTGTAACATCCGTCTTAAAGATCTAAGGGTATTCTGGTAATTTTCTTAGCTTTAAATTGTTATTTAATATGTTAGGAAATTTGTGCTCAAATTGAGAAATTGTGACTAGTAAATTATTATTTGTTTTAACTTTTTATAGTTAACGGTAAAATAAAAGTGTTAGAATTGTAAATGGTTTTTAGGTTCCAGACAATAGGTGGAACGGGGATTGTTTTAAGTAAATACGGAGTCGGTTAAAAGTTGGGCCGAACTAGTATTTAAACTTTCCCCAAAAGGAAAGTTTCTCATAAACTTCAAAACCCTTGAAACTAAACCTAGAACCCTAACTAAAGTTTGAAACAAAAGATTTGATTGTGAGTTTGATTCAAGCTTCATCACTATCATCATAATTAAAGAAGTAAGTTTGATTTAGATTTAAATTCATGAACTTATTTTGATTTAATTGATTGAATGAATGATTTGAATAATATTGAAGTTGGTATTGTTATTATATGTTGTTAGTAGTAGTTAGTTTCTATATATGATAGATGAATAAGAAGCAGAAATGATTTGTTGTGAAATTGGGTTATGAAATCGGACCTGGGTTTCTGCTGGGTTTCAGTCACTGGAAGATGGGTTTACCCGGCGGGTATGATCCTTACCCGGCGGGTAGGTAAGTTTATCGGGTGATCCGGCGGGTAAAATCTATCCGGCGGATAGACATAGTGCAAATTTTGACCGCAAAATGGACTTGGTTTGGGTTTGGGCTTACCCGGCGGGTAACCCTTCCTATCCGGCGGGTAACCTTCTGGTTGGGCTGATCCATGTTTAAGTTTTAAATATAATGGTTTTTGTATATCATTATTATTAACCCATGTTTCTAGTGATCTTTGCTTAAGTTGTATGCTTATATTATATAAGTATTGTATATGATTAAGTTATATAATACTTATTGGTTATGGTTATGCACTTAATATTAAGTGATATTCCATTTATGAAATGAGTACTAATTTGTATTCGGTTGTGTTTTCAGATCAACCAAAGACTCAGTAAAATAAGACCTCCGAGTTTGGATCTTGAGATATTCAGGTGAGTGGAATTGTGACTCTCAGTGTAAATTGGTGTAACATATTTGGTTACTACGAGTAAACCTGGTTATGATGATTATAGACTGTTAGTCTGATTTGACACGTGTGATTATGTGATACTTGGCCTTTGAGGCATGATGTGATGGGATGTCAACTATTGTTGGACTTGATTGCTATAGGTTGGTCAACATAGGAATTGTGAACATATGTTGTGAATGGATCCTATGTTGATTGAAGATAGCAATGAGTTATCGGTAAAACCAATGCGTGGCCTGTAGTTGGTTATAAGTGTTACTTGGAGGACCACCGCGGCTATGAGGGTTCCTCAAGGACCACCGATCCTCTAAGATGTTTGTGTGTTGATGGTTAATTGTTGTAAACAGATTGTTAAGCTGAGTTAGACTGTTATTTACTTGTCTATTCACTTAGCTTCGTGCTAATCTCACCACTAAACTCTTGCAGGTTATGTTTGCTATGTTTTGAGCAAGAAGGTTTGGTTTGAAGGAATGTTTGACGACGGTGCACTCTGACCATGTTTTAAACTAATGTTGTGTTGTGTTTTGAAAGGTTTTATAACACCCAGTTATGTATAATGTTTGAAATAATCTAACTTATGTTATGTATGGATTTTGTTATGTAAATTAATAATATAAGGATTTGCGCTTCCAGTGTTAAAAAAAAAAATATGACTTCAAATGAGGGGTGTTATAATATGAAAAATGACAGATAGACCTAAATATACAGACCTAAATCCAGATCTACAAATGTGATTGATAGATGTGAAAAAATGATTGGATGAGATTAAGAGAGAGAAAATAATCAACCAATCAGAGAATTAGGTTTATTTTTAGATCCGAGTATTTAGGCATATATAGCATTACTCTTACCATATTTAATACGTTAATAATAGGGTTATAATGGTAACTTTGCATTTGCAAATATTTAAGTCTTAAGCCAGAATGGTAAATCCTTTATACTAAGATAAGATTAAAATATATTAACGAAACGTGATGTACGTGGACAATTTTCTTCTCCCAAAATGTGTTTCTTGATGCCCCCTATATAGATATATTTATCTATAAACACTTTTATACCTTCTCGGGTTCGATTTTTGGGTAGGAAATTTAACTCCCTACTTCTTCCCCCACCCCTGGTTTTTTTTATCAAAGACTTTTGGTCTCCGTTCTTATTTCCAATCAACTCATTTCCCGGTTAAAATGGATTATGGGTATCGGGTGCAAGCTGCCGGAGGTCTTTCTGGATGCAGTCTCTCAACCTTCGGTAAATGTATGACTGTTTACATCCTTATCTCCCCCATACCCCGCTCTCGGCGGGATTGGTTGTTGTTGGTGTGGAAGCTCTTTTTATCCCTATTTGCAATACTTAAAACCTAGGGACGTATTATGATAATCAATCAAAGTTAAAGGGTGTAAAGATGAAAATATGTAATTTCATCCCTATTTGCAATACATAAAACCGGGGTTTTAACTCTGTTTCACCGGCGACGATCAACTCAAATCGAAATCTCTCTCCCCACAAGGTTTCACATCTCTCTTTTGATCCCAACAATAACATCTTTAAAAAAATCATTTAATTAGTTAATCTTTGAATAATTCCATCAAGTTATGGTTAAATTTTCATTTTACGATTCATTTCTACGTACAATATACGATCTATATATTCGTTTGTTAACTATGTAATTAATCATTTGATATTTTATGTTCTCGAGTAGATTATTCAATCAGATCGGACTTCAGACGTGAAGTACTTTCAATCGCAGAAGTTTGAGCCATGGTGAGATCTTTGAAATTACTTATTTGCTGATTAAATTGTACAGTGATTGATGAATTAGGGTTTCTATGAGGATATATATACATCTAGTTGTGTCTATGTGTATGTATACACACTGCCCTAAGTGAAATCTGATATTGAATGTTAACTGTGGAGCAAATGGAGTAAATAGATTATTTAGAGCTAAAGCTTTCTTTTATTTCTAGGATATTACAGTAGGGACTACTGGACTAGGGAGAGACATCACGAAATGCTATTTTGTTCATATACAGTTAGCTTGTTGAAATTTTGGTTTTCTGCTCCGGATTCATGTGACATGTATGTGTAGGGAAATGCCAAATGTAATGAGAGTATTATAGATTATGAAGTTTGAGAATTCATAAAATTGGATTTATGTTTGTCACCCTGGCTATGACGTACATCATACCAATGCATGTACGAAACTGAGCGTTTGTGGCAGTAGATTGATTTAATATAATTTATGGTTATAGTAAAAGGAGGTGTGTGCAGTGTGCTTACTGCTTAGATACATGTTAAATAGTAGTAGTAGCCATGATTTTTTTTTTTTTTTATTTGTGCTTTGGGACATGTAGAGGGATGTTGAACTTGTTGTGGGGGATGTCTCTTCGATAGCATAAGTAATGCCTAATAATCAAACCAAAAAGAACCCTTTGTTTAGGATCAAAAAATTCATGTTCCCAATCAAGATCAAAATTCCTCGTCAGCAAATTCATCAAGTAGGGACAGGACTTATACCCCACAGTAAGGTTACTTGTTTGTAAAACGAAGGTCGCAAATCACACATTTGAATCATAGAAATAATCACTTTGCAAGATGGAAAGACAGAACTCTATAATAAAGATGCCTTTCTCTAACCCCTGTAAGGGTCGATGAGATTTGGGGCACCATGGCCACCCCATGCATTTTTAGGGTTGATCAGGAGCTGTTTACAAGTTGAGTACATAGAAAATAGAAGGCTACAACAATGTTTTGTTGCAATAATTCACCATGGTGTCATGTGTGTATAATGGGGTTTGTAGAGATACCAAGGCTTGCACTTGTATAAATATAGTTGGGTTGTTGGTGTTGACCACATCATTGTTCTACAACTTATTGGTTATAAAGGTCAATTACCTTTCAGGCTTTTTCTTCATGCATAATCTGTAAAATTGTGTATTGTTAGTTGGGTTTTAATGCAAATGGTAAAAAATTAAGTTCTGTATGCGTCGGGCCTATTGCTGTACCAATTCAAACTACAATTTGGTCAACCTAGGGCAGAAAGGAAGCCAGTTTTTTTCTTTTTTATAAGGGGCCTTTTCTATCCACATCTTACTACTTGGGGGTGCCACGTATAATATATTTACAAACTTAATGTTGATATAATCTTATCGTTGATTGATGTTGGATACATTAAGCAGTGATTTAGGCCTGTGATATCATGATTCAATTTTCCAGTTATGAAAGATCATCATTTGGCCTGCAACAAGCTCCAGAAGTTTGGTTTTCTTGTTTTTTTTCAGGCTTTTTAGATTATCTATGACGCAAACCCGAAAAGTTTGTAGGAAAAGTTCATGACACGATTACTAGGGCTACCTCTAGGAAAAAATCACTAATGATGCGTATATGATAGTTGATTCACATTACACTTATAAAAAGTTAGATGATGATACTTTACTTCTCATGTAGCATTTTGTAGTGTTATACATGCGGTATGGATGTGGAGGATGACATGTTTGTTTTGTGACATACTGACATGTTGGTCTGGCGTCTCTGGCGTTCTCTATTGCTATGATATGTAGCATTTTGAGCGTAATCATTCTAATACGTTGTGGTTTGCATTTGCTGTGTCTATCACTTGTGATTAATTTCTCACGCTTCATTTATATTCTTATATCATCTGCATTATTTGCTTTTCATCTCTGTCATCCTTCTCTCTCCCTCTTTATCCAGTTACCATGTCAATAAGGTTATATTTTCTGTTGCAGATTCATTTTGTTCTCTTAATAAGCCGACAAGGAAAAGTTAGGCTTACAAAGTGGTATTCACCCTACACCCAGAAAGAAAGAAGTAAGGTATGCAAATTCAACTAGAGCATCTTTCTTATTCCACCAACATAGTCCACTCGGTTCTAGCATGGTAATAGTTAGCTGATAGATTGTGTTCTTCTTGACCTATGGATTTCACCTTTTTTATAATCTTTCTTTAGTCCTTAACATTCATATATATGTTGGCAAACATTATGTAGGTGATACGAGAGCTCAGTGGGATGATTCTTACGCGTGGCCCCAAGCTTTGCAATTTTGTTGAGTGGAGGGGATTCAAAGTTGTTTATAAAAGGTATTCTTCGAAAATATTACCTCATTAATTTTTAATGAATCCTTATTTACTTATTTGTGTTGATCATCTTTTTAAACTGGTTACTTTCTTGTGATTTATTTTACTTATCAGATACGCCAGTCTCTACTTCTGTATGTGTATTAACCAAGAAGACAATGAATTGGAAGTCCTTGAGATTATTCACCATTATGTCGAGATTCTAGATCGTTACTTTGGAAGTGTGAGTCATCTAAGCCACCAAGACATATGAAAATGTTATTTGGACCCTCACCTATTGAAAACAAAGAAAAAGTAAATAAAATAAATGGAAGTTTAATTAGACCTCATTCATAATTGGAAACTGAATTAAAATTTTAAACATGTGTGTGCTAGGTTTGCGAGCTGGACCTGATCTTCAACTTTCACAAGGTACGTTTTCTTTACTTAGTTTCATACTCATAGCCTGAACCACTTTACGTAGATTTGTGATTGTGTGCCAGATTACTGATAGTCATTTAGACTGCTAGTCATTCCTCTTCTAAAACGTTGGTCAAGTGTTGGTAATTTATAAGAGCCTGTGGCGTGGTTCATGCTTTGAATGTGTGTCGATGATTGTTGCAGGCTTATTATATACTGGATGAGGTACTAATTGCTGGGGAACTTCAGGAATCAAGCAAAAAGACGGTGGCCCGTTTAGTGGCTGCACAGGTACGAATTCAATCGAGGACGTTTCTGGTGTTTGTGTTTTCATCTCCGTTTATGGCTAGCTGATTTTTCTTCATATTTTTATAGGATTCTTTGGTGGAGGCAGCCAAAGAAGAAGCAAATTCGATAAGCAATATAATTGCACAGGCAACCAAGTAAAGATTGTGCTTACTCTTATGGCCTACCACCTACGCGATTGGCTCACATTACATATATGTATTCCGTTTTCCTTTCTTTTTTGTTTCTAGAGTGGAGATCATGGCCTTTTATGTATGGTAAATTACTCGTATCACCCTTAAGATTTTGTCAAATTACAAAGACGACCGCCATCTCTGAAGAACTAAAGAGAAATCTGTTTGTTTGAGAATTCTGTCGTGTTTAAATGTTGTACATTGGTCTTACTTTCAGTCAGAGCTAACTCTCTTTTTTTAGTTAATTTACTGGAAATGAGACCAAGAACCTTGAAAGTGGTCAAACAAATTAATTTTATGGTATAATTACAGTCTTATCTGCAGCAGTGTGGTACAATGATAAAGTATATCTACTATCCCAGTTGTATTGAAACTAAAATACCTTGTGGCAGCTATTGACACAGGTAGCCTTTGAAGCTTTATGAAATCTAATCGGTGTGTGAACACAGTCACTGTTTCTAGGATTGAAACTTTCTGCTAATTAAACGTGTTTTTATAATTGTTTTAAATGAACATAGTTTAATACTATAAATGCATGCTTGTGGGGTTATATAGGAGATTTGAGCCTGTTATAAGGGAGTTGCGTTCGACACAATCTTGGCTAGTTTGATCACACTTTCTGCTTCATCTTGTTATATTTTATATTGTCCGTTGTATTCTGTAACTTCATCATATTCGTATATATGTAGATATAATCCAATGTGTTTCGAGTTTTTTGTTTATGGATAAGTGTTCGCCAAATCATCCACAAATGCTGTGATGTTAAAAAAAAAAAAGGTTATTGGAGGGAACCTTTAACCCCGGATCCGTAGATCCACGGAGCCCCACCCGCAAGAGGTAACCCGTCCGGCTAAACACCTGCCCCAGTGACCCCACACACGAAGCATAGGATTTTTTGTACTCCCAGAGGCTTGAACCCGGGTGGGGCGTGGGGATTTGCGGCGGCGGTACCACCGAGGCAAAGCCCCATTGGTAAATGCTGTGATGTTACGAGTTCATAAAAGACTTGCATGAAACTTCTATGCTTAAACAAGTTTATGATGATTGAACTTCAAAATACCATGCAACAATCATGGATTTAGTCATACTAATCAAAAGATTTTGCACACACAACCGAATATCAACAACTTTGAAACAAGTGTTGGGAAATGACCATGTCAAATAAGCGCATGTCCTGAAACGTTTAAGCCTACGGGGTCACACGCGTTAACACGTAGATACCGCTTATTTAACCAAGTTAAGTTAATTGTAATAACTAGTTGAGTTATTAGTTAATATGTGATACTTTAATAAATGTTATTAAATTATAGGGTTCAAGGTAAAAGTTATTAGGACTAAAATGTTACTTCTAATTACTTAAAGGGTTTATAATTAATTAATAATAAATAGTTATTATTTAATTATTATAATATAACAAAAGGTTATAAATAATACTCCCTCCGTCCCGGTTTAATAGTCCATTATTTCCATTTTGGGATGTCCCAAATTAATTGTCCATTACCAAATATAGAAAGGTTACATGATTCTTTTTACTATATAGTCCCTACTTTAAAAATTAAATTACAAAAGTGAAAGGAAGTTCAAATTAATTGGTTAGGGGTAAGAATGTCATTGTGCAAAAAGTAAGTAATAATTATTGTGTTTATCTTAAACTGCGTGTAGTTCTGTCTGGGGACAATTAAATTGGGACGGAGGGAGTAATAAAAACCTAAACCTACCAACTCATTCCTTCTCTCTTTGTTTTTCATACGTTAGGAAAAAAAAATAAAAAAACCTCCAAATTGTTGCTTGTGGTTTTTACGAAAAAAAACCCAAAAGGGTATTTGACGTTTGACGTAAAAAGGCAAAGAGGAAAAGAGGTATTAACTAGGTTAATTGAACTAGCATTCGGGTGGTAATCAACAACGTGTTGTGTGTGCGATCGTAGAGGGGTTTTACTTTAAACCCTAAACTATATTATTATAGTTTTATTGGAGCTCTGCTAAAAGGTACACATCTCGATCTTAACTAATTATAAATACGTGTTTATATGTTTCCGCAATTGTGTGACAATTTGAATATATTTATTTGCTATACTCTAACAGTGATATCAGAGCCACAAGTATGTTGTGATTAGTTAGATATGTTAAACATAAAATTTGTGGGGGGTTTATTTGTTTGGTTCGTCGACAAACAGGAGACAATGAAAATATATATATATATTTTTGTTTTGGGTGTACAATAGACGAACGGAAGAAAAAAAGGGTTTTGGTTTTTGATCATGTATGGATCTAGCAAGTCAACAAAGAAAGAAAGAAAATTTGGGTTGGTTTTGTGGGACAAGCGACAAATAGGAAAGGGATTTTTTTTTTAGTTGATTGTTGGTGATCATGTTCAATAGATGAAACAAAGAAATTTTTTATTTTTTTATGTAAGGTATAAAATTAAACCTTTTAGTTAATTGTTAAACTTCATAAATCCCAATGCAAATTTATGTTTAACAAGAATAATAACATGTTTAAAGTAAATTGTTTGTTATTATTTGTGTACTTTTAAATTAACTAGAAAAGTGTATCCATGAAATTCAAGCATAATTTGTCATGGATATCACTTTGATATATTGATATACAAGTTAGAATTAATTGTTAATTGATATGGTATGCTAGTTAAATTAATTGTTAATTGCGATAACTACATTATATGCTACTTGTTTAAATTGTTTAATCGACAAGGATTACGTCCCTAGTTTGCCATGCTTTAGGGTTCCACCCATCAAAAGTTGCATTTAAATTAATTGTTAATTGTTTAATAGTTTATTAATTTTACTAGTTTATTAATTTTGCTTATTTATTGTAACTTGTAAAGCAAAATGGTTTTATGAAGAAAAAAAAATAAACTGGACTAATAACTATGAAATAAGATTTATTATTTTATTGCAAATCTTATTGTCAATTCGGGTTGGGCTCACATACCGTAATTTTTTCCTACGACGAGATTTGCAAGTTAATAATTTGTTTTAAACCACGACTAGGAGCTTGTATAATAGAGGTATCTTCGGCTTGGTGTCTAAGATGACGGGTTGGATAAACGATGTAAAGATCCTAGCTCCTCCTCTGGCCTTTTCATGGCCGCTTTTATACATGGCCGAAAATGTTTAAAACATGTTGAATCGTCAATTTTAATAAAAGTGCAATCTCTAATTTAATATGAATATTAAATTAGATATCTTGACGCACGTTAACAAGTGGATTAACTGGAAAATTTTTATTAAAATCTATGATACGAAGATGTGTGCATGCTTCTTCGTACATATTTGATACACATTATCAAATTAATTACCCATTTAAAACTTAAGTCATTGCCATCCAATCGTAAGAACACTTGCAGTTGCTTTTTACTCTGCGTGAGACGTAGGTAAATTGCAATCCCAAGGTAAATTACCACTCATCGTGAGACGGTGGTGGACTATTTACAGTTTATTTGGACGACTTAAAACGAGTTAAGCGGTGAGATCCTTAAGCCCGTGGCAAAAGATGGGATGAAACATGTTTACAAATTCACTTATGCTTGCTTCATAAGTATTATTTGTAAGTCCCATAATTCTAGGAATTGCACTTGTAATGCAATTATTGATCGTCACTTACATTTTGAGTACCATCATTGCTAGCAGATCAACTGATGTGATGGTGGTATGTCAAGTAGGATCCTAGTCTTAAGAAAATTAATTGTTTATATGTATATATAAACTTTTGGGTATTTAATTTTCTTTTAAGAATGTATTATCGAAAATACTAAATTCGAACTTTTATCTAGTTGTAGATGGCAAATCCTGCACCGAAATTGAATTATTCGGCTTTCAGGCAAATGCTAGAAAAAGGAAAACTTTCTGGATTTAATTTCAATGATTGGTTTTGTCAACTAAGGATTGTCCTTCGTGTTGAAAGGAAAACAGAAGTCATTGAACAGTCGATGTGACTTGCTCCTGATACTGCTACTGGTCCTCTTAAGGAATTAGCAGCATGGAATGCTCTTTATGATCGTCATAATGAAGTTGCTTGTTTGATGCTTGGCAGCATGACTCCCGAACTTTAAAACCAATTTGAAAATCATATTCCACTTGATATGATTACAGAGCTGAAATCGGCTACTCCACAAATCCTTGCGATTAGAAGTGGAAAGATCCAGAAGGACAAGAAACCGCAAACTAAGGGAAATGCTAAGGGCAAGGGAAAGCGAGGTGCTTATGTCCCTAAACCTAAGCAAACCCCTCCAGCTAAGAAAGAGCATCCAGCTAAGAATGAGGCGTGTCACCACTGCTCTGAAGTGGGACACTGGAAGAGGAATTGTCCTGCCTATCTTGCTGAGTTGATGAATAAGAAGAAGAAGCTAGCCGGCTCGACCGGACCTTCAAGTATCTTCACGATAGAATTATATTCTTTCTCTAAATCAAATTCCTGGGTATATGACACTTGTTGTGGTACTTACATCTGTAATACCCTATAGTGAATTAGAGGAATGAAGAAACTGAAACATGGGACACTCTACTTGTACAATGGTGTACGTGAAGCAGTAATGCTAATGGAAGTTTTGACTTAGTTTTGCCTTCGGGCTTAATCATTGTATTAGACAATTGTCACTATGCACCTGCTATTACTAGAGGTGTTGTTTCAGTTTCACTTTTGAAAGATAACGGATTTATCAATTGTTTTACTGATTACGGTATTTCAGTTTCAAAAGATAATGTTCATTATTTTAATGTTATTCCTTGTGATGGTATTTATGAAATTGATATGCATGATCATTTTTCAAAAGTTAATTCTATGTATTCTGTTAGCAATAAAAGGGCCAAGTCTAACTTGGACTCTACCTATCTTTGGCATAGTCGTCTTACTCACATTGGCAAGAAACGCATTGAAAGGCTTCAACGTGAAGGGCTCTTGAAATCAAATGATAATGGATCCTTTTATAAATGCATATCTTGTGTTTCTGGCAAGATGACAAGGAAACCCTTTTCGCATCAAACGCAAAGGGCTAAAGATCTACTTGGAATCATACATACGGATGTTTGTGGTCCATTTAGACATGTGTCAAGACAAGGTGCTAGCTACTTCAACACTTTTACTTATAATTTCAGTCGTTATGGTTATGTTTACTTGCTTAAACATAAACATGAAGTCTTTGAAACATTTAAAGTGTTTAAGAATGAAGTAGAAAATCAACTCTGTAAGACCATCAAGATCTTTCATTCGGATCGAGGTGGTGATGAACCTTACAACTGTCCCATTATCATTTTGGGATTATGCTCTTAAATCTGTTGTACGTATTTTGAATATGGTTCCAACCAAGAAGGTGGATAAGACACCACATGAATTGTGGCATGTGAAAGTCCCTAATTTTTATCTTATTTAAAGGTTTGAGGATGTGAGGCGCTTGTGAAGCGAGATACGCCTGATAAACTCGAGTAAAGATCTATTAAGTGCATTTTTGTAGGATACCCAAAGGAAACAATGGGTTACTACTTCTACAATCCTTCTGAAAATACTGTTGAAGTTGCTAGATATGCTGAGTTCTTTGAAAAGAATCTCATAGCTCAAAAAAACAGTGGGAGGGTCGTAGAACTTGATGAGAATCAAGAGGAAGATGCATCACCTTCTACAAACACTAACGAACATCAACTTGGGGGGGGAAAGTATTCAAAGTGTTGAACCTCAAGTCGATGTTGTTCCAATTTGTAGGTCCGCAAGGACAATACATGCTCCCAAAAAGTTGTGTCTAAATATAGAAACTGAGGAGCACATGTTAGGGGATCTTAATTATAACACCCCTCATTTATAATCATTTTAAATATAGTAAATCGGAAGCGTAAGTCCAAATAGATAGTCATAATTTACTTCATTGTATCAACATATAAAATTCAACCTTTATAATACTATAATTTCTTCAACCGAGGTGTTATATAAAAACATGATGAAACATTATTTTATACAAATCAACTATCAGAGTAGAGCCTCGTAGTCTAACATTCCTTCTAGTCCAACTTCTTGCCCACCCAATATTAAAGCCAAAACCTGCAAGAAGTGTTAATGTGGGGGATTAGCATAAAGCTAAGTGAGCAGATAATTAATCAACAGTCTAACTTAGCTCAACAACTTTGCTTACACCAATAACCTTAATCACATATTAGGCGATATAACAATTCGACAATTACACCTTATTAACCATTCAACTTTTCAACAAACAACAAGTCAACTATCAACAATGAGGATCGGCGGCTCTGGAGATACCATAAACCCGGGCGGCTCTCCAAGAACACTTACCCAACCATATCCGTATGGCCATAACGGACGAAACCGATAGCTAGTGGTTATCATCCTCAAACACAGGTTATTAGCACACAACAAATGAAGCAATACCCTGTGTAATTCACACAATAACCAACTAGCCCAACCAACAGTTCAACAACTCGTTGACCTCATTAACAACTGATGCCCGAAGGCCAATTAAATCAGGTGATCACGTAATCAACAAGTCACATATTCATTAGGTCAACGTTATTATATCAACAACATTATTACTAGCTATCATAATTATCATGGCAACCACAATAGTAATAATATGTTACTTGTTGTAACCAAACTCGTTACAACTAAATCACACTGAGGATTAGATATCCAATCACCGACCACCTCAGGCATCCACTCAGTAGTCTAATATCACTGAGCCTTCTGCACATCTGAGAATAAAATCAAATAACACAAGTTAGTAACTTGTCTTAAATCTATATAGCATCACCCCAATAGATTTACTTCAACAAATCTAAATTACTCAATTCACACGAATTAGCACAATCACCACAATTATCAATATGTTAACATATTTAGTAACTATAAGTTTCATAGTCACTAATCACAATTTAACATGATTACACCTTCAATAAGGTTATTATCATTATCATCAAATATCATTAGTTCATTCAAATCCCCAACACAAGGTTTCATAAACTCTTATCCACATAAGTGCTAACTTTTCCCTTTGATTATTAATTAAGTGTTCTTAATCACAATTAATATCAATTTCCATCATATAATCCATCATGGTTATAATAATCCTTAAATTCTCAAGAACACCTAAACAATTTCACAACCCTTAGCATAATCTATGTAAATCATCATCCTTAATCAATCATAAAATAATCATTAGCAACACTTAATAATTTATACATCATTAACTCAAGCTTAAAAGCTTTGATTATAACATAATCAACTAAACCCTTAAACTTTCTACAAAATCCTACACTAATTCTCATTTCTAAGTTAGAACTTCACTTTTAATCATGAATTAACTATCAACTAACAACAATATAATCACTACAACCTTCAATTTCATATTAATCAAACAACTTTTATCATAATCATCATTAGTAACAAAAACACTCAATCAATTCATAAACCCTAGCTTCATTAATGTTGATCATCATCATAAAGAAGCTTAAATAACATCAATTTAAACCATTTCAACCCTTAATTTCGGATTATAATCAAAGAATTATCAAAACCCCAAAACCCCCAAATTCTAGGTTTATGGAAATCAAGAACACAAAATCATACCTTGTTTGTAATGATGATAGAAGCTTGAATTTGAGTTCTAAGGCTTCAATTTGATGTTAAAAGATGATTTCTTAAAGTAATTTAGGGTTTCACAATTTGGGGATATGTATGTATGTGCGTACGTATGTATATAGATGGAGATATGTATGAAATAAACAACCGACTCAATATATAGATATATTACACAACTAGTTAAATTTTATTCCCCGTATTTATCATTGTCTGGAACTTAAGACCATTTACGGGGATATATTATTTTATTTTACCGTCAACTGAATTAATTTAAATCAATCAATAATTTATTAGTCACAATAAATTATTCTACTCTTTTCCTCATTTATTTGACTATAATGCACCAAAACTATTTTCTGACACATTTAAATAATCATTTGCAGACAGAAAATATTTAATACTACTAGACCCGAAAACTGGGTGTTACATTAATGAACCTCCTAATTTCAAAGCTGCATTATTAGATACAGAATCTGAAAAATGGCTTGAAGCTACGAATGTGGATGGGAATGTACACACCTATAAAGCTCGTCTCATAGCGAAGGGTTATACTCAAATCTACGGAGTTGACTATGATGAAACCTTCTCTCCTGTAGCAGACATTAGGGCTATTAGGATTCTCTTAGCATAGCGGCGTACTATGACTATTAGATTTGGTAAATGGATGTCAAGACTATCTTCTTGAATGGTTACTTAGATGAGGATGTCTATATGGTTCAACCTGAAGGTTTTGTTGATCCAAAACATTTCAACAAAGTATGCAAGCTTCAAATGTCCATTTATGGACTTAAGCAAGCATCAAGGAGCGGGAATAAGAGGTTCGATGAGGAAATCAAAAAGTTTGAATTTACTCAAAACCCTGATAAGCCATGTGTATATCAAAAAGCTAGTGTGAGTAATGTTACTTCCTTGTCTTATATGCTGTGGACATATTGATCATAGGAAATCACATTCCATTGTTACAAGATGTAAAATCCTACATTGGAAAGTGTTTCGATATGAAAGACTTGGGAGAAGCAGCATTTATTCTTGGAATCAAGATCTATATAGATAGAACTAAGCGGTTAATTGGACTAAGTCAAAGTGTTTATATTGATAAGATCTTAAAGAAATTTAAGATGAAGAATTCTAAGCGTGAAAATGTTCCGATGCGAGAAAGACTTGACTTAAATAGCAAACAGTGTGCTTCTACACCTGCCGAGGTGGAGTGTATGCAAAGGGTTCCTTATGCTTCGGCTGTGGGATCTATAATGTATGCGGTTAGATGCACTAGACTTGATGTGGCGTTCGCACAGAACATAGCCAGCCGTTTTCAACAGAATCCAAATGAAAGTCATTGGACTGTTGTGAAGAATATTCTTAAGTACCTGAGGGCTATTAAAGATATGTTCCTTGTTTATGGTAGAAATCCTGAAGCAGAGCTCAAAGTGACTGGATATTGTAATGCTGGATTTCAGACCGATAGAGATAATATGAAATCTCAGACAGGATACGTCTTCGTCTTGAATGGAGACGCAGTGGAAATGGTTCCTTATGAAGGAATCAAAACCTGCCATGTCTGCAACTGAATCAGAGTACATAGCATCTTTGGAAGCTGTGAATGGATACTGTTTGGATAGAAAATTTATTTCTGGGCTTGACGTGGTACCCACAAATAAAAACCCCTTAAAGTTATACTACAATAACTCAGGAGCAATTTTAATTGCCAATGAACCTGGAGTTCAGAATTGTGCCAGACATTATCCTAGAAGATATCACTTTGTTCGAAAGCAGATCAAAATAGGTAAAATCAATCTACTCAAAGTTCACACAGATGATAATCTAGCTGATCAGTTTACGAAGGCTTTACCCAAGGGAAAGCTTAATCAACATGCCGTGGGCATAGGACTTCGTATGGCTAGTTATCTCATGTAAATCTGTATTTTAGTATTTGGATAAAGGATGTTAAACAATTATTATCTAATAAATGAATTAAAGTACCTGGTATGTTTGTTTTCATTTGATAATTAATTGTGTCCTATTTTTGCATGTTTAAATCCTTGAATAATTCTTAAATTATTCTAAAATGTCCATTATCGATTAGCTATATGGGAATATAGTTAAACTAAGATAAATCTGAGTGATTGGTTTAGATGGTCCCACCAAACTCACATGGTATTCATAAGATGCATATCGGACTACCCCAACTGACAAGTTATCACTTTATGGATCGGCGTCATTAAGTGAAAATTGTAAAATGGTTTCTTTACTTATCCTTAGACTTGAGATGCAAGTAGGTCTTGCATGTATGGATTGCATCTTCTTGATATAGTTCTAGCTATCCTGAATAAGGTGGTAATAAAGGGCTATTTTCAGAAGTGTAGTGAAGTACATGACTGACACGTGTAGTCAAGATAGAATTTGTTCCTTCAATTAGCTATTGAAGAGTGATACCACTGGGCCCCTCATTAGAATTGATTAAGATGTGTGTATGGCCATACCCAAATGAAATCCAGATGTGTCTCGATTGATTTGGTAATCTTAATTGATTATAAGAATGAGAAACAGAATCGTTAAAATATGGAATGACTATGATCCATATCCATAATTAACAAAGGTATCTGAAACAAAGGGATGGTAAACAATGGAATCCATTTAATATATATTAAGAACTATACTTAAATATTTCTGGGAGCATTGACGTGTTGCTAGACGCTTACCAATGTTATTGCCTTTATTATGACATGCTCAAGTGGGAGCTGTTGGGAAATGACCATGTCAAATAAGTGCATGTCCTGAAACGTTTAAGCCTACGGGGTCATACGCGTTAACACGTGGATACCGCTTATTTAACCAAGTTAAGTTAACTGTAATAACTAGTTAAGTTGTTAGTTAATATGTGATAATTTAATAAATGTTATTAAATTATAGGGTTCAAGGTAAAAGTTATTAGGACTAAAATGTTACTTCTAATTACTTAAAAGGTTTATAATTAATTAATAATAAATAGTTATTATTTATTGTGAAAATTGAGAGATTAAAATGTTTTCTGTATTTTTCATTGAGTAATGCAAGTGCCTATTTATACAAGTATACATGAGCTATATATAGAAGGTAATTAAACTACAGCTATATCACAGCCTAATTACAGCCTAATCACATTAATATCTAACACTCCTCCTCAAGTTGGGGCATATATGTTAATCATTCCCAACTTGTTACAGATAAAAGTAATTTGTGCTTTGTGTAACGGCTTTGTGAGAATGTCTGCAAGCTGGTACTCAGTCCTTATGTGTATCGGTTGGATAGATGGTGGATCTGTCCGTGTTCCCACAACACGGTCTCTAATTAGGTGACAATCAACTTCGATGTGTTTGGTCCTTTCATGAAATACTTGATTCTTGGCAATATGAATGGCTGACTGGTTATCACAATAAAGCCTCATCAAGCCATCTGTGATTACACCTAATTCTCTAAGTAACCTCCTTACCCATGTCATTTCGCATGACACATCTGCCATAGCTCTATACTCAGACTCGGCACTTGAACGAGAGACGGTATGTTGCTTCTTGCTTTTCCAGGAGACTAAATTACCCCCGACAAATACACAATACCCTGTCGTTGATCTTCTAGAAATAGGACACCCAGCCCAATCTGCGTCAGAGAAACCCGATATCTTACCATCTCCTTCCTCTGTAAACGCACCAACTCGGCAATGACCCTGATCTGAATAAAGTATTCCTAAGCCTGGTGTGGCTTTAAGATACCTTAAAACGCGAAGAGCTGCAACCCAATGGCCCGTGTATGGATCAGACATGAATTGGCTCAAGACACTTACCGGGAAAGATATATCAGGTCGAGTAACCGTTAGATAGTTCAACTTCCCAACTAATCTTCTGTATCGCTCTGGATCTTTCATAGGATTTCCATCCTTGGGAAGAAGTTTTCCGGTAGTAAGCATTGGGCTTTCCACTGGTTTGCATCCTAATAAACCACATTCAGATAACATGTCTAGAACATACTTTCGTTGAGATAAAAGAATTCCTTGTGGAGATCTCGACACTTCTATCCCAAGAAAGTACCGAAGTCGTCCCAAATCTGTAATCTGAAACTGAGACTGTAGAAAGTGTTTTAATTCTGAAATTCCCTCGCTATCATCTCCAGTGATAATGATATCATCAACATAGACTACAAGAATGATTCGTTGGCCCATGTGATGTCTGAAGAACACCGAGTAATCTTGAGAGCTGCGAGTCATACCGAATTCATGAAGAACATTAGATAATCGTCCGAACCAAGCCCTAGGAGACTGTTTGAGGCCATATAACGAACGTCTCAATCGGCATACCTTGGATGCCTCCTCCTTAACAGTAAACCCAGGTGGTTGCTCCATGTATACCTCCTCCTCAAGAACGCCATTTAAGAAGGCATTCTTGACATCTAATTGATGCAGCGGCCAATGATTAATGGCAGCTAAAGCTATACAGATCCGAACAGATGGCATCTTGGCTACCGGGGAGAATGTCTCATCATAGTCAATCCCATATGCTTGAGAATATCCCTTTGCAACCAATCGGGCTTTTAGCCGATGCAATGAACCGTCAGGATTAAGTTTCACAGTAAACACCCATTTACAACCAACTTTACGCTTTCCAGGAGGAAGTTGCACCAAATCCCAAGTATGATTTCCTTTTAGGGCATCCATCTCCTCTTGCATTGCTTTAAACCATCCAGGGTGATTGAGTGCCTCTGATATATTTCTGGGAACCGTGTGACTATCAATAGCTGTTGTGTAAGCAGAGGATTCACGTGAGAGGTGGGAGTATGCAACATGATCTTGGATGGGGTGTCTAGTAGAACTCCTAGTGCCTTTCCGAAAGGCAATTGGAATGTCTGGAAGAGGGGCACCAGGAGGGTCATAAGGTTCAGTATGACGTGGTGGGTCTGGTATAGAATATTGGGTAGGTGTAGGTTCCGGGTTTGATGCAGAATTTTGGTTTGGTTCGGGTTCCGGGTGTGGTTCCGGGTCTGATTTAGGTTCTGGTTCCGAGTCTAGTTCAGGTTCCGGGTTAGGTTCAGGTTCTGGGCTAGGTATGTTTTCTTGGGTTTTACTCTTTTGTCGGTGACGTTGCCTGGCATACACATTTGTAAATCGAGTATCATCAGTCGGAGTTGGATTCTTTGGAATGGGTACTGGTATAAAAGTGACTGGATCTGGAGATATTAACTGATCGGAAACAGGATCAAAGGATTCTGATTCAGAAAGACTACAAGTTTTGTCAAAGAAGGACATCGACTCATTGAAAGTGACATCAGCACTAGTAATATATCGACGAAGGGTTGGACTATAACAACGATAACCTTTTTGAACTCGTGAGTACCCAAGAAAAACACACTTAATAGCACGTGGTTCAAGTTTATTATGTCCTGGACGATGATCATGAACATAAGAAACACAACCAAAGATTTTAGGCTTCAAAGGAAAAAGGGTACCCTTCGGAAACAGAATTGAGAAGGGTATTTTGTTGTCAAGGACAGAAGATGGCATGCGGTTGATTAGATAATTTGCTGTAAGAACCGCATCAGCCCAAAAGCGTTGTGGGACATTATAGTGAATCATCATCGTGCGAGCAACATCCAACAAATGACGGTTTTTACGTTCAGCAATACCATTCTGTTGGGGTGTGTACGCACATGAGGATTCATGTATAATGCCATGCTCAGATAAAAAACTATTAAAATCATTAGAGAAGTATTCTTTTGCATTGTCGGACCGAAGAGTTTTGATACATATATCAAACTGGTTTTTAACATACGCATAAAACTCACGAAAAATAGAAAATATTTCATTACGTGATTTAAATAAGAAAACCCAAGTTGCACGAGAGTAATCATCAACAAATGTAATGAAATATTTAAAACCATTTGTAGAGGTGACAGGACAAGGTCCCCATATATCCGAATGCACCAATTGAAATAAGGTGTTGACCTGACTACATTCTTTCTGGGGGTAAGGACAACGAATATGCTTACCAAGCTGACAGGATTCACAGGCTAACTCCTGAAAAGATGAGAGGTTCGGAACTAGTTTCTTTAGAACAGGTAAAGAGGGGTGACCTAACCGGCAGTGAGTATCAATGATACTAGAGTCGGATAGATGTGCTACTGGAGAGTGCAAGGTAGATAAACGGTAAAGACCTTGGGACTTGGAACCTGTCCCGATTACGCGATTCGTCCCTAATTCTCGTAGTATGCAATATTTCGGAAAGAAAAGCGCATAACAACCGTTATCTTCTGTAATTTTACCAACAGAAATTAGAGATTCTGGAAATGACGGAACATAGAGAACAGATGAAAGGTTTAGGTTTGGGAAATCACTATTGGTACCTACGCCCACGATTGGACATGAGGATCCATTAGCAAGTCTAACAGGTTTATTGGGTATATTGGTATTAAGATTGGAAAGATAGTCTTTGTTCCCAGTCATATGATCAGTGGCACCTGAATCAATAATCCAAGAAGATGAAGCTGATACATTGAGACAAGCTTGGTTACTTGAGGGTGCACAAAACACATGAGAAACATTCTGATCCAGAGAAGTGGAAGCCCGAAGTGATTGTATTACATATAGCTCTTCCTTGCTGAGTTGCATATAGTAACCACGATCATCACTAGATTTTGTCTTTGCTTTGTCAGACATTTTGAGAAGGAATTGTGGTTGGACAGACTGACTTACTAATCTTCAGCAGGTTATGGTAGAAGGAAATAATAAATAGACAGGTAGCAGCAAGCAGTGTCGGTTCAAAAATTCCAGTAGCAGAGATTTCCAACAGGACATTCAACCCAAAATTAGGGTTTTGGTACTGATTTCAGTGGCAAATCAGCAGCACTAATTAACTGGAACATGTTATCTAGGGTTCCGACAAGTAACTTTAACGGCAGCAGTGATAAAGAGGACTGGAAAAGGATAAATACACAATTAGATCAGCAGTTTACCACGATTCAGGAGACAGGCACGGGTGATTAACGAGATTCTATGAGTGGTGATTTCTGACTAGGGTTCCGGCAACTTTCAGGGTTCCGACAGAGGTGGCTCCGGCGGCAGACTAGTTTTCAGGCAAGGTTCAGGCCGTTTTGGCTCTGATACCATGTGAAAATTGAGAGATTAAAATGTTTTCTGTATTTTTCATTGAGTAATGCAAGTACATATTTATACAAGTATACATGAGCTATATATAGAAGGTAATTAAACTACAGCTATATCACAGCCTAATTACAGCCTAATCACATTAATATCTAACATTTATTATTATAATATAACAAAAGGTTATAAATAATAATAATAACCTAAACCTACCAACTCATTCCTTCTCTCTTTGTTTTTCATACGTACGAAAAAAAAAAAAAAAAAACCTCCAAATTGTTGCTTGTGGTTTTTACTAAAAAAACCCAAAAGGGTATTTGACGTTTGACGTAAATAGGCAAAGAGGAAAAGAGGTATTAACTAGGTTAATTGAACTAGCATTCGGGTGGTAATCAACAACGTGTTGTGTGTGCGATCGTAGAGGGGTTTTACTTTAAACCCTAAACTATATTATTATAGTTTTATTGGATCTCTGCTAAAAGGTACACATCTCGATCTTAACTAATTATAAATACGTGTGTGTGACAATTTGAATATATTTATTTGATGTACTCTAACAACAAGGTCATTGACAAAGTAATTTTTTGAACTTCTAACATCTTTTTGAGACAATAATTATAAAATCATACTAACAAAAAGAAATTATGTCGTGTATATAAATCCTAGTAACAACTCACTTCCCGATGTATACATAATACATCTGTTAACAGCATTCACGAAATCTCATGATACAATTGAATTGAGCATGGCTTGCTTCTATGATCTTCACCCTCTGAACTGCATTAATAAATCATACACAAGCTACTAAGCTAAGATGGATATAAAAATTGGGAAATAATATGCATCCACAAAGGATATTACACACCAAGTTTCAGCTTCACATATTGAAGGATTTCGATGCTAGATATGTTATCCACTTTATCTAGAGTGTTAATAGGAGGTTTGGTTTTCTCAGTGCAAGGATTTAACTCATTTGATATAAAAGATAACCCGAACGACCAAAGGGTCTTTGGCCTAGCAGTACGTGTGGACATATAGTACTTGTGACAAAATGTAGGTTCGCATTACTAAAAAGAAATTCAAACATAAAAACTCAATTCAAAAGGACTTATTCATAAGTAAATTGGGTCAAATGTGCGACCTCTTACTATGTGTGGGAAAAGTTTTAAACCAACCTGATATAGATTCAAGAACGAGACGAAAGGTAACAGCATCAGCCCAGTGTATTCCCAAAGTAGCAACAAGATGAGAATCAAAATTTACCAGTTTCGTCTGTAGTACATGCCATGTTTGTCGCTGCATATGATAATTTTAAATTGAATTAGTTAACTTATACAAATATGCGTGAATCACGTGAAAATTCAGCAAGTGATCTGGAAATCTCAATTTAAAAAATAGCAATGAGTTAATGCAGCAATAACTATATCCAGTTAGGGAACTTTGATATATTGTATGGTGATCAAACAGTTACTGCTATAAACATTTTTTATTTTAATGTGTTTGATGTGAAATTTATAGACGAGACATCAACGCATACTCCTTTTGCAATGTCCTTCAAGAAAAATATTTCTGGGAGACTATTAAGACCAAGTTACCCTGTAAAGAAAAACTGAAAATAGTTGAAACTTTAGAATTTAACATAATCTAGAGCAGACCCATGTCAACGACAATTGATCATCACATCAGTATATAATATATGACCATCCAATCCTCCATAACATGATGGCAGTGCCGTGAAAAGAGAAATCTTCAAGTAGAACTGCAAGTTCAAGTAACAAACAAAAATACACGCTCAAGTATAGTGACGACTAAACATCTACTGAAGGAAGAAATACAAATGTAAAACATTGGCATACTTGTGTTTTTTCCGGTTCCTGCAGACCCAACCAACTCTTTCAAAGCATCAAATGGTAGCCCACCAGATAATGTTGCATTGAGAGTTTTCAGATGAGTGGGAAGATAACCATTGAAATACTTATTTTCCAGGCGTTGCTCCGGTAGGACTTGCACCCGCCAAAATATCAAATACTGTTTATATGCAAGAGCAGGCTGTATCAAGGCAGGTGTGGGGTGTTCCATGCCTTTTGAAACTGATTCCAATTCATAATAATCCAAGAGACTTAACGAGGTTAGAGATGATGGAAGAATAAATGATGATGATGAAGTATCGTTGCTGCCGCTGATGTTCCTCCGTATATCCTCCTCCTCTTCCTTTGCTAATGTGACTGATATCGCTCATTTTGGTTATATAAATCTATCACGATATCATTGTTTTGCGTATGCATTTGAGTAGATTTTGTGAACTTTCGGTACTTATTTTGTTTGGAAATCTATTTCAGGTCAAAAGTTGGAAACGCGTGCGATTTGGTGTAAATTTGGTGAAGTTTGGATTAAGTTGAGCTGGGCTGGAAAAAAGCCACAGCCGATCGGCTAAACAACATAAGCCGATCGGCTTCCCATGTATAGCCGATCGGCTAAACTTAGCAGATCGGTTTGTCCAGTTCATTTCCGTTGCAGAACTTCACCTCGTTTGGAGCTTGGCATGATATACTGAAGAAGCCGATCGGCTAGTCATGAGAAGCCGTTCGGCTATGACTTTAAAGCCGATCGGCTATGCCTAACAAGCCGATCGGCTATGTTTGGATCTGAGTGAGAGGTATGGTGGTTGATGTGCTGTCCGATTCTGATTGGTTGGCATTTAATGCCAACCGTTTTTCCCATCCGTTTTTCAATTAAAAGAAAATTAAAAAAAAATAAAATATGAAATGGGGAGTGTTTGGATCGGCTGGAGCTTCATATTCATCATCTTCATCTCATTAACTACACACTTCTCATATTACACCACTTCCATCCTCATTTACTCTCTTCACCACCATTTCATTTACTCTCTTCACCAACACAAATCATCATCAATTACTCCTTATTTTCGCATATTTGTGGCTAGGAATTTGGTAGTGGAACATCGATCAAACATCACTTGGAACATTTGTGTAACAAATTTGGTATAATTCCTATTTAATCTAATTTGAAGTTATTTATGAATTTGTCTTGTGTTTATGATTTTAGCATGATTATTGTTGCTATGTGTGGCTAGTTACTTATATGTTTGTTTGGATGAAATAACTAGTTGATTAGGGGTGTATCCTTTGGTGTTAATTTATGCTTGAGTTTGTGAATCATCTATGGATTTGAATGCATTTAGTTGGTTGTTATTATGAACTTTTGGCATTTTAGCTAAACAATTATAGCAAATGTTCTTTGTTTAGTAAAAATACCTAAATGAGTTGTTTGTCATTTGTGGAACAAAGCATTTGATGATTGTAAAAACACTAGTTAAATTCATACAAGTTAGCGATTATAGCGAATGTTTGTCGTGTGGATGATTTGCAAACTCACAAATCTAAATTTATGTTTAATCGGAGAACCTTGTGTGATTGAGCTTAATCACTAGAATTTAACCATTTGGTAATTTACTAATTGATATAGCGAACGTTTTCAACCAAGTAAATTGCTATCGATTATTTGTCTATAAATGATTGAACAAGATTGCGAATGTAGTTTTGGAATGTGTCAAATGATTTAGCTAAATTGTGCAAGTTGGTAACCATGGCGAACGTCCGTTACTAGATTAAATCATAGGTTTGTTGATTGAAGTTGAACTATAGGTCTCAGAGAACTTTGAGCTTAGGTTTGATGAATGTTACCATTTAGCATATGTATTAACCGGTTATAATTTTACACCCCGAAATCACTAGTGAAATAATCCAAGCAATCATTGTTTTCAATATTAACCGGTTATAATTAAACTGACTCTTCAGAGTCCACCTGCCTAGATTAATTAAAGATTGTAGTTTTAAGCATCGTGACAATTCGGTCACACAACCAACCACATTTTATTTTCTCTTTTTAAATTGCTCACACTTCTATTGATCATCCAATCTAGTTCCCTGTGTTCGAACCCGAACTTACCAAACTATATTACCACACGATAGGGTCCACTGCCCGGTTGTGTTTTGGTCTAGCTCGGTACTTTCTTGTTCACTTTTCAACGATAATTTTATAACTAGATATAGCACATCAGTGACCACTCCTGAATTTTCACCATAGATCCATAGATCAACAAGCGAGGTTGGGAAATGTTGAATCCCCCATAAACCTCCTATTATTATCCGACTTATATTAGGGGGCCACAAACCACAAGGAAACACGTAGTCCATACTTTGACAATCAGTTATTGATACGTAACCCAAAAATACGAGACTTTGCAAATGCTCAAAAGGAAATGACTTTATATTCTTGCAACCGAAGATCCTCAATACTCTTAGGCAAAGCAATGGAAGAAAACCAAAATCTTTGGATTCTATGTTAGCACAACGTATAATGTTCGATATATTTAGATGAACTGAGCATCCTTAATGAAGCAAACTCAGATTCAAAATATCTAGAAGATAAAGAGATACGAGTGATGAAAAAAAGTTGCTGAAAAGCCAATTCACCTCTAGATAGGTAACAATTCTCAATGTCAAGTATCTTCAAAGTAGATGGGGGTGTCGTACATTGATGAGAAGCCGAGAAGGTCAAAGATGTGATTGAATCACAACTGCATATCTCCAGCATCTCTAAACTATTTGGACAATCATAACTCTCCAATTTCGGACAATCATCAAGACGTTAAGTACATCGTCTATTTCATAAGCTAAACGCTGGAGTTTGTTTAGCCATAACTGAATAGCAGTATATCTTTTGTGCTTCTTCCCTGCATCAACAAGCAACACTTGGATTTGAGACAAAGTGTTGTTCCATTGGTTGAGCTCAGAATAGATTCCGGCAGATTGAGCAAGCCTGATCAAGTCAGCAGATGCAGTTTCTCAAACAGTACAGTAATGACTAATGAAGGCACCCGGAAATATTTCAACAACGGCCATTCAGAAAGAAAATAATGTTTCTGTCTTAGAGCTTTAATTTGGAAATATGCAGATGAACCAAGAGGTTAACTTGGAATAAATTACCATTCTCATAACATCTGTTTCAGTTTATATAACAAGTGTACGCGCATGTTCCTTATGGAATTATAATAAAAATATTCACAACTATAAATTTACCAAGTATAACAAGAAATTTTAAAAATAATTCAAAGCTTAGGTGCTAACATACATATTATAATGATGATCATACTCGAGAAGCCACACTAAAATAATAAAGTCTCCTAGCTAGGTGGTATCGACCGAATTCTCTATAACAATAAAAACATTACTTTGCGTGTCTAATCGATCTGTCGGAAATACATTTGGTGAATACATTACAATGTTCCTAGTTCTCATCTTCATCATCTCTAGTGTGCTGTTGGACATAATAATTTCATGGAATCATAAGGCCACCTCCACTTCACACAGGTGGACAGACATATGTGCATTCAAACTCACATACTAAACTCGATAGTGACATTTCATGAAGAATAAAACTGGTATCTGTTAAACGGCACATACTGTACATAATTACTCCGTACTAAATAACCTCGATCAAAAGGTCAATCATCTCTTCAACATTCTGGAGCCACATCAACACTGCCTGAACCTCGTCCAAACGACTTTTCACCACTTTACCTTACTGTCAACCACTACTAATCACTTTCACCACCATTAACTTTTCTAATTTATATTTCTTTTATTATAAAACTAATTACTATTATAAAACTAAATGATTTGGAATGAATGTCATCCGTTGAGAATGAATGTATAATTTTATTATAAAACTAATTACTATTATAAAACTAAATGATTTGGAATGAATGTCATCCGTTGAGAATGAATGTATCTTAAAGAATTGAGTTGTGATCGTGAGTTGAATTGGTTAAAAATTGTATGTATTTATAGGACAACGTGGCAATATTTTTTATATAAAAAAAAAATCAAAAAAAGAGCCATTGAAACCAAAAAAAAGGCAGTTGGAGCTCAGCAGCCAAACCCCCAATTCATGACACCGAGCACTCCGTTATGGCTTGCTGATGGACGCCAATCAGCACCAAAGGATATGCCGATAACATAACGGTGTGACCTAATACTTGGTCCATTAATATATTCTTCTTGACGATCTGCAGGTATGATGACCCTTGTATATTCAATAAGCAACATGATGGGTCATGTTGTTCATTTTGTAAAACAAGGATTAGGACTCTCTCAATCTCATTTATGTCCCAAAACAGCTCATTATTTTAATCCCGGAAAACCCTAACCCTAACCCTAAATTACAATAGTGTCTGCTCGAGTGATTGTGTCACTTGAATCAATCCCATTTTCTTAACATTCTAAACTTGCATACAATTACTACTAAATAAGCCAATTCCATATGCAATTAGCTGACTTAAATAATCAGATTACCTCAATCCACATATCACTTATCTGGTAACCTAAAACCAGTCCTAGTAACCTGCAACCTTATTCTGGTAATATGGATTGGGTATAGCAATTTCCGCTTTGGTAGTGGACTGGTGATTGGCTGAAGCCTGATTAACCCAGATTAATTATCCAACCAAGACCTTAAACAAAGAAAACACCATGACCACATTCTCATGCATCACTCAAAATGGACGCAACTTATAAACGAAGGGCAACCTAAACAGACAGCTTAATTGCATGACAAATAAATGCTACCAGCTTAACTGATAAAAACTTGCATTTCAACTAAAAATAGATATAGTATGATACAAAGAGTCAAAGATGGCATCACCTTCACCAAAAGCGGTCCTGCAGTGAAAGGTGACAACTGGATATAATCATATACACATGGATCAACATAATTAAAAAAGGTAAAAAAAATTATCACAAGCCAACAAAAATATGATCACTAGATGGAGGAAAACACCATTTTCATGAACGCTGCTTCCCAATTAGCAGCAACAATAGAAAGATATTTTGCTGTCGATCTGCACAAAGAATGGATCTTTAAGTAGAAAATGAATTTGCCGAACAAAGAGCTCTTCTTCACTGTAGTTGCTCTGATCTCCAATTCGCGAGCAGTAGTTGCATGAAATAGAAGACGAAAAAGGCGATTTAATCTGATGAGGAATCATAGAATTCACTTGGGCATGGAGTCATTACATCAGATTCAAGTGTTTTCACCACCATGTGCATTGTGGGCCGATCTTCTGGACTTGATGACACACATTGAATCACAACAGATAGCAGAGGGTCTAGTGTTTCTGCCACAACACCTTCACAGTTTTCATCAATGATCTCATGTTGCCTATCCTCCGTTACCAAGTAATTCAACTGAAAAATGGGTTCCAACAGAGAGAAGATTGGTATCGAGATGATACAAAGAGTTCAAGTTACAGATATTTAAAATACACCGGTATCCATGCTCGAAGTGGAGAGGTAGCATGTTGGGTAACTGGCCAAATTGGTAAATATATTAGGGGTCCATTCAGATTGAGCCGACTTGCCACTACAGTTTTGTCTTGTTTGAATTAATAGAATATTTTAGCATTTATAAACACTTCAGGTGACCTTCGACACATGTGGCCCGCCCAAGTGCCCAACCCAAAGGACCATTTTCATTTTAGATTAAGTTGCACGCTGTACCTGTTTTAGCCAAGACAGATAAAATACAATCCACACCCACCCGTTTTAGGCAAATGGGAGTATGGGACGATTTGCTACCTCTACATTAATGCATGCTGATTGGATATAGTTTTTAGGTAGGCTGCATTCAATAGATTAAGGGTAGAGACATACCCAGCCAACGATGTTAAGGCCTTTCTCTATAAAAGAGGCGTCGGTTGGCCTCTTTCTACTTACAACTTCAAGCATAAGTACGCCAAAACTATAAACATCTGTCTTCTCTGTAGCTCTACCACTCTGCATATACTCTGCATCAAATTTTCGCAATTCTATTATAAGATACTTTTTGCATTACCAGAGGAGTGGGAACATTTTTGAAGGAAAGCATTAGCAAAATACAACTACAAATAGAAACGAGAAAAAAGTAGACAATATTACAAAAGGTATTTGTGTAATTGTGTCATATCAGTTAGAGGTGACAATGCTGAGTCATTTGCTTATAATGGATAAGTTAAAGGTCTCTAATGGGTCAAAAGCGTCGAACGAATTGAGGGTCTCCCAAAGTGTCGTGTTAACGCCTAAAGCTTCTTAAATTTATTCATTTAAAAGAATAATTCTATTAATGAAAAAATATTGTTAGTGTATAGCATATTTGACATGCTAATCATTCATAATAAGAAAAAAGTGTGACAAATGATATTTGGGTCTAGCTAACCCATACCCAAATTACCCATTTTGACCTGTTAGGGTGTTACCCAACCCACCCTTCTTTACCTCTAGCAGCCATAGTTGATTTTCTTACCTGGAGCTAAATATCCAAAAGTTCCAGCAACAATGGTTGTAATGTGAGATTCCTCATCTTCAAGCAATTTTGCAAGTCCAAAATCAGAAACCCGAGCCTCCAAGTTTCCATCAAGCAAAATGTTGCTTGCTTTTATGTCTCGGTGTATAACTCGAGGTGAGCAGTCATGATGCAAATACGCCAGCCCTTTTGCAGCTCCCATAATAATTTTAAGTCTCGCATCCCAGTCTAGTTGCTCACCTTTTTCTGTAAACATTGTAACCATTATCTTTTACAGTTACATGGCTAGTTGTTTAATATAATTAACCAAGAAAAAAGTACCCAACAAAATATACAGAAAAGATTTACCATGGAGAGCTTCATCTAGATTGCCACCTGGTAGGTAGTCATATAGTAACAGTTTGGATGTTGGAGAATTGCAATATCCTCGCAAATTCACCAAGTATTTATGTTTTATGCTTCCAAGAATTGCAAGCTCCCTTTCAAAGAAGCGATCAAATCCCTCATTTAATTTCACTATTCTCTTCAAGGCAAAAACATTTCCATCATCCATGGCCAGTTTATAGACTGTTCCAAAGCCTCCAGCACCTATTATGTGCTCCTCATTTAGAGTTTCTAATTTCTTAATGATGTCTTTTGATGAGTATGGCAAGTCTCCATGAAACATCACAATGGATGCACCTGAAGCAATTACAACATATTATAACCGATATAAACTCAAAATCAATATTAAATGACATGCACACACGCCCACCAAACAATCAAAACCATTGAGTAGTTATTAGAGCCTCACCTCCAATGACATCCTTTGCAATCCCTTTGGCATCATTCTTACCAAGCCTCTTATAGAGAAAACAACCCCAGAAACACATAAGTGCAACCAGCAGCAATGCACCAATAGTAGCAGAAGCACTGATAAGCAGTCGCCCAGAATTCTTTTTCACATTTTGGCTCCCTATACAAACAAAATAGACCAGTCAACTGTCATTCTGTCAATCACAAAATAAATAAACAAATCAGGCTTCCACAAAGGAGAGTCAAGGCAATTACCACCAAAGCTAATAAGTAACACAAACAATCAGCTAACAATTTTTAGAATGAAAAAAAGTGAGACCTGCAGGCTGTTGATTTCCAGTTTCATCTTTGCACAACTTATTAACTTGCTGTCCACACAAGTCGCTGTTTCCAACAAAGCTGCAAGCATTCAACCAAAAGTTGTGGTTTTCTTTAGAATTTCATATTGGCCAAGAGTATCATAAGTATTATGGCAATACATGAAACTGCCCTGATTTCGGAGGATCCTTAAACACCAACTTTATACATTTATTTTCTTAGTTTACTATAAAGAATGCAATAAACAAGGAACCTAATTCAGAACTCACGAGTCACTTCCAAATTTGCCAAGAATGCCATCAGTTGGGATTGGCCCAGCCAGAAAATTGGACGAGACGTTGCTTCATGGATTACACAGTATACAAGTTAGCACAAGGTTCCACAAAAGCTATCAAACAGACTGAATGTGGGAAATAAAACAAAGATGCTTACAGATTAGAAAGGTTCCTCAAAGTCCCAATTGATGTTGGAATCCTCCCATCAAGAGAGTTGCTAGAGATATCCCTGCAACATAAGAGAACGAACACTGGTGACTCTTCTATTAAAATAACTGAAGGAACGTCAAAAGACCATGAGTTTTTATTTTCTTTCGTAAGACCATGATACCTTATAAAATGACAGATATTCTAGACATTGAACATATATTTTCTAGTCTTAATTTTTTAATGAGCCTTGTAACATAAACTGCAGATAAAATTTATACTCCAGCACTCATTTAAATGTTCTTATCTGTATAAGTATATATGTTTCACCAAACTAAAGAGCAAATATGACTTACAATGTCTGAAGCTTTGAAAGATTTCCCAATCCAGCAGGAATAAATCCACTTAAGTAATTATTCTGCAAAAATCTGTTAAAATTAAAATGTTAATAAACAAAGACAGTCAAAAGCAACAACTAAATCTTCCCGCAAAATTCTTTGAAACAGAAACAAGATTATTATTCTGGAGGAGTTTCTTACAATCCTTGCAGCTCTGTACAATTTCCTAGTTCTGGAGGAATTGCTCCATAAAAATTGTTGTAATGAAGATCTCTACAGCACATCATGTATACAGCATCAATAATTGTATCATGCATACCCTATTCATAGTAGGCATGCACAAACTGTTGAGAAAAAATAAAACTCACTCACAAAAGTTTCAACTGATCAAGCTTTCCAATATCCGGAGAAAGTGGTCCCTTTAACTTGAGATGAGAAACGTTCCTGCAAAAATGATAACACCAGACTGATTACAGCACATGTACCTGTCAAAAATGTACATAATAACAAATTATAGAATATCGGCTTCTGATGACTCACAAAGATATAACTCTCATAGTTTTTGAATCACATGTTACCCCTTTCCAACTACATGGATCAGGATCCTCAGGCCTCCACTGACCAAGTACGTCAACCGAACTGACAATGCTTGTCCGGAAGTTAACGAGAGCTTCACCTGGTCAATGAGTACAAAAATCAACGTGTTCATGGAAAATGTTGAGGTTTTTATATAAACTTTGAGAACTAAAAATAATTGATGTTGGTACTTCTATAAAATTGAGTCGCAAACGTATGTGGCCTTTGATAACTTTTATGCAAAAGGTTTCTTACACCCTTGGACTTAGAAATTTAAGTTAAAGGTTGTATAATAATAAGAAGCAACGGCTAAGCAAAAAAAAAGTTGCATACCATCAGCAGTGAGACCTTGGCAGATGCTAATCAAACAGCATAGCAATACAATGTACAACAACAATGACTCGTGTAGATCTTTCAGAATGCCCATTAGTGTGCTGGTCGAGCATAATAAAGCTCCTACATATCATCTGATACACCAAGGCGTCAATAAACCTCTTTTGCACATAAGAATTTTGATTGAATGATACAGTCTAGCAGCTGCAAGATAAACAAGTTCCGTAGGAGATAATCGTTCAATTTCAACAACTATAACAAGAAGAAAGAAAATTTTATAAGGATATTACAAACTTCATTATAAAGATATATCCATTTGGTTATGTGTATAGATGTGCTAGGAGATGACTGAAGTGCATTATATATGCAAAAATAGATACATATAGATAATTATAAAAAGCATCTTTCATCAAGTAGTGCTCAATTGACTCATGAAGAACCTGAAACGAATAATAAAGTCAGTGCACAAGTCTAACCTGGCAGTAGAAGACAATTTTCAATTTTGGGCCCAAATCCCAGATCCCAAGTTCACTGACAATAACTATTTGAAACCTGAGATGAAAGAAAGATGCCTATCAAAATCACACAGGAAATAAAAATTACGAAGTGGATGTTAAGAGATTAGTAAAAGATAAAAGACATCAAGTAATGATACTCTTCTTTTCATTTGTGAAAATCAGGCTTTAAGGCCATGTTTAGTTGTGGAAAAGTGCCCCAATTTTCCACAAAATTTTTCCAAGAAAATCAAATATATGGAAAATGTGTTCAAATTTGCTATTTTCTAGAAAACTTTTCTAAGAAAATGGAAAAGTGGTTTTCCTAATTTATAACTAAAGTTTGGAAAAGTATGATTCATGCTTTTCACCTATTTTCCTTTATAAATAAAAGTCACTATTTTCTACTTTTTTCCTCATCCCCACGTTTTCTAAAATGGAAATTTAACAGCATTTGAACACATTTTCCAAATTTTCACCACTTTTTTAGTGATGGAAATTTTTTCCAATTTTCTGAAAAATTGGAGATGGAAAACTTGGGAAAATTTTCCACATCTAAACGCAGCCTAAGCATTTCCAAATTAGATACCACAGCATCGTGGTACGTGCAAAATGTTGAAATAAGTAAAGATAAAACATCCTAAGTAAACCCTGCAAAGTGCACACAGCTTAGGACTAGACGTATATTAATAAAGATGAATGCACCAGCAAGTCTGCAACGTAAGCAAGTGATAGATATTATCCAAAAAAAGGTAACTTCTTCCACATGTTAGAAATTAAAAAATATATTATGCTGCAAGGTTGTGTTTAGAAGACCAAATATGGTATTATGAGAAAATTCAAGAAGACCATATATAATTACTAACAAAAAAAGTTATAAGTTTTTGCAACTTCTGCTCTGCTTTTATCACTGTTACTTCATCTGTACAGCCCATTGATGCCAAAGAAACTAGAGGATTCCCATGTACACATTACATCAAATATTTAAATATAACAAGTTGAAAATCAGCAATACGTGTGTACATATATATGCATGTTAGACATGTTAAGGGTAAGGATGACTTATGAGGTCTTCATAACTAGGAAACAAAATGATTATACCGTTGAAGTGCCTTCTAATCCGTTCTTTGAAGTGCGCAAGTTTGCAGGCGCATGTCCAAAAGTCCTCTCTCTGCCCATTAATAAGCAGAATGTTCAGATAATTACCCAGTTTAGTCTAGCCTTAATTCTATACCATTCATACAAAACAATAAAATAAGAAATACCCCAAAAGCTAGCTAACACAGCCCCACATACTTAACATGGTAATCATATAGTCCTCATTCATAAAAATGTCCTTATGACACAATAATAAAATACCATTGTTGTTATAATAATTGCCATCACTCCCTTAATGTTATAAAATCATATATATTATAAAATATATCCAATATACAACCACAACTTTCAACATGTCAAGACACCATTAATAAATTACAATTCATCATTACTATATTATTAAGTAAGAACAAAATCACCAAGCAAGTAAGGCAACTACAACAGTTACTGAATTTCAGTAATTAGTACAATCCAAGTTTAAATTAAACCTTTTAAAAATAAATTGGAGCATTACAGAACACTAATTTCACTTTAATTCCAGTAAATTACAGCTATAACTAAAACTAAACCTATATAAAACTAATTAAATCAGTACGGAACACTATAATTCCAGTAAATTCAGCTATGTCAGCTCAATTAAACTTATATTGAATCAGTACGGAACATTAATTTCACTTTTGTTGCAGTAAATTACAACAATCTGAGCTCAAATTAAAACTAAATTGAATCAGTACGGAACTCTAATTTCGTTTAATTACAGTCAAATTACAAGTAAATGAACTCAAATGAAAGCTAGAAACAGTAAATTGAACAAGCATGGAAGTAATTGTTACCAAATGTTTGGATCTGCGATTGATTTAGAAATTGAGGAAGTTGGAGGATTGAGCTGTAAAGTAGAAACTAAAAAAGAAAAAAAAAATGGTTATATAATATAGATAGATACAGAAAATATGTATGTATATAGTGATCAGGAGAGAGAGGATAGCAAAAATAGAGAATTAAATGTAGAGCATCAGGGTCACCAATGAGCACAGAGTGGCGTCGCACGTGGGACAACAACCACCCATACGTGCGAGTTAGCAACCGACGATATTGGAGTAACGATCTGCAAAATCAGCCCGGCCCACTTAGAAAAAAGTAATTGGGCTTCACTTTAAGTTTGTCTAAGACTTAAATCGATTCGGTTAAGTTAGCGTCACATCAGTTTTTTTCAAAACTGATGAATCACTGCTATCAATGACCGGTCACTTAAATTATTAGGTCCAACATTTACCAATTTACTTTTATATTTATACACAAAACAAAAACGCAAACCAACCGAAGCAACTTCGATTTTCCGACGGAAAAAACCGACCGAACGAACCGACGGCCATTGGTGTCGGTTCCGTCAGTCTTAACCGACGGGTACCATTGGGAACGCTCTAACGGTCCTTCCTAACGAGTAACGAGTATTTGGTTGGGTTTATTTTAGGAGCTTATTCAAATACTAAAATTAATCATTGTGTTGAAATAAGTAAATAAGTTGAAACAAGTAAATAAGCTAGTAAATTAAGCCAACCCAAAGTACTTTTAAATCCTTAGAGGCCGTTCGCTTGAGAAAAATGTAATTATTCAATCTTAATTTTAAATTTTAAATCAAGAATATATGAATTGTCCCCAGTCCAATTTGTTAAAATGAAACTGAATATGAAACTTAATATGTTGTCGACGTGTCGTTTAATAAAGAATGAGATGTGATAATATATTTTGAAAGATAAAAAAGTAAATTTATAAGTTTGTAAATAATTAAATAACCAAAGGGCACGTGGTCCAGCGGTATTGTGGTGACCCCTTCCAAACAAGATGTTGGGGGTTTGAGTCTTGGAAATAAGACAAGTGTATATATTCGTAGATTAATGTTAATATTCGTGGTAAAGGGTGTGTGGGTACTTGTCTTTTTCAAATTTGAGAATAACTCTGAAGCGTAGTTTAGTTGATTTCGAATGAGAAGACTCTCCGTCACGTTTCTGTTATGTGTTGACATTCTTCTGATCAAGCTGATAATAATAGGGTTTAGTGCGTACAAATGTAACAAACTATAGTCTGACATTCGTAGTATGTAGCGAACTATTCAAAGTTACATTGTATGTAACGAACTTGTAATGTATTTACATTGTATGTATTTTCGTCAGATTAACGGTTCTAAGGGACGTCACGTGGTAGCGTATAAAGTCGACACGTGGAAAAAGTACCATAAATTACATACAATGTAAAGAAATTACAAGTTCGTTGCATACAATAGAAGTCCGAGTAGTTCGTTACATACTATGAATGTCAGACTATAGTTTGTTACATTTGTGCGTACTAAACCCATAATAATATTGTCTTCCATATAATATCTAAGACGTATGAGACGGTAAATGTTGTCGGTTATTAACGTTTTTTTTATAAAAAAACTCTATAGTCAAGTTACATAATTTATCAGATTAGCTATCTACGTATATTATGTCTACGTATATTATATTTACATAGAATTTATTGAGTGGAGACGTAGAATTATGGTAGATGAGGAGAGGGTCTAGAGATACTTATTATTATTGTTAGTGTTATTTTTAGTAATATCTTTATTATTATTGGTACTTATTATTATTATTGTTATTGCTATTACTATTACTAGTATTTGCTATATGTTACTATTATTATTACTACAATTATTGTTGTTATGATTACCATCATTATTATTATTACTGTTTTGCATATACGTCTAGCTTTATTACTGGTAGTATTATTACTATGAATATCATTATTATTCGTAATATTTCTATTACTTCTATTACTATTACTAGTACTAGTACTATCATTATTACTATTATTATTTCGATTGCTGCCGTTTCGGGGGTTGCTATATTTTTAGGTGATGGGGTTAGGTTGCTGTTTGGCGGTTGCTGTTTCTGCTGCTGGATGAGGATGCATATGTGAAGGACGTTGATGGAGTTACTGCTAGCTCTTATGATTATATTGCATCTACTTTACAACCTAGTTTCTGCACATTTTGTTCATAACTTGTAAAAACTATATAAATATTCTGCCGGAGGTCTTTCTGAAAGCAGCCTCTCTGCCCTTGGGTAGGGGTAAGGCTGTCTACATCCTACCTCCCCCATACCCCGCCCTAGGCGGGATTGGGTATTGTTGTTGTTGTTGTTGTTGTTATTTGGTCTGGGCCTAGTAATGGAAGGAGACTGTGCCGTGTACTTGTATCTCAAAAATCAAAACCCTAGCCACCTCATTTGCTACTAACCAAACCTAGCCCACACCCTCAGCTCATTGCCGAATAAATGTAAACAAGTGTCTGTTAATTGACCAAAAAAATAAAAATTTGAACCTCCTGGTTTTGCTTTCTGCCAAATCTTTTCTCCACTTTCATTCTTGTATTTGCATTTCATTTTATGCATTACTGTGCATTTGCTATTTCTCTTGAAACAAACCAACATATTACTACCTTGTAGATTTATAGCTTACTATCCATCAATTTTTGTTGGTGAATGTTTGTATTTTTTTTTTTATTAGATGTATATTTTTATTTTTTTATTTTTTATTTCTAAATTATGGTGACTAATTAGCCATCCACATGACAGTATGTGACTGGTCAGTAAGATCACCTACACTAACTATTGTGTTAACTGCCTTATGTGTGAATCTGTAAATGGGTTCAACACCCGGAGCGAGCCCCCCATAGAGGCAAGTGAAGTTGGTGAGCCGTATGATGGGCAACTATCTCCTGCGGTTCGGAACTCCCGGAATGTGCTTTAATGCAAGGAAGCACTTCCCGGACATCTATATCTAGGGCTTTTGAAACCTGCAGCCTGTTACCTACTACGTGTTTTATTGAATTCTCACCTTTGATAATATTAGCATTAATTGTTCTTCAACTTATAAACTGATAAAAAAAAAAAAAACATGTTGTCATGGAGATGCAGTTGACTTGGTCCTTTTGCAATAGTCAACAACTCCAATGTTATGAGATCTATAGTTTCATCCACACAGTGTTTGTTTTCTATACAGGGGAGTAGTTTTGGTCAGTCAGTCTACTATGTTTTGGTAAATAGATCTCTAATTAGTAATTACTAGTACTATTTGTTGGCTAGAGACTGTTATCTATGACGACTACGTGTTACGCGGAGCTACTTCGTATTGGCCCCTAACTACGGGTCGGTATGATTTGCCTAGTGTAACAAAATTTGAGTTGCAATAAGAAAATCAGCGTCAATTATTTAGATTTTGATATAAAAACTATAAAAGTATATAGAAATATAGAAATATAGTAACATTTTGATACAACAACTATAAAAGTATTTTAAAAATATAAACAAATCTTAGTATACAATTAACAAAATTCAAATACACAGTCATAAACTTCAATATACAAATGCATGAAGATTATATTGATACACACTTATGAAATTTGTATATATATACAATGAAATACAGGGGTTGCTAGTTCTAAAATATACATACAACTTGTTCATATTAATCCATCTATAAATGCTTATTTAGTTTGTTATTCAAATTTGTTGGCTAAATAGCCAATTAGTCAAGTTGTTGTTATTGTGTGTAAATGGTCATTAAGAAAGCACAACTCATTGGACTCCTGTTCTTGAGTTTTAAAATTTTATAAATTAGCAGGTATTCTTTCTCCCTACAAATATTGTATGAACCAATTTATATCTAAGGAGTAAATGACAAATGAAACAAGTAACTAAGTGCGTGCAGATATGTTTTGATGCATTGTCTCCTATCTATGATACACTTTCTAATACCAATTCGGCATTGCGGTAGTGCCACTCCAAACGTCCAGACCTTACATATGTGACCTACAGGTCAGGGGTTCGAATCCGTGACTGAGCATATGCGAGTGATTTGTAGACAGATGATTTGCCCGGCGTTGATGCTACTTGCGAGTGGGGCGGACGCGTACCATTGAAATATGGTACGGGAGTTAGGGGTACCCTCCAAATTACACTTTCTAATAGAATCCACAAGTCATGGTTCATAAATCATAACATCGGTTACCTGACGTTTGAACAGGTGGACTTTGTAAACAGAACCAAAAAACTTGATTACTACACACACTTGCGCCTCATATACACATTGTGTTGCAAGATAGTTATGCTAAATATAGAATGCCTATCAAAAGTGGGATCAGGAGGTGAATTCAAAGCGCTGTTATTAAGAGTTTGATTGAAGGAGTCTACCTTCAGGATTTTGTGTTACCCACCTCTCGTAATCTTGTAACAACTGCTGCAGTAGCAATGGTACAAGTCTGTCGACTAAAGCTTGCATCATTCTGCATCCAAACAAACTTCATCATTAAGGATACATATTTCCAAAATTGAATGCAGATTTGATGCTTTATTCCCACTTATGTTAGTCACTTAGTTATGCACTTTGACTTTAATTTTCAACAAAGTACTTTCAGTTCGATTATCAAGGTTTTGCTATTCTATTAAATTTGATAAGTCCCGAATTATATAAAACGCAATAAAGATTCATAGTAATTTACGGGTGGACATGGAATCATATAATCATTCATTGTAGTGAAACGGATAAAGTCTACTTACAAAGTGCCTGGAGCCTCGACGGCAGATGTTGGCAGCATGCTAAATGGTCGGGTGTATATCTGCATATAGTACAAATCTGTTCATACATGTACATTAAGTAGATGAACTTTAAATTCACTGATGAACTATTTTCTAGAGGTTTTGCAAATCAAAAACTCCTCTAAGTTGCAAAGGAAGGACAACTATACAAGTATTTTGTTAGATATGTAACTACTAGTCAAACATTCGTGTTATCATTGTGGCATCTTGTTTACAAACCAGATGGATTGTATTTCAAGATTTCAATTTTTTCAAGTCTGTTTTGTAAATACTCAACTTAATGTAGTTACCATTCTATATACAAGTGGTCTACACCAATTGTATAGTTGGAAAGTAGTGCAAAGATAGAATACGAATCCTTGTGGTCAAAGACGGAGCTAGGAAATCCAACTGGAGGGGGAGAAAAAAATTTATTTTATTTATTTTATAGTTTGTGTGGGCGAAATTTTTGAAATGTCATCAGTACCTTTAAAAAATTTCTTTTTTTACTTAATTTAAACATTATTGTGGGGACGGCTGCCAACGCTGCCCTCGCCCTATTTCCGCCCCTGCTTGTGGTATGAACAAGTTGAGGGTAAATATCTTGTTGTTCAACAGAAAGTTATTATTGAAGTCATTATACATTATAGTCGGAGACTATAAGCAGATCATCTGATTGTCATATATATGCAGTCTGAGAGATCACTAATCACTTACATAAAGATCTGGACAATAAGTGGCCAACCCAACCCGACCTATACAAAAATGACCCTTTTGACTGTATACCTGCCCTGCGTATTTTCCTCTTACACTATGATTATTACATGGAATGGGGCAAAGATCTGCAGAAAAACTACCTCAAGAGTGAGATTGAGCTTCACATTCACATCCAGATATGGTTCAGAACTCTTTGTGCACCAAGTTATGTGATTTGTCATTTCCGCTGTAATATATTGCATGCAGAATTAATCCGTTACTTTTAGGCCTGCACAAGGCATTACCTTATAACTTAACATCGAGTAACGAAAGCAGCAGCACACAAGGTTCATTTTCCATTAAGTGTATTGATCACCGAGGCTTGAGTATCGGTTTGGGACCACAGGATCCATTTATTTGTCATTATTCAAGGTTACAAACAATCAAACATTTTACTCCACAAATAAACTTCAAGTCAAATGTTGCAATAATTGTGAGATCAAGTAGTATTACATGTACTTCATAGTTCATATGAATTCACATTCATAGATAAGTTTACGCATACTTTGGACAAATACCTGAAAAATGTTCATTCTGTCGTTTCATAACTTCAGAACCCTCAAACTGCAAACAGAACAAACTAAACATCAGCTAGAAACTTGTTTCAATACTAATTATAAAGCAAAATTAACTATAATGATCATCAATTCATCATAAATTCATTGTCTTTCTGAACTACATTCCAACTCTCACCTTGCAAGATAACATCTCTACCAAGCAATCTTCATCTGTTGGGGTCACTCGTAAGTCTATCACAGGAGTGACTTCAAAGTTTAGCAGACTCAGTGGTGGTAGAATACACCTGTAAGTGGTGGTATCGAGCTGTTCAACGCTTTGCAGGGCGTGTGTATTAAGAAGTGCTTCAATACCAGATGGGTGACTTAGAAATTCCCTAATACGATATATCTTTTCCCCTCTATCACCTACAACCGGGATCTTGACACGGTCCTGCTTGCTAGCAATTAATCTAGCCTTTTTGATATTTGGATCTTTATAATTTTCGATACCACGATTTGAAATTCTAAATATCCTCCTGGAATAAAATTGATCACATGATTCCTAGTTCCAAAAGAAAAGAATTTTATTACTCTAACAATTAATAGGATGTGAAACATGTAATTGTGAGTATTTATTTCTCTCAAATGTATATGTACCTAGTAACATTTGTAGTTATGAGCAAATGTTAGAAAAAAGGTAACATACGATCGACAACGAGCTCGAAATAGGGAACCAAATTTGTTCAATTTGTTACGATAACTTATTTTTAAGACGGTAAATCTACTAATCTACCCCACATGTTATATACAACAACCACGAATGTATATACTCACCGCCTCAAGTGAGGTTTGAACCCACAACCGCTTAGTTGATGGGTTCCTCTCATACCGCTAGGCCAAAGGCCCTTTGTTAATTTGTTACAAATATAGGATTGGATGTTCTATTTGTTACAATATTATGACTGTATGTTCATTTTTGTCACAAAAGGATTACATGTTAATGGTATCATGAGTACTAAAGTAAAAAATATACAAATAAATGACTGTACATAAAACAATGTTGATAGAATCTGATAAGTACCTGGTGAAGAAATGGTTTTTGGAAAACTATGGAAGATGATAAGGAAGCTTCAAGTTTTGAAACCTTCATTTCAGATCAGGTTGCTATTACCATTAGTGTGGGTTTGTGTGTGTGTGTATGGGAGAGAGATGAGATGAGATAAAGGGAATAACAAAATCTGCATACGTGGGTTGCATTATAGCAACTCATTCAGGGTCACATTTTGCCAAACAACCAGGATTCTTTAGTGATTAAAATATATTAATTTGAATTTGAATATATAATTATAAAAAAGTGTTCATTAAATTTTGGATAATTCGAAATGACCTTTGTAAATATAAATTCATTTGTGTTGTAATATGTTTTTCTCCTTGAGAAAAATAATACTCCGTATAATTTTTATTTTTATTTTTTTTCAGAAAAAGAAAAGCCAAATATACAAAAATAAAATAAAATGAATGGCTGTAAACCCACACATCCCCTTGGGTTTGGAATGATCTACAGGTTTCAACTTTCAAGCCCAACTTTTCATTCCCGGTGCCTTAAACAAACAATATTAAAAACAATTCCAAACCCATGAAACAAACATGCCTTCAACATCTAATTGAATGAATTTTCAAATTTTACTATTAAAAAAAGGGTTACGTATTGACAAGTAACTTTCACTTTTGTACCGAGTCAGGCAACGAACTTATAAAAAAACTAATATAATATAGGCAACGAACTTTCAAATTTTGTGTCGAATTAGATAATAAGTATTACATGGTATTATTAAAAGGGAAATTAAAAAAAAATGCCACTTTTTTTAAGTTAATATATCGTTTTGCCATCTCCCAAAAAAAGTTGACGATATACCACCCCCAATCGCAAAAGCAAATAAATTTTGCGATCGGGTTTCTTGCTTTTTGCGATTGCACCACTAATCGAGTCGTTTGGCCGATTAGCGGGAAAAAAATGGATGTTTTGCGTTTGCACCTTGGCCCAGTCGCAAAACGCAAATTTTTTTTGCGTTTTGCGATTTGCTCTTGCACTACACGATTTGCTTTTGCGATTTTGCGTTTTGTAATGCAAAAGCAAATCGCAAAAAAAAAAAAAAAATTTGCGAGTCGTCGAGGAGAAGGAGCAAATCGCGTCGAGCATCGAGTCGAGCATCTTGTAGTGCAAGAGCAAATCGCAAAACGCAAAAAAAATTTGCGTTTTGCGACTGGGCCGAGGTGCAAACGCAAAACATCCATTTTTTTCCCGCTACTCGGCCAAACGACTCGATTAGTGGTGCAATCGCAAAAAGCAAGAAACCCGGTCGCAAAATTTATTTGCTTTTGCGATTGGGGGTGGTATATCGTCAACTTTTTTTGGGAGAGGGCAAAACGATATATTAACTTTAAAAAATTGGCATTTTTTTTTATTTCCCTTATTAAAATTGCTTGCATTACGGTAAGGGTTTATTGTTTCATTATGTATTAAACTTTACACTTTTTACTATTGTATGAGTCGAACTTTGAAAACTTCTATTGTATGTATTGAACTTGTAAATATGGTCTATTGTATGTATTATTTCCTTTTTGGGTAGAGCCAAAAAAGGAAAGTTTCCTTTTTTGACCTTACCCAAAATGGAAATAATACATACAATAGACCATATTTACAAGTTCACTACATACAATAGAACAAATGAAAGTACGTCGCATACAATAGTAAAAAGTGTAAAGTTTAGTACATAACGAAACAATAAACCCTTACGGTAATAATGTCACATAATACATACGGAGTATTACCTAACTCAGACAAAATATAAAAATTCTCTAGCTACTAACTCGGTATAAAAGTGAAGTTTCGTTGCCAATATGGAACTTCTAACCCTAAAACACAACTTTAAGTTGTACGAAAAATTGTTTGTGTGGAAATAATATAACATTTTATATGAGAAATGCTGCATCCTAGGTGACACATCTCGTTATAGTATTCTCCTCACGAACAAAGCAACCAGGCTCGATAAAATCTAAGCATCACATTATAATAACAATCATTTCTAGATTCCTACCTATTCCTAAATTTCCCATTTTATATTGCATCAATCTCTTTGTATTACCCTGAGTTTAGCACTCCTACACCGAACATTCAGTTTCTCTTCATCTTCAGAAGGCGTTACAGGTCTCTTTGTGAGGATTGTTCCACCAACACCTTTGATCATCTGCTTGATCCATGGCTCTTTTTCGTCACTGTTTTCAGAATTAGCATCATTCAAATCCGAGGAGACACTTGTCAAAGCTTCTCTTTCATGTTCATTGGCTGAATTTGTGTTGATGATGTTAAGAAACGTTTGCTTCACGATTCTGTCCTCCAGACTGTGGAAGGATATTACAGCAAGCCTCCCACCAGGAGCAAGACAGCTGTAACAATCGTATAATGAAGCCTCTAGTGTCTTCAGTTCGTCGTTTACAGCTATTCTTAGAGCCTGAAATACTCTTGTCGCTGTCTTTATCCAACCCTGCCTTCCGACTGTAACACAGCTCAAACAAGTCCACTTTAGGATAATACGAGAATTATTTCTAAAAAGTTAAACATAACATCCTAGTATCCTACTAAATTTACCATCAGATGAGATGGCACAATAGGGGTGCCAACTTTTATATTGTTTTAGTGAATTACTTATTCATCATGCCACCTCAAGAATTGGTAAGTTTAATGGTCAAACAGGTAACTATTTGATGCAAGTCCACTGGGGTTGGGTTGACCAACAAACAGTTCATGCTTTTTCTTTACTTTAATATAAAACCCATATAATTACAAAAATAATTTAACATTTTCTTAGAAAGGCAAGTATACTCGAATATGTACATTTATCCCAACCCGGACTTGAACCCACAACCTCATGGTTGGAAGGTTACCTCAATACCACTAAGCCAATGGCCCTTTGGTAATAAATTAACCTTTTTAAACGACGATTTAGGAGATTTTATGAATTTTTAGTACACTTCAGAATATTTGCCCCATTTGACCCGTTCAGTCCATTTGATCCAATTCCATTCTAACCAACTTTTGATTTTACCTATCCGATCCTTTAGAAAAGAATATAACCCAAAATGACCCATTCACCACCAAACAGGTTAAATGGCCACCTCAAACATATACGTCTGGATAGACAAAGCAGTATAACAGACAGACATGAAAATTTAAGAGACAACCCCACCTTTTCCACCAGGTGTAGAACTTCGAATAAGATCTACTAGTTCACTAGTAGAATGCAATCCACCGCTTAAGCGAGCTTTAACAATCCTCTTCTGAAGAGCACGCCAATTGTTCTCCTCCCCATAGTCACGTATGATTTGTCCCAGTTCCGCCTCTGGCCATGTATTAAGTATGTCTTCAGCTGTCAGATTAGCCTGTAATATTCCTGTTCCAATCAGTTAACCGAACACATATATGAACATTCTTCAAACCAGCTTTTGATCTAAAAGATTTGCAAGTTGGAAACCATATGTGTTCAAACATCGCACCAACAAGTGTTCTTAAATTGGAAATGAACAAAAATAAACACCTTCCCACCTATTACATGTGAAGCTACTACATAACATTTAACTAAACAACAATCAGAGAACAATGAACACAAGTGCATGGCAAATACACATGCCAGTTCTGACCTGAGGATCCATTCTCATATCAAGGGGTCCATCACATAGTACACTAAATCCTCTGCTGGAATTGTTCACCTGCATATATAAAAAGGCACAGTTAGAAAGAGATTAATATCATCGTGATAGACAAACAATACATGACCGGACGCATTAATATCGAAAGTCCTAGATCTATAAGACAACTAACAATCACGCCAAAACTTAAGTAAAAATGGTCATCTTTGGCCATGATGATGCATCCTCATGGCTGCTTCTCGATACACACACATTTAACTTAATAAAGTTCAACAGTTATCATACCTGCATTGACGACATTCCCAAGTCCATTAGGATCCCGGCGATTCCAGAATTCAGAAGATTCTCATCAACCTCGGATAGTGTTGCCCTGATGTTCTTGTAATTTCTCAAAAAGGTATGTGTCTTTAGGTTGGAAGTTGAGTCATGGGAGATGGCAGTTCGGATCATATCGATCTTGGCTTTGGCTTTTTCATGAGCAATAGGATCAAAATCCAGTCCAATATATGTCTGCATCTCTGGATGAGCTTGAATTATCTGTCATGGCACACAAATAGTATCAAAGGCAATATATACATATGGCTTAAGCATATATCGTTGTAGTTAAGTCAATCTCAAACACTTCTTTTTATCCTATTGTTTATCATCCTAAGTTAGCATATGTACAACAATGATCAGGTAGGAGTCGTCATAATTTCATATATCAACAATGAGCTTCCAGTCAAGAACATAACTTAGCAGTTACTGATCGGCATGCTAGCCCCTTCGTGTTTCATAGGTTCTCGTCTACTTTCCACTTATATAAACTACAATAGAATGCAACATTCAGGTGTCATATTGCATTTCTACACATTTACACAATTACACGATATTATATCTTTAACTACATCCAGAATTAAATGCTCATTATTCATTTATTAGTATCATGTTTAGACTCAATTATGAATTACTCGAAATTAACCTTAGTGTAATTCCGCAGCTAAAGGATATCAATTACGAATAAAACTAGTTGTACAAATCCAATATGCAGTATCATTTAACAACAACATTAACCCTAAAATCAATCAAGTATTCAAATGCATGTAATCAAAATACAAATTACAGAAATCATATTCCGACAGCGGAAGGATGACCTAAATGAAATTCCAGAGCTAAAGGGTATCAATTAGTGATGAAACTAGAATTACATTGCAAGATACTAATAATCAAATAACAACTATAAAAACTCTAAAATCAAAAAAATATTCAAATGAAATTAGGGCAAACAGATTCACATACAGCAGAAGTATGTCCGGCAGCTCCAAGAGTACAATCAACAAACGTCTGAAGCTTAATTGAATGAAAAACTTCCAGAACCTCACCTAACATCACCGGAATATGACTCTCGGTGTTACCGAACTGACGGAAACTTTCTTCGTCGAACTTTTTATCCGATCGAGTTCGTCTTTTGACTACCGAATCGATTAATGCTTTACGTGTATTACTACTAACTGAATTGTCTTTTCTGTTTAGCTTTTTTTTGTTACGAGTGGATGAAGATAAGGTAGTTGAATAACCGGCGACAGCGAAAAGAGATGAGGAGATGCGGCGTTCGTAGTGGTAATGCGGTTGCCTGAAGAACAGTTGCTTTACGACGGCCGCCGCCGCTGCTGTGCCAGCGGTAATAGTGTGGGATGACATCGCTGGTATGGAAATGGACCGAACTCCGAAGGGATGGTGTTCACTGTCAAGTGCAGTAAAGTAAGCTTTTTACTGTTTATATATTTTAGAATAACAGCATCCAGTAACTCATTTTGTAGATTTTTTTTTTTTATAGCTTTTCTTTTAGAATTTTTTTTATAAAAGTTTTATAAAAAGCTTTGTATCCAACAATGAAAAAGATTTCTTTCAATATTTTAATTTCAAATTTTACAATCTCTTCCCTTGTAAGAGCATGGTCAATGAAGATTTTTTACAAAGCTTTTACAATATCTTGTTTAAGAGCTTTTGTAGAAGAAGCTTTTGAAAAAGCTTTACTTCTAATGAATAAAATCTTTTAGTTATAATATAACCTATAAAATGCTCAATTTTTAATACCATCATATAGACTTGTTGCATGTAAAGCTCTTCCTAAGAAGATTGGCGTAACCCTTATAAATTGTTCTCTTATCTATAGAGCGATGCTTGTTATCGCTTTGTTCTGCCTTATATCTTTTCTCTATATTTGCTTCTCTCATGTTTAGCTTGTACATACATATTTACTTTACTATAGTAATAACATATATACAAGTTGTATGATAAGATAGATGCATATACAAAGTGTTTGTTAGTAGTTAGTTAATTATTTGAAAGAGTAAAGTCAACATTGAGGGTTTTTTTTTCAGTCAACGCTTAATTACTGATGAAAATTTATTACGTTAATGAAATGATGACAGGGTTGGAATCACGCTACCAACAGTTGAGGTCCGGTACAAGAATTTGTCAATTGAAGCTGATTGTCATGTTGGAGACAGAGCACTTCCAACGTTGACTAATACGGCAAGAAATATTACTGAATCATTTCTATCTTCAATCGGTATCAGTTTCTCTGAGAAAGCGAAACTTCATATTCTTAAAGATGCTTCCGGGATTATCAAACCAGGAAGGTATGTGTATCTTAATATTTTCGTTATTGAATTGTTAAGTTTATTTGTTGATTTTAGAGGATGTGGAATGTGTAGGAGATAATCGTAAGAAATAATTTTTATTTTTTAAATATGTAAATAAAATCTGTAATGTTACAGGATGACACTGTTGTTGGGCCCACCGTACTACATCTAAATGCATAAAATATGGTGTATGAATCAAATAAAAATATGTTTTTGAAAAAGCTTTACTTCTAATGAATAAAATCTTTCTTTTTATTACTGTATTAATCTAGAATGTCTTTGGTAAGATATAATACGGAGTATGAGAGTTTACGTTTTATTTTTTCTATAACTTTAAGTTTTACATTGTTTGGTACACAAAAAGATAAGAGTTCATTGAAAAAATAATCTCCACAAAAAATAAACTATTAAAAGTAGCTTTTAGCTTATGAAATGAGAAATTAGATAAATACTCCTTATAGAGTTATTTATCATTTATTAATTTTATTCTTTTATATCAATTCATATATTTAAGCTCCACCTATTTTTACCAAACACTTATAAAAAAAAGATAATTGTTGTAAAAGTAAGGAGAACAAAGAATAAGAAAAGAATAGGATTGTATTATTCATCTCACCAAGGAGGTATATATAGATACAAGATAACTTAACCTACAAGAAAACAATCTTCTACTATAATACAAAATCTATATAATAGGTATGGACATCCATTCCATATTTATCCATAACACTCCCCCTTGGATGTCCATTGTATAAAGATTATGCCTCGTTAAAACCTTACTAGATAAAACCCAGAGGGACAAAAATCTAGTGAAGGAAAAAGAGTACATAATTCTTTCAATACGCTTGGGGATGTTGCCTCGTTAAAAACCTTGCTAGAAAAACCCAGTGGGATAAAATCATAGTCAAGGGAAAAAGAGTGCAACGCGTATTTTCTCCCCCTGATGAAAACATCTCTTGATCTCATCACTTGTACACACTTGTTGACGGCTAATATCTTCACATTTTTCTCTTTCTTAATTCATGAGTAATTTATCACGTTCACAAATTAAGTCATGGCTCCATGACCATCGATGTATCAATCCTTACGTGTATTATGTTTACACAACACAACGAATGTCATTCAAAAGAAACTAGTTATATCTCGCCAACAAAAATTGTCTCGTATGACTAATTATAAATCTCAACGCCCAATGATAAATTAATAATGCGGAGTACTATATTTCTTGACCACTAATTTCCTTGTCATCCGTTGGGGGTCGAAAGGAATCAAATAATCACAACAATAGAAGAGCTTAGTAAATCTCCTTTGCCCATAAAGTCTTCTTAGCACTTCTTATATAGATTTCTTGGTGCACATATATTACATCACTATGATGCTTAATTCATAACCAACGACAAAAATCTTGTCTTTACATTCGTTCATTTCAATTTATTTTTCAAGCATTTAATTGCCTTTGGAAGCTCCCATATAGTTTCAATTATATATGAATCATAATCGATGTGCATTCAAACATATTTCCAAAATGTATAGGCAAACATAATCATTTTCCATAGCATACTCTATCAAGAAATATTCAACGGGGCTATCTTATCACTAGCCCTATTAATCAATATAAACGATATAAGGACTTACTCAATTTTATCAACTCGTGTTCTCGAGAACATTTCTTTCTATCGTAAGATTTTCAATCATGAAGCATTTTATATCCTTCACGGAGTTTCAATAGTAAATGAGCTCTAACAATATCTATAGACGCGATTCAAAGTTTCTTATATCGCCAGACAAACTTATAAGATATTAATAATATTGTTGCATCCACCACGAGAAAATGTCTTATACAATTAAATCTAGGTCTGTGCAAATAATATGTTTCTCACCACTCTTTCCTTATATCTCATATTTTCATACTCATTGGGCTTTTGCATCAAGACCGATTTATATACAATAGATTTTACACTTTCAAGTGTACAAAATTTAAGCCTAACCATCTCACATCAATATATTTCACTTTCCATAACTTTCTTGCGTCTTTTCATATTGGCCAATAATCTCTACATATATGCACTCCTCGGCATCAATACTTTTACGATCCTCTTTAACAACATCTAGCGCTATATTATACAAAAATATTAACGACGTCAATTTCATTTATTCAATTCCACACTTTTCGAGACACGATATAAATTATTAAGATCTTTTCACAATTCATTTTCACTTTTGGGTACCCGAGGTTCATCTAGAACCTTCATGTCTAGTGTCTCTTTATCAAACTCTCATGGGGTCTTTATTACCTCGATTTGACTATCTTAATTTCTTGCTCCCTTTTTACTTCGAGGACTTTATTTGGAATCGAATAATATACCACATTTCATATGTGGTGAACTTATTATCAATCTTGATCGGAGCAGAGCAGCTTATATAGGTGACTTACTTACTCAATTTTGGTCAACGAATATGTCTGGCAATTGTTAATTATGAATTATCATTTGAACTTTCAATTCTTATTATTTACTTCGAGGATCAATATCATATTGTGATAATTCAAATTCAAGCTGCTTATCCCCTCCCCATACATATTCCCAACATTTTTCACATCTAGATGTTGTGCATTGTGGTGGATCAACTAAAATATATATATATCGCATAAACAAATAAATCTCTTAAGATGGAATATATCTTTTTCATGACCATATATCAATTATCAAGGGGAGGAATCATAATCTTGTTGGCCCGATGCGAACTCATATTATTTCATGTTTACTAACATAGCCCCATACTATAAGTAATAGTTATGCTCTCATCATGACCGCAGTCATGTAGTATATTAAATACACTTGTTAACGTTTCAAAAAAAAAAAAAATCTATGTATGAACTAATAGATGTTCAACATTTATTACAATCAACTGAAGACGCTAAGTATGTGATTCATCAAAATACACTTTTACCGACATTGCCAAAACGAATATGATATCAAGAATATGTGCTCTCAATCTCAATTGGCAAGTCACTTAATCATGCAAATTCTTGGTTGCAACTTTCTTCACCATTTAGACGATGCATCGATTTAAAACTCTAAATGGTCCATTAGGTGGATATATAGGCCTACATATATCCCCTTCTAATAAAATCCACAATCTTAAGAGATTCAATCTCAATTTTAGTCGGTAATGATTAACTTTCTTCAGAGCATTTATGTCACACCCCCAATTTAATGCTTTGCGGAAGCGACTGTTTTGGGGCGTGACTAATCAATAATCAAAACACCAAAGTACAAGCAAACGACTCTAAATGAGACGTTGTAGAAAATATATTACATTACATAAGTTTTCAAAAGTAGTACAAAGTTTAAGTCATAAGTTTGAAACATAGTAGTGAGTTCGCAAAATGATTTCAGAAGATTTTAATGCATAACCATTATACAAAATATAATGCAAGAAAATCTTCATGTCTAAATGGATGCATGCGACTCGTGATAGCTAGCTTATCCTGTAGGCCATTCCTACTGTTGATGAGTACCTGAGAATACAACACTAAAAGGTCAGCTATAAAGCTGGTGAATCTCACAGGTTTTAATATAAACATTGATGTGATCAATATGATTATCCGACGATAATAGAAAGTTATAAATGAATAGTGATTTAAGCAGTTTACTCAAACAATGATTTTAAACCAACGCAGGTTCCTTAAACAATAACAAAATCAACTAGGATAAAACCAACGCAGATTTTGGAACATTGAACAAACCAACGCAGGTTTTCGAACAATGTGCAATTAGAAAATGATGAAACCAACGCAGGTTTCGCAACATGTAACAAACCAACGCATGTGACACTCCTCCAAATTAGGTATATAATTATACTTAATTTCATGCATTTCTTACGCTAATTCCCTGCGTTTGTTTTAAGCTAAACTTAAGATGTGATGCCAGTCTAGCGAGCCCTAAACAATAATACAAAAAGGATTACATAATACGTAGTTATTTATAAATTACGTACGAACGTATCGGAACGAAGCCGACGAAAATAAATAACAAAAGTTTCGTGACACAAAAATAATTAATAATGAAATTATTAATTACGAGTACTTATATATCTATAACGAATAGACAAAAGGGTTTAAATATACGTTTAACATAAAACGTATTATAACACGAACAGAAACAATTCTAAAACGCGCATACGACGTCGAATCATAAAAATACAAATTTTCTCGTTCGTTTGGAAGAAGTTAGAACATTACTTCAAAATATGAAATCCTAAATTTACTGAAAATTGGCGCTCAATTAACTGCGCTCAGTAAAATGTACAAAAATGTACAACTATCAAAAATAATGATAACCTCATTATTCTGAAAACATATTACGAACCAGGAGAGCATCTACAAAATAAAAATATAAAATGTTAAATTTTATATTGCTATAATTATATCCGTACTCGAGATTGGTGGGACAAAAATCCCACCAACCTACAATAATGCAGAAGACAGATTGGGTTTAAACCCATACTCGTTCTCCCTCTTCTTTTTCTCTCTGGATACACATAAACACAAATAACATACCCAATTTCCATTTCCTTTTCACAAAAATTTAACAAGATCAGTAGCAGCTGCAGGAAGTAGAAGTGGAACACAAGGCCAAAAGCTCTATCATCATCACCACCATCATCGTTCACTTCACCATCATCTTCACCCACATTTCTCCATTGTAAGGAAATCTTGATTTCTTCGATCTCTAAGCTTATATTTCGTTATATAACTTGTTTATAAGTCATAATCCATGTATATAAACAACAAATTTGAAGGATTGAAGCTTAAATTTTGAAAATGATTTTTGAAACCAAAAACTTGAAATCACAAATTAACATGTAAAAGCTTGTTGTTAAATGTTATAATGATGTAGATTGTTGTTATGGAACATTTAAACACGAAACCCATTCAAACTCTTACATAAAAACACCACGAAATCGGACTTCAAAACTTGAAAACGGAGCAGGGGACTGGACTGGAGCATGTAGCCGATCGGCTTAGCTAAAGCCGAACGGCTAAGCGAAAGCCGAACGGCTGAGAGCCCAAAACCGATCGGCTGGGATGCGGGACTTCTGGGCTGTGTGGACTTGGGCCGTACTAGATAACGGACTAAACAATTGGGCCAAACAAATGGACTGGGCCGAGGAAATGAAGCCGATCGGCTGGGCGGTGAGCCGAACGGCTGGCCAAGCCGAACGGCTGGCCCAAGCCGAACGGCTGGGCCGTGTGCTGAACTGGGCCGGATCACGGTCTGGGCCTGGTGTTGGGCTTGAGCTGTTGGGTTGGACTGAATAGTTAATAGATCTCATGTTAAACTTAAATGGATCGAGTGAATAGAAAACAAACGATAGGTATGTATATGTAACATGACATACAAAATGAGTATATAAATATGTATACGACAATTGAAAGGTAACGAACATATATGTATACCTACGAATGTAGAACGAACCTATTGGTATATATACACATTTGGGACGAGACGTATATTATATGGGTCAAATAAGACTAGTGATTTTGAAACTTAAACGGCAAACAATATACATAAATGATTCATATATATATGAGATATATGTGAACGAAATAACGAACAATAATATATATATGCGAGAATATATATATATATGCAACTATATAAGTATATATGTATATATGCTTACACATTCGAATGACTCGACAAATGAACACAACTTGGAAAATATTATTTATTTTCAACAACAATCATCAACGACCTATACAAACTTAAGAAATAGATAAATTCTTCAAACAAACAAATTATTAACATAAGTGAATAAAGTACTTATGGTTAATACATTATTGTGTATAGGTTGACTACGTTTGGGTTACGCTATCTTTCCTCGCTAGCATTCACATCCGAGCACTTACAGTGAGTTCACAAACCCCTTTTCACTGTTTTAATGCTTTTAAAACTCGGGGTGGAAAACATAGAAATCGTATGTATAACTGCATGCGACAACTGCTTTAAATACTGTATTTATTTACTTGATTGTTTATGAAAGGGTATTTCATACGTGACTGTTTGTGAAAGGGTATTTCACACAACTACTTGAACTATGATTTATGAAATGTTTTCATACTATTTTGGGAATTTAGACAACGAATCTTGGTACAGATCTAGGCTGAACGATGTAGTGCATAAAAGACCTTATGGCTACAGACTATAACCATTAGCTAGGTGACTCTAGCCACTGAGTATACGGATAGTACTATCGCCGTGACGACCCTCCTACGGATTTGGGAGCGTATACTTAATTGTCCAGCATGGCAAACAATAACAGATTAGGGTTGTGGTTTGGTTATAGGGTTAGATCGGGTTACCTTACTTGACAGGTTTAGCTCACATTTCAAGGGATCACCGTCTAAATATTCCCACAAAACTATTGTTTAGGAAGTGATTTCCTACGTACACTGATTTGGAAATGTTAATCTTTACCTAGGTTAACCTGTGTTTCCTACTAATGACTGAATTAGGAAATGTTATCTCTTGATTGAAATAACCTGTGTTTCCTATTACAACTACAACTGATTTGGGAAATGTTATTTGTCAATAACTTGCGTTTCCTACCTGACAAACAACACTTATTGGAAATGTTATTCTTAAATGTTTAACTTGTGTTTCCTACATAACGAACAAACTTGTGAATTCACTCAACAATTTTGTTGACGTTTTACTCTATGTTTTTCAGGGAATTAGCAGCGTAAGTAAGATCTGCATGCATATCAGGACGGACTACCCTGGACTTGTTAGGATGCCACTACTTTTGGGACACATGGATTTCCTCTGTATAACTGCAACTACTGCAGTCATACCTATGAAATCTACTTTTGATATTATGTATTTTATGAAATACTGATTTCAACTACTACTATTACTGTTACCACTTTTCAAGTGGTAACCTTTTGTAAAACTTTAACTAATGGCATCTTAATCTATATTCGTTCTGCGATAATCATATGCTCTGAGTATGTATGTAACTGTTGGTTGTTTTTACTGCTCGCACCCCCGCCACGTCACTAAGCTTCCGCAAATCACTCTACGTAATTGTAATTACCGTTTGGCGGGGTGTGACAGACTTGGTATCAGAGCCATTGGTTATAGCGAACTAGAAGTCTTTAGGTGACTGAAAACCTTAGAGACCTAGACTATAGCCTTGGCTAGAACATTTGTGCATTCATGCATACATACTTTGCATACAACTAACATACGACTGACACGCCACACTCAATTTCTTTTGTCACAGTATGTCTAGTCAATCACATTACCATGTTTACGCTTCGGATGAAGAGCCGACCGAGGCTACTTTTGAGGGTCCCGCGATTTCAGTAGGGGATGAGTCATCAGTTCATGTGAGAGCTATGTCTGATGACACTAGTGATGCTTACTTAGTACCACCTCCGACCGCACCTGTGGTCACTCCTACCCCTACACCACCTGTTGCGAGTACCTCTCGTGTACCTGTACCTCGGATGACAGCTAGGATCTGTGTTCGGGATTTTCCCAGGGGACCACTCGCGCCGCGCGATAAGGCGCCAGTGACTGAGTCTGAGGTTCCAGTTGTCGAGCCGCCACAGAAGAGGCTCCGACCTTCTCATCTGGACTGGATGCCTCGAGTATTGAGAGAGTGGAGATCACTAGAGGGTATTCCCTCGACCTTTGAGATTGGAGAGTCCTCCCACTCACCACCATCTGCATATCTCACTGGTGAGCCTCTGGAGCTCACTGTGCCTACCCTTGTGGCTGTGGTCCACACCATGTTTAGGATATCCTCTAGCAGGAGCAGAGATGTGATGGAGCTACTGAGCGATGCCTCCCGTACTGACATGGATATGGCTATGCTCCATCAGAGGATGGATTTTGTGAAGACTCACCGTCAGACAGACTGGCAGAGTCTAGCGTCCACCCGTGCACGCGTTGCAGCTTTAGAGAGGCGTGCTAGGGTGTCAGAGATTGTTGCTAGTGTTTGTGTGATGACTGCAGCAGTGATGGTTGCGGTTAGGATGTATTTACCCTGGTTCCGTTAGGTCTGTGTATGGCGGTTGTGCCTACACCATATTAGACTATTACTTTTGGGGAAATATATGTATGTATTCGTTATGGACTAGCTGTATGTTGGATGAAACTTTGTTAGTAAAATGGGTATATGTATAGGAAACCCATCATCTTTTGTATAACGCTAACCATAGATGGGTATATTAGAAATCCCATCTCATTTTGTACTAAACTAATGTAACAGCGTTTTGATCTTTAATATATAATGTATGCTTGGTTTACATCTCGTGTTCATTATGCTTATTATCAACCATGTTATTTCATCTTACAACTGTCGACTTGTGATTAAACCTATACTTTATCGACACTTTGTGACCAACTCTTGTAAACCCTGAAACATTTTACAGCTTGATGATTGATTATTCTTGAGAACCTCTAAAATTTACAGTGTTAAACGACAATGAAAAGAAATATGTATTGGACATTATATAATGACGCCTGGCCAACGTGATTATATTATGCTAGATACATGTGGGTGTTTCAAAGTTGTATGGCACGTGTTGTAAAATTCTATTCATTCATCTTTTCATGTCATTCATTTCTATCAAATGTGAATCTTTGATCTATTCACATTCAGTATCTCAACATTAAAACTCTGCATTTTATTCATCGCAGAGCTGAATCATGCCTCCCAAACGACGAGTCACTAGAAACAGTCAAAAGACGACTACGCCACCACCACCACCCACTGAAACCACCGAACAAATGATCGCACGAAGAATAGCTGAAGGTATTGCTGAATATGAGGCAAGCCGAAATCGCGAACCCGTAGTTAACAACAGTGGATCTACCCCTGTTAATACTGAAACAACCGTGAATGCTCGCAAAGGGTGTTCATACAAAACATTTCAGGCTTGTAAACCGATTTCTTTTCGGGGCACCGAGGGTGCAATTGGTATGATTCATTGGATAGAGAAAACTGAATCAGTATTGGACATTAGTGACTGTTCACCTGACTGTATGGTGAAGTATGCTGCTTGCACTTTGGCTGACAAAGCGCTCACTTGGTGGAACAGTCAGATCCAATCACTTGGTCGACCAGCTGCTTATTCAATGTCATGGGGAACATTTAAGAATCTGATGTTGGAGGAATTCTGCCCTCGCAGTGAGATGCAGAAAATAGAAACAGAGTTGTGGAACATCACCATGATTGGTGCTGATATTGCTGGGAACACCACTAAGTTTCAGGAACTTGCACGTCTAGTGCCACATATGGTGACACCCGAGTATAAGCGTATTGAGCGCTACATATTTGGTCTAGTACCACAAATCCACAGTCTAGTGACATCATCTAAACCGGACACTTTCAGGAGTGCTGTTACTCTAGCACAAAGTTTGACCGATGAGGCAGTCAGGATGGGAAATCTGACTAAGAAAACTGTGTCGGGAAAAGGTGAACCGAACAGTACTGATGTTAGTAGTTCTGGTGGTGCAAAGCGAAAGTGGAACGGTAGTGGTACTGATCGTCAGGGTCAGCAGAACAAGAAATCTTCTGGAAATGCGAAAGCATATGTTGCCACTACCACCGAATCGAAACCATACCTGGGTAACAAACCCAAATGTGGTAAGTGTAACCGACACCACGAAGGTGGGTGTGGGTATTGTGGAAACTGTAGGGCATGGGGACATAGAACCCGAGAATGCAAAACTAACCCTCCCCCACGAGCAAACACTGAGCGTCAAAACCAGGGATGTTTTGAATGTGGTGAGCAAGGACACTACCGTAACCGATGCCCTAAGCTCAACAACAACAACCGCGGTAACAACAATAACCGAGCCAACAACATCAACAACCAACCGGCTCAAGGAAGGGCATTCGTGATCGGGGCACAAGAGGCACGCCAGGACCCTAACACCGTCACTGGTAAGTTTCTTGTAAACAATCATTATGCCTCTGTGTTAATTGATTCGGGTGCTGATTTAAGTTTTGTGTCTACTGAATTTAGACCACTATTAGAACTTGAATCCCGTAAGTTAGACAACAAGTATACCATAGAATTAGCCGATGGTGAGTTAATCGAATCAGGAGAAATAGTACCGGGATGTACCTTGGAGTTAGAAGGTCATCTCTTCGAAATAGACTTACTACCGGTTAAGTTGGGAAGTTTTGACGTTGTAGTCGGTATGGATTGGTTATCTAAGAACCGCGCTGAGATCATATGTCATGATAAACTGGTACGATTACCACTGTCAACAGGAGAAACACTTGTGGTTCAAGGTGAGAAACGAAAAAGTACCACAAGAATGATTTCGTGCTTGAAGGCCAGTAAGTATCTCCGAAAGGGGTACCAAGCATTTTTGGCACACATTGTAGAAAAGAAAACTGAGGAGCGACGTATAGACGATGTGCCCATTGTACGCGACTATCCAGGAGTATTTCCTGATGAGTTGCCGGGATTGCCACCCCCACGACAAATTGAGTTTCACATTGACCTGGTGCCAGGAGCCGCACCTATCGCACGAGCACCTTATCGTCTAGCTCCCTCTGAAATGCAAGAGCTGTCTATGCAACTACAAGAACTTCTAGACTTGGGATTCATTCGACCGAGCTTTTCCCCTTGGGGAGCTCCGGTTTTGTTTGTTAAGAAAAAGGATGGATCTATGCGGATGTGCATCGATTATCGAGAACTGAACAAGGTAACTATCAAGAACAGATACCCGTTACCACGCATTGACGATCTGTTTGATCAATTGCAAGGGTCGAGTTATTGTTCAAAGATTGACCTACGATCTGGTTACTATCAACTTAAGGTACGAGAAGAGGATGTACCGAAAACTGCTTTTAGGACTCGTTACGGTCACTACGAGTTTCTAGTCATGCCTTTTGGGCTGACCAACGCACCAGCAGTATTCATGGATTTGATGAACAGAGTGTGCAAACCCTATTTGGATAAATTCGTCATTGTGTTTATTGACGACATCTTGGTATACTCACAAACGAAAGAAGATCACGAGCAACATCTGAAGCTTGTCCTCGAACTACTACAAAAAAAGAAGCTTTATGCAAAGTTCTCTAAATGCGAATTTTGGATACGAGAGGTTCAATTCCTTGGTCATGTGATAAATGACAAGGGGATTCACGTGGACCCATCCAAAATTGAGGCAATCAACAACTGGGAAGCACCAAAAACCCCAACTGAAGTACGACAATTTCTTGGTCTAGCTGGCTATTACAGGCGATTCATCGCAAACTTTTCAAAGATAGCCCAACCACTTACCACATTAACTCAAAAAGACAAGAAATTTGAGTGGAATGAGAAGCAAGAGAATGCATTCCAACTATTGAAACAGAAACTGAGCAGCGCACCCATATTATCACTACCTGAAGGAGTAGATAACTTTGTTGTTTACTGTGATGCATCGCATCAGGGATTGGGTTGCGTACTGATGCAAAACGAAAAGGTCATTGCTTATGCATCACGACAACTAAAAGTGCATGAGAAAAACTATACGACTCATGATTTGGAATTGGGAGCCGTTGTTTTTGCACTGAAGATCTGGAGACACTACCTATACGGTACAAAGTGTACGATCTTCACTGATCATAAGAGCCTACAACATATATTCGACCAAAAAGAACTTAACATGAGACAACGACGTTGGGTCGAATTACTTAACGATTACGACTGTGAAATAAAGTATCACCCGGGTAAAGCTAACGTAGTAGCAGATGCCCTGAGTCGTAAGGAACGAATCAAACCTCGAAGAGTTCGAGCTTTGGGATTGACAATCCATTCGAATCTCATTACTCAAATTCGTGAAGCTCAAGAACTTGCTTTCACTCCCGAACGTCTTAAGGATGAATCCTTGAAGGGAATGGAAAAACAACTCGAGAAAAAGGACAACGGGGTGTTGTACTTCATGAACCGAATTTGGGTACCATGCGTAGATGAATTACGCAAGCTGATTTTGGACGAGGCACATAAGTCCAATTACTCAATACATCCTGGTGCAGACAAGATGTACCATGACTTGAAGGGCTTCTACTGGTGGCCTGGAATGAAACGTGACATCGCCACCTACGTGAGCAAATGCTTAACTTGCTCGAAGGTAAAGGTGGAATACCAAAAGCCGTCTGGACTTTTGCAACAACCTGAACTGCCCAAGTGGAAATGGGAGCAAATAACAATGGACTTCATTACGAAGTTACCTAGAACGGCATCTGGAGCAAATACCATATGGGTGATTGTCGATCGACTGACGAAATCAGACCACTTTCTTGCTATTAAAGAAACGGATGGAATGGAGAAACTAGCAAAAATCTATATTAAAGATATTGTTTCTCGGCATGGAGTGCCACTATCCATCATCTCTGATAGAGATGCACGATTCACTTCTCGCTTTTGGCAAACGTTACAACAGGCATTGGGAACTCGACTTGATATGAGTACTGCCTACCACCCGCAGACTGACGGCCAAAGTGAGCGAACGATACAGACGCTCGAAGACTTGTTGCGAGCATGTGTGATAGACTTTGGAGGTAACTGGGACACTCACCTACCTCTAGCTGAATTTTCTTACAACAATAGTTATCACACGAGTATACAGATGGCACCTTTTGAGGCGTTATATGGACGCAAGTGCCGATCACCACTCTGTTGGGCAGAGTTGGACGACAGACAACTATCTGGACCCGAACTTGTCCAGGAAACCACTGACAAAATAACTCAAGTATTGAGCCGACTGAAAGCGGCACGAGATCGACAAAAGAGTTACGCTGATAACCGCCGTAAACCTCTTGAGTTCCAAGTAGGAGACAAAGTCCTACTCAAGGTATCTCCCTGGAAAGGAGTAGCACGATTTGGCAAACGAGGAAAGCTGAACCCACGATACATCGGACCATTTGAAATCCTTGCTAGGGTTGGTCCCGTCGCTTACAAGCTTAAACTACCGCAAGAGCTTAATAGCATACACGATACTTTCCACGTTAGCAACCTCAAAAAGTGTCTTTCTGATGAAACACTTATCATTCCTCCTGACGAAGTCTTCATTGACTCAAAACTTAACTTTGTGGAGGAACCTGTTGAAGTTATGGATTCTAAAACGCATAAACTTCGACACAAACGAATCAAACTGGTTAAAGTACGCTGGAACTCGAAACATGGCCCGGAGTTTACCTGGGAACGAGAGGATGAAATACGAAAGAAATACCCCAACTTATTTGAGAGAGTGACCGAGACTCACGGCTCGACTTAAATCTCGGGACGAGATTTCACTAACGGGGGGAGAATGTGACACTCCTCCAAATTAGGTATATAATTATACTTAATTTCATGCATTTCTTACGCTAATTCCCTGCGTTTGTTTTAAGCTAAACTTAAGATGTGATGCCAGTCTAGCGAGCCCTAAACAATAATACAAAAAGGATTACATAATACGTAGTTATTTATAAATTACGTACGAACGTATCGGAACGAAGCCGACGAAAATAAATAACAAAAGTTTCGTGACACAAAAATAATTAATAATGAAATTATTAATTACGAGTACTTATATATCTATAACGAATAGACAAAAGGGTTTAAATATACGTTTAACATAAAACATATTATAACACGAACAGAAACAATTCTAAAACGCGCATACGACGTCGAATCATAAAAATACAAATTTTCTCGTTCGTTTGGAAGAAGTTAGAACATTACTTCAAAATATGAAATCCTAAATTTACTGAAAATTGGCGCTCAATTAACTGCGCTCAGTAAAATGTACAAAAATGTACAACTATCAAAAATAATGATAACCTCATTATTCTGAAAACATATTACGAACCAGGAGAGCATCTACAAAATAAAAATATAAAATGTTAAATTTTATATTGCTATAATTATATCCGTACTCGAGATTGGTGGGACAAAAATCCCACCAACCTACAATAATGCAGAAGACAGATTGGGTTTAAACCCATACTCGTTCTCCCTCTTCTTTTTCTCTCTAGATACACACAAACACAAATAACATACCCAATTTCCATTTCCTTTTCACAAAAATTTAACAAGATCAGTAGCAGCTGCAGGAAGTAGAAGTGGAACACAAGGCCAAAAGCTCTATCATCATCACCACCATCATCGTTCACTTCACCATCATCTTCACCCACATTTCTCCATTGTAAGGAAATCTTGATTTCTTCGATCTCTAAGCTTATATTTCGTTATATAACTTGTTTATAAGTCATAATCCATGTATATAAACAACAAATTTGAAGGATTGAAGCTTAAATTTTGAAAATGATTTTTGAAACCAAAAACTTGAAATCACAAATTAACATGTAAAAGCTTGTTGTTAAATGTTATAATGATGTAGATTGTTGTTATGGAACATTTAAACACGAAACCCATTCAAACTCTTACATAAAAACACCACGAAATCGGACTTCAAAACTTGAAAACGGAGCAGGGGACTGGACTGGAGCATGTAGCCGATCGGCTTAGCTAAAGCCGAACGGCTAAGCGAAAGCCGAACGGCTGAGAGCCCAAAACCGATCGGCTGGGATGCGGGACTTCTGGGCTGTGTGGACTTGGGCCGTACTAGATAACGGACTAAACAATTGGGCCAAACAAATGGACTGGGCCGAGGAAATGAAGCCGATCGGCTGGGCGGTGAGCCGAACGGCTGGCCAAGCCGAACGGCTGGCCCAAGCCGAACGGCTGGGCCGTGTGCTGAACTGGGCCGGATCACGGTCTGGGCCTGGTGTTGGGCTTGAGCTGTTGGGTTGGACTGAATAGTTAATAGATCTCATGTTAAACTTAAATGGATCGAGTGAATAGAAAACAAACGATAGGTATGTATATGTAACATGACATACAAAATGAGTATATAAATATGTATACGACAATTGAAAGGTAACGAACATATATGTATACCTACGAATGTAGAACGAACCTATTGGTATATATACACATTTGGGACGAGACGTATATTATATGGGACAAATAAGACTAGTGATTTTGAAACTTAAACGGCAAACAATATACATAAATGATTCATATATATATGAGATATATGTGAACGAAATAACGAACAATAATATATATATGCGAGAATATATATATATATGCAACTATATAAGTATATATGTATATATGCTTACACATTCGAATGACTCGACAAATGAACACAACTTGGAAAATATTATTTATTTTCAACAACAATCATCAACGACCTATACAAATTAAGAAATAGATAAATTCTTCAAACAAACAAATTATTAACATAAGTGAATAAAGTACTTATGGTTAATACATTATTGTGTATAGGTTGACTACGTTTGGGTTACGCTATCTTTCCTCGCTAGCATTCACATCCGAGCACTTACAGTGAGTTCACAAACCCCTTTTCACTGTTTTAATGCTTTTAAAACTCGGGGTGGAAAACATAGAAATCGTATGTATAACTGCATGCGACAACTGCTTTAAATACTGTATTTATTTACTTGATTGTTTATGAAAGGGTATTTCATACGTGACTGTTTGTGAAAGGGTATTTCACACAACTACTTGAACTATGATTTATGAAATGTTTTCATACTATTTTGGGAATTTAGACAACGAATCTTGGTACAGATCTAGGCTGAACGATGTAGTGCATAAAAGACCTTATGGCTACAGACTATAACCATTAGCTAGGTGACTCTAGCCACTGAGTATACGGATAGTACTATCGCCGTGACGACCCTCCTACGGATTTGGGAGCGTATACTTAATTGTCCAGCATGGCAAACAATAACAGATTAGGGTTGTGGTTTGGTTATAGGGTTAGATCGGGTTACCTTACTTGACAGGTTTAGCTCACCTTTCAAGGGATCACCGTCTAAATATTCCCACAAAACTATTGTTTAGGAAGTGATTTCCTACGTACACTGATTTGGAAATGTTAATCTTTACCTAGGTTAACCTGTGTTTCCTACTAATGACTGAATTAGGAAATGTTATCTCTTGATTGAAATAACCTGTGTTTCCTATTACAACTACAACTGATTTGGGAAATGTTATTTGTCAATAACTTGCGTTTCCTACCTGACAAACAACACTTATTGGAAATGTTATTCTTAAATGTTTAACTTGTGTTTCCTACATAACGAACAAACTTGTGAATTCACTCAACAATTTTGTTGACGTTTTACTCTATGTTTTTCAGGGAATTAGCAGCGTAAGTAAGATCTGCATGCATATCAGGACGGACTACCCTGGACTTGTTAGGATGCCACTACTTTTGGGACACATGGATTTCCTCTGTATAACTGCAACTACTGCAGTCATACCTATGAAATCTACTTTTGATATTATGTATTTTATGAAATACTGATTTCAACTACTACTATTACTGTTACCACTTTTCAAGTGGTAACCTTTTGTAAAACTTTAACTAATGGCATCTTAATCTATATTCGTTCTGCGATAATCATATGCTCTGAGTATGTATGTAACTGTTGGTTGTTTTTACTGCTCGCACCCCCGCCACGTCACTAAGCTTCCGCAAATCACTCTACGTAATTGTAATTACCGTTTGGCGGGGTGTGACAACGCAGGTTTGCGAACAATATGAACTTAGACTATGATGAAACCAACGCAGGTTTCGTAACATTGAACAAACCATCGCAGGTCTTCGAACAATGTGCAATTAAACAATGATGAAACCAACGCAGATTTCGCAACATGGAACAAACCAACGCAGGTTTCCGAACAATGTGAAGTTTAACAATGCTAATCAGGACCAAAGAATGGTAGCCAAACAATGTAACTAATATAGTTAACCGAACTAAATAATCATTAAATTCCATGAGTTAATAATTAAATTGACTAATCAAATAACATATGATCACGAAAACATGTAAGCATTGTATCTCACCCCAATATTTAAAACAGTAAAAATGGGGCTGTGAGACTCACCTGAGTCAATCCGAGCAATGAATATATTCGACGTGGAATAGACAATCTTTGAAATCCCTTAGAGTCCTAAACACGCGAGATTCTAATGAGTAAATGGATTGTCCAATGTATTATTTAATGTTTATGTTTGAGTTTACAAAATTTGGTACGAGTCTGAAAACAGTAATCTGCCATTTTCGGCCCCTAAACGACCCCGGATGGCCTAAAACTGACAAGGCTAAGATACTTAGCCTTGATCATTGGGTTGTTTTTGAATGACCGAGCGAATTTGAGCCCAATCCGTTATAATAAAATTTTCATCGAGAAGCTACCCTAAAAGGTGGTGTAAAATCGTCGACGTTTTCGAAAATTTACATGTTCTGTTTTAGCTAGAATTCGCAGGGCTAGTTTATTGATCCGTTGGATCATGAAATATATAGGGGGAATCCGCCGGATTCACTTGAATCCGCCGGATTGGTGACATATGGTGGGAATACGCCGTATTCGTCTGAATACGTCGTATTCATGAAAAATAGAGGGAATACGCCGTATTCCCTTGAATACGCCGTGTTCATGTTTTCTGGGCGGGAATACGCCGTATTCCCTTGAATACGCCGTATTCCGAGGTCTGGTTCGAGTCTGTTCTTGCAGAAAACATCCAAAACCAGTTCTAAATCCTATTTCCGCATACAACAACCTAATACAAAGCTAATACATGCTATATAATGTATTATAAACATAAAATTAACGAGAATTGATAAGTGTTCTTACGTAGCGAAATTTGAAACCGTGGGGATGATGATGAGAATGATCCGATGATGAAGATGATGATTTTGAAGCTAGATGATGATGATGATGTTACTGATCTTTGTTGTTGTTGTTAAAATGAAATAGAGATCGAGAAAGAGTGAGAGCCGAGAGAGATCAAAGAGTGAGCGTGTGTGTGATAAATAATTGAGGTCGGTTGATATAACCGGCCTCAATTATTGAGGTGGTTGGGTATTACCGACCCGTGTTTGCGTACCCGATCGTTATGCGGTATAATACTTTAAAATGATAATTTTCTAAAAATAGAATCGTATAGGTTTTTAATTGAAATATTTTATAAAAAATTTTTTACGGATGTATAAAATTGTAACTTTGTTTTACTTAAAATGTACGGATGGTTTTCTGTATCTAAAATGTATTTAAATTTCAAACGGAGTATGAAATTATTATTCTCAATAATAATACTTGATTTAAAAATGTTTTTCACCAAATTCTATTTTGGGTTTATGCGTTTTGTTAGATTCGTGTATTCGCGATTATTTAAATAACCGTTTCGGTTTATATATATACATATACATATATAATACTTGAATGCTTAAGTGTTAACACGTATATAATACGTGATTTAAAAGATTAAATTGGGACCTAATTTTGGGTTATTTTGACCGGGTGTCACAATTTAAGTCATATCAAAATCACCATTTCCAAGAACTTCCTAGTTCTTATATACATTTCGCATCATCATTGATTCGGGATGGTCTAACCGGTCATGCCAAATATATAATAATCAAGGTCCATAAAACATCAAATTAAGGACCATACGTGCTTCAGTTGTACTTGTCCTTTTAATATAAGTTACTACATGCATCATCACTTTATGTTCTTATTTCCCCGATGCATGCATCACCATTATCATCAATTAAAATATGTTTCTTAAAAATACATTTTCTATATTTATTCATCATTTACTATGTCATGAATAATAATCCCAAAAATACATATACAAACAAATGAGACATATTATATCACATAACAAATAAGTTAATAACATATATTGCATATGCCACTATCGATCATAAATTTATGACTTCGCTTATTATTATCTATCAGGTCAAGAACCCTTGCTTAATTGATAAGTAATCACATGACCAGAGATTAACTCATTGGTCAATATACTATCACATAATATAAGGCAACAATTCAAAAGTTCACGAGTTAATTTGGAAATTATTCAATAATAAGAGTATTCACTTAAACTCTCGCTTTATTCAGTTTTAATCAAGAGTTGCAATAGGTTCACATCACTATAACTAACCTCGAACAATGTACATATATTGCTCTACGCATAATTCCAATTACAAAGTAATTACAAAGGACAATTTAAAATCATTCACCAATTTAAGATTTGGAAGCCACATTCTCTCTATGAAGATCTTAAGGGTGCATGGCAACTACTTGTATCATATATCTTAATTATAGACGTAGATCTGTTAGTATAAAAATAATCATGACCGATGTTAAACTTTGTTGCTATCATCGACTATATATCTTCTATGAAATGCTCAAACTATTTTTTTTTATGTATTATCAAAATATTTCTCATAATTGATATTTTTCTTAACATGATATCAAGTAAGAAATATTTATCCCTCCTAGTTTAGTCCTTCACCAATATAAAATCTTAAAGCATAGGTGATTCTATAGAAGATGTGTAGAATAGAATCTCACAAATATTTGTGTCATATACTCTATACATGATGCATGATGCCAACTTAAGATACACTTACGGTCATTCTCATTAATCATGTTGATCATCAATCAATTTACTATATATGTATGTATAATTAGGCACTAATATAGTGTCTATATATCAGCCGGTACAATTACATATCCATTAAGGCCTAAGACCGTATTAACATATGTAAGATAGTTTATATATCTTTCTAAAAAGTGTGTTAGATTACAATACATGATCAGGTTTACAGGTATAATTGACCAAAGGATTATATTATATGCATATATATATAGTTGATACATACATATTCACATTCACACACTAATGTGTATATTAAGCACACAAATATGTACTAAAACCGATCATCCGATCATCTTCATCTATTTTATCATCAATAACTTTCATTATAATATTACTCCGTATTTATTTATTTATGATGATTTCATTTAAACTAGCTAAAGTAAAATTTTCATATAAATAATCAATAAATTCATAAAATACTAAAGCATAATCAAGAAAAATCGTTAAGATCTCATGGGTTTCAATTCCAACATCGTATATATTATTATCGGATGGGCCAATTAAGCATGTATTATGTATAGTATCATTACCATTCGTTTATTTAGCACTATTTGCAAATAAATCAATCTCTGCATCTAATAGACAAACAATATTACCTGTAGCTTAATGTCTAACGTGCAAAGGTCGATTGAGTATACAAAATCCAACAGTATAGTATATATAATATCATATCATCAAAGATAATCTGAGTAATGCAAAGTATATTACCATGCAATATCATTAAATAAATAGCTAGTAAAGTAAGCATATTCAAAATAGATGTTATGGACATCAAGCTTAACGATACACACCAGGTTACTAACCATCACTTAATTTATCAAATAAAGTATATACTAACATCAACAAAGTAGATGCATGTATATTTTACATCGATCCATCCAAAGAGTTTTCTATACTACATATAAAGAAGAGTAATAAAAAATCTTTTACTAATTCAATTAACAACATGATCATTGATCAATTAATTAACCACATGTTCTTAAATATCATCAATATGCCACTTGGAGTATGTTCAACACCACGTACGTACCAAGACTAGCTACAAAGTAATCCATAAAAATAGTTTTAAAGTACAATTCATTAATCTTCAATTTTAGGTTAAAATAAAATTTTATTAAAGTTTGCCTATTCCGATGTTGACCCACAACAAATTCTATAGTATTAGTTTTACACTTTTACATGTAGGTTTAATAAAAGTAGTCGATTTCATATGCGGTTAGGTCGGTTAACTGAATATACAAATATATCTTTACTACCATGAAATCGTATAAATAACACACATATAAATCATATATGTGAAGAAGTAATAATAATAAATTAGGTTTATATATTTAATCGTCTACAAGAATTAAAATCACTAATAACAATTTAACACATCGATAATCAAGTTACAAAGCTATATTAGACAATAGTTATTTCATTATAGTCAAATATATATAATTAAATATAATATTAAAGTCTACATATTGTATCGACAAAGATGAGATAATGTTCATAATTCAAATTAATGGTCTAGAAAGTAGAAATATTCTTTAAGAAGTTTCAATCTAGTTATTAGATGAATAAATATGTAATAGCATGTGTTGGATTCATCAAAGATCGACACATATTAGTTTGACTAACACATGCAGTTTAAAACACATACGGTATAACACATATAGTCCAAATATTTATAATCAAACCGCCGCTCAACTAAAGATTTAGATACGTACCTCAAAATCGATGCCGTGTGGTCGAACTCAAATTTTAGGTTAGAGACTCGTGCTGATAACGTGTTGTAAAAGTAAGGAGAACAAAGAATAAGAAAAGAATAGGATTGTATTATTCATCTCACCAAGGAGGTATATATAGATACAAGATAACTTAACCTACAAGAAAACAATCTTCTACTATAATACAAAATCTATATAATAGGTATGGACATCCATTTCATATTTATCCATAACAATAATTTAGTTTTTCAAACACACCCCTAAAGCTTTTCTTCATTACAAACAAGCTTTGAAGAAAAGCTCAAATAAAAGCTTTAATCAACCAACGAGAAACAAACTCTCCAGGTCAGATAGTAGCGAGAAAGAAAATGAACACCCTAAACACAAACTCGAAACAAACTAAACGAAAAAACAACACCTTAGAAGAAAACCACAAAGGTTAATAATGGTTTAATCTTCAAAGTTTCACTTTTAAACTTCAAAAAATTGATGCTTTAATTCTTAAAGTTTATCTTTTATAATGATTTTGCCATTTTAATTTTTTTTAGTTTAATCATCTACTTTCAAAAATTTAATGGTTTAACCCTTCAAAGGGTTAAACCAATAGGTCAATACAAACTTAAAAGGTTAAATCATAAGAAAAAAACTTAAGTGGTTAAAACGAAAAAAAAAGAAGTAAAACTTTAAGAATTAAACCATTATTAACCCAAACCACAATATAGAAAACACCTAAACTGACCAACTGAAACTATGAAACCATGTCTTCAACCACATTAGGAATAACTTAACCACCTTGGTCTGAAATTCAATCAAACCAAGGCATGTTGAAACCTTTTAGGGCAGCAAATAACCATAGAAACGATTGAACCTTACTAAATGAATTAAATCCTTCTCTCCAGTATAATGGGTAAAAGCCCTAAAGTTTATACTTATCCAAATTGCTCATCAAGCAATATGGAAAATAGCATCTACGTTTTTTTTTTTTATCAGCACCATTAGAATCTATATCTATACTACATTATAAAGTGTTTAGCATTTTTCTTCATTGCCTTACACTATTCAAGAGGAAAAATTACATCTCTACCCCTAAAGTTACTAAAATGGAAACATTTAATAAACAAATCTTTCAATTTAATTATCTCATTAATTTAAATTGTTTCTAAAACTAACCATTTATCATTTTTGGTGATAATCTTAAACTTTTAAACAACGAAAACATACTTGAAGTATTCAAATATTGTTAGCTATCAACGTTAACTATCACTACATTCTTTCTCATTTATCACCGTTATAAAGTGCGGATAATTCACTAGTAATTAATAATAATTTTTGAGAGATTAATAACTTGAAAAATAAGATATCTATGTAGTATATACTCCTATACAAACCGTTTACTTGTGTTCCTTAACAGCTTACACATTTAAGATCGGAAATTACCAACATCTTCCTCCTTAAATTTATGTAAATCTAATTTATTTTAAATACATGAAGCTAATATTTTATATGACATTTATTATCTCCTTCATTAAATTAATTGACAACAAATTGCTCAATCCATTCCCTATATAGTTAGTATTAGTTCCGTTTATGCTAAAGAAACACAATCATGTTTTGGAGTATTTAATATGTGTTAACCAAGTACAATGCTAAATATTAATTGTTTAGTTTGAAGTTTTACATATTTGATAGGGTTAATGGTGCATATCGGGTACGAACTTATCACTTTTTGCCGAGTTAGGGTATGAACCCAACTTATTACTAAGGTCGGGAACAAACTTTCAAATTATTGTTCGAGGTAGGGAATATGACCGGAACAACCGGTAAATTTCAATTTTTAGCCGGTTTTTGATTTATTTTAATTCCACGTTGACGGTTTTATTATTTTACAATGCCACGAGGTTAATTAACACGACACCTCATTAAATCTAATTAAAATATTTATATAAAATTAATTGTTTTATATATGGATCTTATTTTCCAATTAGGTCATTTACTCAGACCCAATTTCATCTCGTCATCTGGTCATCAACAACATCAAAATGCACGATTAAGCTCTGTTTCTCTGCTGCAATCTTAAAGGTATACGTCTCTACACTAGGAAAATCTTTGATAGTTGTTAAACCTGCAAAATCCCAATTTTTTGGAACCCTAACTTTGCTTATTTTGTTAAACCTGCAGAATGACGAATAAATTGAAGGTTGCTTTCCATCACGAAGGTATTTTCCGGCACTCAAGAGATTCGTTGGAGTATGAAGATGGTGAACACGACATCATACATAATGTCGACTTTTCCAACGTGTCATACACCAAACTCGTTAAACATTTAGCAATGTGCGTTAGATTACCTATTCAAAGCTTGTATTACTGTGTTGACGGTGAGCCTTTGCATGAGGGTTTGAGAGAGTTATCTACTGATGGTCACATGGTGGATTTTATGCACGTGGGTAATTCAAATGGGTGTAAATTAAGGCTTTATGTAGAACATCATGGGTATGATGTAATGGCTTGGTTAAGAAATGATATTATACACGATGAGAGTGAGGATGATACTGATGTAGAAGTAGAGGATGATTTTAAGCCTTATGTTGATTTACATAATGAGGGTGAGGATGAGGTAAACATTGATAGGAGAAATATAGAGGACCCTTTCTTGACAAAGTTGTGCAGTGGTACATTTATTAGTAACTTTGATGAAAATGTGATATATGATCCAGTTGACCCACGTAGGACAGGTGAGAAAAAGAGTGGTTTTGAGGTTCAAGAAGAAGAAATTGATGAGCAATATAAGGTGAAGCCTGGTATATATTATCCTATTCATAACCCTAGACAACATTGGAAGGATCAAGAACCCATTTTAGGCATGAGGTTTGAGGATAACATTTAAGTGAAACAAATGATGATTAATTATGGGGTTGCTAATGGCTATCAACTGTGGTATAGTGAAAATGATTACAAAAGATTGCTCATAATGTGTGGCAGAGATGTAGAAGCAGGTAGATGTGCTAGTCGTGGGAGAAAAAGAAAGAGAGCAGAAAAAATAGCTGCTGAGTTGAAGGCAGCAGAAATGGGAGAGTGTAGTGCAGATGGTGCAAAGAGAGCTAAAGGACAAGCAACACCAACCAAGAAGGGTAGACAAACAACACCAACCAAGAAGGGTAGACAAGCAACACCAACCAAGAAGGATACACCTAAGAAAGGGAAGAAAAAGGTGACACCCAAAAAAGTGAAACCAACTCTTGCTAGCAGGAAGTATAAGATGTATTGTCCATTTAGACTATGGGCCAGCTGGATGTCAACTGAGAGGTCATTTCAGATTAAATCACTTATTCCAACACACAGTTGTGTTAGGAATTTTGATTTGAATCCACTTGTGAGCTTTAAATGGATAGCTAAACATTATGCAAATGACATAGTTGAGCACCCTAAGATGACATACAGGGAGATGAACACAGATATAAAGAAGAAGTTTCTGATTAATGTGAGCATAGGGCAGTGCAAGAGAGCTAAGCAAAGGGCTCTTTTTGATCATGAGGGTGGGTTAAAGGAACACTATGCTAGACTTTGGGAATACAAGGATGCTATCCTTGCAAGTAATCCAGGATCAAATGTGAAATTAGAAGTGGATGAGAAAGGTCAGGGAGAAGCATATTTCAGGAGGATGTATATATGTTTCAAGGGTATGAAGGATGGATGGAATGGGAACTGTAGAAAGGTCATAGGTTTGGATGGTTGTATTCTGAAATCTATAGTGAAGGGTGAGCTTTTGACAACCATGGGCAGGGATGCAAATAATCAGATGTATCCCATAGCATGGGCTGTGGTTAATGTGGAGAACAAAGATAACTAGTGTTGGTTTTTGGCTGCCCTTTCTGAAGACCTTAACTTGTACAATGGTGCTTACACATCAATCATTTCGGATGGTCACAAGGTATGTTACCTTATTATTTATTTATTTATTTATTTTCTTTAAGTTACACTTTCTAATTGAAGCAGTGGGTACTTGGTTACCTTTGGCTGAACACAGACAGTGCACAAGGCACATTTATGCAAACTTCAAAAGAAAGTGGTCAGGTGTACAATTCAGGAGTTTGTTCTGGTCTGCAGCTTCCTCAATTGTCCAGTCAAGATTTGAAGGTATAATGGAACAACTGAAGACGTTAGATGAGGCTGCATACAATTGGTTGATTGAGAAGAACCCAAACAGTTGGTGTAGGGCTTTCTTCCAGATGGATAGAGCCTGTGCAGCTTATGAGAATGGAATTTCTGAGAGCTATCACAAGAAAATATTGGATGCAAGGCACAAACCAATAATCACTATGTTGGAAGACATACGTATATATCTAATGCAGAGGTTGTATGACATGAGTCAAAAAGCAAGAGCTTTGCAAGATGAAATATGTCCTTCAGTCAGAAAGTATTTAGAGTTGCAGAAGGTGGTTCAAATGTATGGTTTACTTGCATCACTATAATAATTTATTTATCTAATGATATTATATTATGTATCCTAAAGGAACACATATGTTTCAGGGATTGGATAGTGTATGCTAGTGCTTTCCAGGAGTTTGAGGTAAGGAGTGCATGTGATTCTTTCTGTGTGAACTTGGACAACAGGACTTGTACTTGTAAGTTGTAGGATCTTTCTGGTATCCCTTGTACACATGCTGTGGCATGTTATGTATATTGTAAAAGGGGACCAGAAGAGGGGGTCAATCCATGGTATAAAAAGGCTGCTTGGCAGAGTACTTATGCATTTAGTATTAAGCCTGTCCCTGGAACATCAATGTGGGGAAAAAGCAAAGAGGTCACAATAGTACCCCCCTTGGTTAGAAGGATGCCAGGAAGGCCTAAGAAGAAAAGAATTCGACACCCAACTGAAAATGATCATCAGGTGAGTAGAGTGGGAAGAATTATGACTTGTAGTAACTGTCAGGAAAAAGGTCATAATAAAACTACTTGTAAAAATGCCAAGAGAGATCCAGCACCAAAGGTACCTAGAGGTGGTGGCAGGGAAGGTAGAGGAAGTGTGGCCCAGAATGTAAATGGTGTAAACGAACCAAGTGGTGTTAAAAATCTGGTAGAGGTATAACAAAGTCATAGCTTTATATCATTAGCTTCCATTCATATAATTATTATTGTGACCAATTTGTAATTCGTAGGTACCCGTTGAGACTGAAACTGCAAGTGGTGTGGAGCAAGAAAGTGGTGTAGAAGAAATTGCAGGTTGTGGTTCAAAGGTATGGTTTACTTGCATAACAATGTCATAGCTTTATATTCATGTTGGCTTCCATATAATAATTATTAATAACACAACTTTGTAATTCATAGCTACCTGTTGAGACTGAAACTGCAAGTGGTGTGGAGCATGAAAGTGGTGTTGACACTGGTACATTTGATGACACTGCACTTCCATTGAATGAACCAGGTACACAAGAAAGCCATGTGAAATCCAGTGAAGCAGCAGAATCAATGTTCAGAGAGCTTTGCAACAAACCAAAGAGGAGAAAGTTAGAGAGGATTGCTTCTATATCTTTCAAGTTTAAGGCAGACAAGTTTGGGACTGTATTGAGCCTTGACAGACCACTTGTGTTGGGAGATGATGATGCAGCTTAGTCTAGGTGATTTGAAACTTTTGTGTGTAGAAGCCCTTAATTTTGTATCACTTAAGGGTCTACAATGGTGATCTTAGTAGTAAGTCATCTCACCATATATGGTGATCAAACAATTATGTATGTAAAGGTTTTGCTATTTGGATGCTGTCAAACAATTATGTATGTAAAGGTCTTGCTACTTGGTATTGGGTCAATGCACATGTTAGCATTTCCATATTTTGGACGGATCAATATAGTTGTTTATTAACCCTTTATTGAGATGTGCAGATTTTGAGTTGCTCAATGGTTTTTATGTCAACATGAATATAATAGTCAAAAGTTGCAGCACTAGCTTTTCATTACCACAAAATCACAATTTACATTGTACACTTAACTGCAACTACCAAATTACTATAACACCTCTGAAATTCTTGAACATTTTTTTTTTTTTTATATTTCATTCGGAAGCGAGTAATACAAATCATGCATTATAGATTGCATATATCATGTTTCCAAAAACACAATCTATGCATGCATGATAAGTTGATACAATGATCATATTAACTACAAACATTAAGTTAGGTGTTATTCAAATTCAAACATAAGTTTGGTAACGATAACATGTTTATATATAATTCAGAGTAAGCAGTCAAACATTCTTCAAAGCCAGCTTCTTGCCCACCCACAACAAAAGTAATCTGCAAGAAGTGAGGAGAGGGATTAGCACAAAGCTAAGTGAATAGATCATTAACTATCAACCTAACTCAGATTCACAATTGTTTACAACTAAGCATCATAAACAAATAACTTCAAAGAGGATGGGTGGTCCTTAGGGCACCCTACTGCCGCGGTGGTCCTCAAGCAACACTTACAACCACTGAAGGCCAATTCAGTGATCTAACCGATGGTTTGGTACTATTACTACTTCCAACATCATTCCAATGAGCAACACACGTACAGAGTTCTAATGTTATCCAAGTAATAGTACCAAACCCAATCGCAATTGACCTCTATAAGATTCACATAATCCATAATCGTCATGGCAATATGTTAATTAAACAATACACAAGTAAAACCAAGTTACCCGTTGTAACCAGATTGTTACAACCAGCTTAGACTGAGAGCCAATGATCCACTCACCCTTGTCGATCACCGTCTGTACTCAATGGTCTTATTTTATTGAGTCTTCGGTTTATCTGAGAACATAATCAAAACTCGAATTAGATTCTCGTATCAAGTTTGTTACAATTTAATCATGTAAATAATGTCAAATAATTGCATATACTACACTTTCAATATTAATTAAATAACATAAGTGCACAAGTTACAATTTGTCAAAATCGTCAGATTATAACTAGCAAACTCGATTTGGGTTAGGATTGGTTGGATCGCGTTCCACAGTTTAAAACATTATGTTCCCAAATTACACATGCAAACGCGATCCGGGCTAGGGATGGCTGGATCGCGTTCCCAAGAACAAAATCAACCCGACTCAAGTTTAACACTGACTAACGCGATCCTGACACTTGTGAGCTAGATCGCGTTTCAAAGAACAAGTCATATTGAACCCAAATTACAAATAGCAACGCGATCCTGGCACTTGGAGCTGGATCATGTTCCTTTGTTATGAAACAGAGCATCATACCTGCAACAACTTTCAGCTCGAACCAAAAACCCAATTTCATTCTATTCAGTTGCAATACACAATTTTATCAAACAAAAGACCTCAAGTAACATCCAATAATATGTTATAGCAATATATAGTCATCATCAAGCCCTAAATCCTCACATGCATCAATCATTCAAGCTATTTACAAACCCTAACTCAAAATTCTTGATTTCAACTTGGTGAGCACAACAATCCATCAAACAAGCATGAAATCAGTTTAACAAGGATCATATAACCACATTTAAGCAACTACTAACTCCATTTCAACATTATCCTCAATTAATCAAAGAATTCATGAAGACTTATAAAATACTTACAACTTTGATGAACACAAGATGATGATGGTGTTAAGATGAGAAGGAAGAAGACAATGTTGAATCAAAATCACAGCCACAAGTTTGCTAGAAGATTTCCCTTTGATTTCTCTTGATTTCTAAGTGTAAATGTGTGTGTTCTTGCAAGGTTTAGAGAGTGTCTGAGTAAACAAGAAAATGGTCGACCAACACTACCCAAATCAGGTATAAGTGATGAAATATTATACCCATTCTAAATCTATTGTCTGGAACCTAACAATCATTTGCGAGGAAATACATTTTATTATACCGTCATCTAAATTAATTTAAAACAATTAATAATTTATTTATCACAATAAGTCTTTTGATCATTTGACCTATTAATTTCCACTATCCAAATAATACCAAGTATTTGCAATTATAATTAAATAACAATAAATAAGGAAAAATACCGTATTTCTACTAGGCCCAAATCGAGGATGTTACAAATCTTCCCTCCTTAAGAAGATTTCGTCCCCGAAATCTCGCCTTGCCCAAAAAGACTAGGATAGCGCCTCCTCATACTAGACTCGGTCTCCCAAGTAAGGTTCGGACCCAAACTATGATTCCACTTAACCAACACCATGGGTATGTCCTTCTTTCGAAGTTTGGTCACTTTACGGTCTAAGAGCTCTACAGGTTCTTCTACAAGCCTCTGACTTAAGTCAACGCGCATGTCTTGCAATGGAAGAACTTGGGATTGGTCCTCCACATTGCATTTTCTCAAATAACATACATTGAAAGTATCATGAATACCCGCTAACTCTGGAGGAAGCTCTAACGACACAGTTTGATCATTAACCACTTGCCGAATTCTAAATGGTCCAATGAATCTAGGGGCAAGTTTACCACGTTTACCAAACCGGATAACACCCTTCCAAGGTGAAACCTTCAAGTAGACCAATTCACCCTCTACAAATGAAACGGGTCGACGACGAGGATCGGCATATTGCTTTTGTCTATCACGGGCAACTCTCAACCAATCACGGGCTATAGCTACCTTATCGGCTGTAATTTGTACTATGTCAGGACCCGCAAACTGTTTCTCACCCGCCTCTAACCAACAAGTGGGTGTTCTACATTTACGGCCATATAACATTTCATAAGGTGGCATGCCTATACTAGAGTGGAAAGAATTATTATAGGCGAATTCAATTAGCGGTAAGTGAGAATCCCACGACCCGCCAAATTCCAAAACACACGCCAGTAACATGTCCTCTAAAGTCTGTATAGTCCGCTCAGACTGACCATCAGTCTGAGGATGATAAGCCGTACTCAAATTTACTCTAGAACCCAATTCCCGCTGTAAACTCTGCCAAAACCCAGAAGTAAACCGAGAATCTCTATCGGAAATGATGGACAATGGAATTCCGTGCCTAGAGACCACCTCATTAATATACAATTGTGCTAGCTTGCTCAAAGACGCCTTCTCACATGTAGCAAGAAAGTGAGCACACTTGGTTAATCTGTCAACAATTACCCAAATCATGTCGTTTCCTTTAACCGTTCTAGGCAATTTGGTTACAAAATCCATAGTAATATGCTCCCATTTCTACTCGGGAATCTCAAGTTGTTTCAAAGCTCCATATGGTTTTTGATGTTCGGCCTTCACCTGCGAGCAAATATGGCAAGACTCCACAAATTGAGCCACATCCAATTTCAAAGTAGGCCACCAATATAATGGTTTCAAATCATGATACATCTTAGTACTTCCGGGATGAACCGACAACTTAAATTTATGGGCCTCCAACAAGATCACATCACGGAGTCCACCAAGAAAAGGAACCCAAACTCGGGATTGAAAGGTCCTCAACCCCCGAGAATCATCAATCAATAAATCCTTTCTTTTCAACATAACCTCAGATTTCAAGTTATCATCCATCAATGCCTCCATTTGAGCCACTTTCAATTGATCAAACAAATCCGAAGAAACCTCCAAACGCATAAAACTAACTTTTTCTGATTTTCCCTTCCGACTTAATGCATCCGCCACAACATTGGCTTTACCCGTGTGGTAACGAATCTCACAATCATAGTCTTTGATCAGTTCCAACCATCGTCTTTGTCACATGTTGAGCTCTTTCTGAGTGAACATATATTGAAGACTTTTGTGATCCGTACAAATGACACATTTCGTGCCATAAAGATAGTGCCTCCAAAATTTTAAAGCAAAAACCACGGCCGCTAGTTCCAAGTCATGGGTAGGATAATTAATCTCATGAGGTTTCAATTGACGCGAAGCATAGGCAATAACACGGTCTCGTTGCATCAAAACGCAACCCAAACCTGCAGATGAAGCATCACAATAAACAATGAAGTCATCAGACCCATCAGGCAAGGCTAAAACAGGAGCCTGACACAAAAGCTGCCTCAAAGTTTGAAAAGCTTATCCTGTCGTTCAGTCCACTAAAATTTAACATCTTTCCGAGTTAGCTTAGTCAAAGGACCTGCAATCTTAGAAAAATCCTTTATAAACTTTCGGTAGTAGCCCGCTAATCCCAGAAAACTCTTAATCTCAAAAGGAGATCTAGGTGCTTGCCAATTCATGACAGCCTCAATCTTTGATGGATCCACTTTAACCCCGTTCTCACAAATGATATGCCCCAAAAACTGTACCTCACGCAACCAAAACTCGCATTTAGAGAACTTGGCATACAATTTTTCTTTCTTTAAAGTTTCCAATACCAATCTCAAATGCATTTCATGTTCAGCTTCTGACTTAGAATATACCAAGATATCGTCAATAAACACAATGACAAATTTATCAAGAAAAGCCCGACAAACTCTATTCATTAAATCCATGAAAATCGCCGGAGCATTTGTCAACCCAAATGGCATAACAAGAAACTCGTAGTGACCATATCTAGTACGGAAAGCCATCTTAGGAATATCCTCCTCACATACCCGCACTTGGTGATAACCCGACCTTAAGTCAATTTTAGAAAAATAAGATGACCCTTGCAATTGATCAAACAACTCATCTATTCGGGGCAAAGGGTACTTATTCTTTATGGTTCTCTTATTCAACTCCCTATAATCAATACACATACACAAGGTGCCATCCTTCTTTTTAACAAATAACACTGGTGCACCCCAGGGAGAAGAGCTAGGTCTAACAAAGCTTTTATCTAATAACTCCTGAATTTGACTCATCATTTCTCTAATTTCGGAGGGAACTAATCTATAAGGAGCCTTAGCTACTGGAGAAGAACCAGGAATCAAATCAAATTTATACTCCACTTCTCTAATAGGAGGTAAGCCAGGCAACTCATCGGGAAAGACATCTAAGTATTCAGAAACCAATCGGACATCGGAGATCTTTTTCTTTTCTAACTTAGCATCAATAACGTAAGCCAATAACGATTCACACCCTTTAGCTAAAGATTTTCTAGCTTTCAACAAGGAGATTAAAGGAATACTACCACTCTCCCGTTCTCCCCGAGCCACTACATGTGACCCATCCAAGATTGGAAGTTTAATTAACTTTCTAAGGCAATCAATGGTAGCCTTATGTTGGCTCAACCAATCCATACCCAAAACCGCATCAAAACCGGGAATAGGCATCAAAAGGAAAGAAACAAGAAAACTATGGCCCTCAATGAGTATACTAGCTCCAGTCACCGATGTGGTAACCGGAACCGTTTTGCCACTAGCCACCTCAACCTCAATAGGATTTGTAATAACAGTAGGAGTCCATTTCAGTCTATCACAAAAGTTTATGGATACAAAAGAACAATTGGCTCTCGAATCAAATAAAACACATGCTGGTACAGAATTGATAAGAAAAGTACCAGTTATGACATCCTCTGTTCTGAGAGCTTCATCAGCTGTCATCTGAAAAGCTCGGCTGGAAGCTGCTGGTGGATTCTTTCTTTTCTGGCAAGACGATGAAGATCCCCCGACCGTACCCGTTCTTTGCTTACTAGCCTCGGTACATTGCCCCGCACGATGCCCCTCCTTTAGACAATTCCAACACACATTTCTTGGAAAATTACAGTCTTTGTAGTCATGCCCAAATTGTCCACACTTAACACACCTACGGGTTTGACGAGTACAAGGCCCGGTGTGTTTGGATTTACAACCATGACACCAATTGGCTCTATCCACAATACCACCACCACCCGAACTTTGCTTCTTACTAGGCGATGATCCTTGCCATTTCTTTTTCCCCGGGCTCCCCGAAGAGTCAACTTTAAGTTTCAATGGAGATTTTTCTTTAATTTCCAAGCCTTACGCCCGAATATCACCATCCACAGACCGGGCTAAGTCAAAAGCTTGGGTAAGAGTACCCGCAAGTCTCACTGTTGTCCGATAAGCATGGGGTAACATTCCAACAAAATGATCAATCTGTGTACGTTCATCCGGTACCCACTGATGTACAAATCTCAATTTTTCAGAAAACTGAGAGATAAGGTCATCCATCGTCATACTATCCGCTAAATGCAAGTCTAAAAACTCACGTCGGATACGGGTCATGTCAAATCCAGAACAATATTTCTTGCAAACCTCGTTTTGGAAATCTGACCATCTTATAGAAGACCTTTGTTGAGGTGATAAATGAGATGTAATAGAATCCCACCAACCCATTGCTGGACCTTTAAGAAGTTGCACCACATAAGGAACCTTAACTTCTTCTTCACATTGACAAACCTCGAATTTTCTCTCAACCAATCCAATGTAACGGACGGATTTGAACTACCACAATAATCAGATGGTCCACAAGATTTGAAATTCTTGAAAGAACAAAACTTATGTTGATATGGCGGTGGAAACACCGGAATTTGATAACCAGAAGGCCCCGAAGAGAATGGAGCCGATGTTTGATAAGTACTAAACTGCTGTTGCTGCCGTTCAAATGGCAAAGATGTAAAAAGCTGAGATGTCACTATTGTAGATGGGATAGCACTCACTACAGGTGGTAAAGTCTGATGAATCTGCTGAGATACCCTAGATTGTTGACTTTGCAAAAACTGTTGTTCAATAGCCTTAAGCCTAACCACTTCTCCTTCCAAATGTAACATGTAATCCTCTTGATTTAATTCCTCTGCTGTGAAGGAAGTGCCAGTTTGTCCCTGACTAACACTCTGAACTTCAGGAGGAACGACATTTGTTCTAGAGGCATCATTTGGGGTATTAGTCGAGTTTTCATTATCTGCCATTTCCTGCACCACAACACATCTCGCAATTCGTTAATTGTTAGTACTTTCATACTAACTAATTCTCCTATCATAGCTAAATCCCACACCCCAGAATGTTTGACAAACACGAATAAGATTGGGATTGAACACTTAACCCATTCTCAATTCACCCAAACCTATGCTCTGATACCAATTTATAACACCTCTGAAATTCTTGAACATTTTTTTTTATATTTCATTCGGAAGCGAGTAATACAAATCATGCATTATAGATTGCGTATATCATGTTTCCAAAAGCACAATCTATGCATGCATGATAAGTTGATACAATGATCACATTAACTACAAACATTAAGTTAGGTGTTATTCAAATTCAAACATAAGTTTGGAAACGATAACATGTTTATATATAATTCAGAGTAAGCAGTCAAACATTCTTCAAAGCCAGCTTCTTGCCCACCCACAACAAAAGTAATCTGCAAGAAGTGAGGAGAGGGATTAGCACAAAGCTAAGTGAATAGATCATTAACTATCAACCTAACTCAGATTCACAATTGTTTACAGCTAAGCATCATAAACAAATAACTTCAAAGAGGATCGGTGGTCCTTAGGGCACCCTACTGCCGCGGTGGTCCTCAAGCAACACTTACAACCACTGAAGGCCAATTCAGTGATCTAACCGATGGTTTGGTACTATTACTACTTCCAACATCATTCCAATGAGCAACACATGTACAGAGTTCTAATGTTATCCAAGTAATAGTACCAAACCCAATCGCAATTGACATCTGAAAGATTCACATAATCCATAATCGTCATGGCAATATGTTAATTAAACAATACACAAGTAAAACCAAGTTACCCGTTGTAACCAGATTGTTACAACCAACTTAGACTGAGAGCCAATGATCCACTCACCCTTGTCGATCACCGTCTGTACTCAATGGTCTTATTTTATTGAGTCTTCGGTTTATCTGAGAACATAATCAAAACTCGAATTAGATTCTCGTATCAAGTTTGTTACAATTTAATCATGTATATAATGTCAAATAATTGCATATGCTACACTTTCAATATTAATTAAATAACATAAGTGCACAAGTTACAATTTGTCAAAATCGTCAGATTATAACTAGCAAACGCGATCCGGGTTAGGATTGGTTGGATCGCGTTCCACAGTTCAAAACATTCTGTTCCCAAATTACACATGCAAATGCGATCCGGGCTAGGGATGGCTGGATCGCGTTCCCAAGAACAAAATCAACCCGACTCAAGTTTAACACTGACTAACGCGATCCTGACACTTGTGAGCTGGATCGCGTTTCAAAGAACAAGTCATACTGAACCCAAATTACAAATAGCAACGCGATCCTGGCACTTGGTGCTGGATCATGTTCCTTTGTTATGAAACAGAGCATCAGACCTGCAACAACTTTCAGCTCGAACCAAAAACCCAATTTCGTTCTATTCAGTTGCAATACACGATTTTATCAAACAAAAGACCTCAAGTAACATCCAATAACATGTTATAGCAATATATAGTCATCATCAAGCCCTAAATCCTCACATGCATCAATCATTCAAGCTATTTACAAACCCTAACTTAAAATTCTAGATTTCAACTTGGTGAGCACAACAATCCATCAAACAAGCATGAAATCAGTTTAACAAGGATCATATAACCACATTTAAGCAACTACTAACTCCATTTCAACATTATCCTCAATTAATCAAAGAATTCACAACTTTGATGAACACAAGATGATGATGGTGTTAAGATGAGAAGGAAGAAGACAATGTTGAATCAAAATCATAGCCACAAGTTTGCTAGACGATTTCCCTTTGATTTCTCTTGATTTCTAAGTGTAAATGTGTGTGTTCTTGCAAGGTTTAGAGAGTGTCTGAGTAAACAAGAAAATGGTCGACCAACACTATCCAAATCAGGTATAAGTGATGAAATATTATACCCATTCTAAATCTATTGTCTGGAACCTAACAATCATTTGCGAGGTAATACATTTTATTATACCGTCATATAAATTAATTTAAAACAATTAATAATTTATTTATCACAATAAGTCTTTTGATCATTTGACCTATTAATTTCCACTATCCAAATAATACCAAGTATTTGCAATTATAATTAAATAACAATAAATAAGGAAAAATATCGTATTTCTACTAGGCCCAAATCGAGGATGTTACAATTACCAACCCATAGAAAACTACACTGCTACTAAAGTAACTTGCTGCAAACCCCTACTGCAACTACTACAACTACTACAACTTCATACACAGGGTCATACATATTATATCAAAAGATATGTGTCCAAACCCTTAAAACAACAACATATAAACAAGGACAATAGCAAGACAGATAGACAACTTCATGAAGACCTTTAGCTTCTTCTTGCTCGTCATAACTTCAACTTGCTGCAACCCAATACTTTCTTCCATTTCAGACCGGTACAACGCAAAATCGTCTTCCATTTTACCGAATCTTTTTCTAAAACTCATCATCTCATAGTACGATTCTCTTTGGTCTCGATCCAAGCTTTGATATAGCTCATATATGTTTGTAACACTCCGCAAATTTAAACGCGATTATTAACGTTAATCACTTGCATTATTAGGCTAATTCCCTACTTGAGTGAATTCACAACACATTTTAGAGGTAAGTCTAGCAAAGCCCAACTAGTTAGAACGCGTAGTGTAACATTTCGTAATTAGTTGTAATTACATACGAATCGAATTTTAAAACAAACGCGACAAAAATATACGGCTGTTGGTGATAAAAAATTATTTAATAAAACGAAATTATTAAATAACGATATTAACAATTAAACATTTTGACAAAAATAATTACAAATCATTTTATAACGCAAAAACGTTAAAATGTATAATTAAAAATAAACAGAGTCAAAAATTGTATAACTAAATTTTATGAATTTTATAAAAGATCCTAATTAAAATAAAATAAAATAGGTAATTAAAAATGTACTAGTTAAAATAAATTTAATAAATAACGATCGGGTAAACAAACACGGAGCGCAAACACGGAGACGGAAAATGGGGAACAAAACCCCATCCACCTCCCCCATTTCCTTTTCATTTCCACCATCACCATCCTTTTCATCTCTCTCTCTCTTTCAAACTCCACAACACCACCTTCACAAAATCAAAGAAAACTACCATCAAACGACGCCGAATCAACAAACAAAATAGAGAAAAACGACCACGAGACTACGATCTATCTTTCCATCTTTCCGGATTTCAAAACCGACACTCGTAAGTTTCCGACAAATCCCGTCAATTCCTAGATTTTGTAGTTTTAGTTAATATTTCATGTTTAGTATACTTAGATTATCATGTTTTAGCGTTTTATACAACCAAAAACGTCCAAATCGACCCAAAACTCGTTGATTTTTAAGCTGTTCGTCGAACAGGCAACTACGTCGCTTTTGGCCCAAAAATAGTACTGCGACGCAGGCCTTTGCGTCGCATAATCATCCCCACGTCGCAGATAGCGACGCAACCCGTTCCGTCGCATTAAATTGTGAACGTCGCATATGCGACGCAACCCATGACGTCGCAAAACCTGAATGCGACGCAGACCCTTACGTCGCACCTTGCGTCGCACAAGTCAGAACCCTAAAAACACATTTTAAAAAGTCAAAGTTACTGTAGAAAAGTCAAATTTTACTGTAGCAGTACTGTAGCAAATGAGATAATAACATTTTTGAACTATTGTTTCAAAACATCACCAACAAGTCGTATACATTTTCACAAACAACGAAATGCAAACTTGAACGTTTAACAAACACTTTGGACATAACTTGGTTGTACAAACACTAGCATATATGATTAGCTTAGACATCCACATACTTATTAAATCTCATACGTTTAGGACGTTAGGAGATTCCGGACTGTACTTGGGCTTAGGTTTGCTAGCACTCGCACAACTACTTAACTCAACAGGTGAGTTCACAGCCCCTACTTTTACTGTTTTAACTACTTTTGGGGTGGAAAACATAGTCAACTGTTTAAACTGTTTAACCGTTTTATTAATTGCCATAACTGCTTTAACTACATGACTGTTCATCATACGTGTTTTATTCGAACTATTATAGTACTTTGAAATTATTGAACTGTTGTGCGAACTTTGTTTATGAAATAACATTTTCATACTATAAATCAACCAAAGGTGATAAACTATTTGACAAACTGTTTTAACTAGACCGGAGAACGACCGGTAAACTGTTTTGATTTGGCCGGAGAACGACCGGTACTTTTATGAAAAAGCTGGAGAACGACCAGCAACGTATTTTAGCGCCAGAGAACGACTGGCCACTGGATGGGAGAACGACCCGTGCGTCTTTGGATGGGAGAACGACCCATGCGTATTGACCGGAGAACGACCGGTACTGTGTTTCGCTGGAGAACGACCAACAGTGTTTGGACGGGAGAACGACCCGTGCGTATTAAACTGTTTTATTTGAACGGGAGAACGACCCGTGCGTATTTGGCCGGAGAATGACCGGTACTGTTTGTAAACCGCTGGAGAACGACCAGCACGTGTTTTAAACTGACATTTTGGGTAACATCCCACGTATCTGTTTTGGGTAACATCCCACGTAAACTAAACTTTGGGCGAACAATCCACTAAACTTATACTTTGGATAACATTCCACTAAACTTTACCTGACTGTTATGGCAATAACTATTTGTGAACGTATTTGTGAACGTATATGATTTAAACAAATGTGCTTACAACTCGACTCTACGATTGCAACCATAAAACCTGTGAATTCACTCAACCTCGTTGTTGACTTTTACTATGTTTTTCATGGAATTAGCTGCGCATGTAAGAATCGCCAAAACACATGGAGAATTAGGCGACCCGTGAAGTTTTAGGATGCCAACTTTTTGGAAACATATGGATTTCTCTAGTATAACTGAAATTGTTTTAGTCATATTCCAGAAATCTACTTTTGTAAACTCATTACTTTTAACTTGTACGATTCGATGAATCGTAAACTTTGTAATTAATACTTTTGGCATCATTAATATTATGTTATGTTGTAATCATATGCTATGATACGTATGCATGCTTTGTTGTTGTGGCACCCCCGTACTTAAACTAAATGCTTCCGCTAATCTAAATCAACGAATTTGAGGGTGTTACAATGTTAGCTTTGTACCACTCGCTTTTCAGTTCATCATCAACCCAATACCATTCTTTGCATCTCTTCCATGGAATCAGATACGAAAATATGAAAAGAAAATTAATAACGTAACAACAACAAACCATTTGGGTCTAATGCAGAAGGTGTATTACCAGCAAATCGGGACAAGTCATGAATCGCCTACAAGGATTGGTAATCGTCCATGAAGTACGCTGTTTCAATGGTTGCGGGGGAGTGCATTTGCACATCTGTGGGATTTTGGAAGTGACGGACTCAATTTTGGAGTTGATCGATCTGGAGCTTGATACCTCGGATATTGTCAATTTTGGAGTTGCTCAATTTGGGAGTGATCGATCTGGAAATTAGGGTTGAAGTGAGGAGGAGACGGGTGTTAAGAATACATATATATTATTATAATTATGATGTGGACGATGACACGGAGATTTTTTAGATGACATGGATGCCACGTCAGCTTTTTATAAATGAAACCGGTAAAAATAGTATATATTCCCTACCTCGAACAATAATTTGAAAGTTTGTTCCCGACCTTAGTAATAAGTTGGGTTCATACCCTAACTCGACAAAAAGTGATAAGTTCGTACCCGATCTGCACCATTAACCCTATTTGATAATGTATTAGGCATTCAATCTAATGAATTGCATATAGAGTTTTACTTTTATAGAGTGTCAAATGTTCTGTATTCTAGAGAGGCATCCGTTTCTTGATGTATGGCGAGTGAGTGTGCAATATTATTTCTAGTATGAACGATCGAAATATTAGCGCAGTTTAGTTGTATCTTACAAATTAAATTGAAGTCATGATTCAATTTCTGGTCCGTTAATAATGGTGAAAATTCAAACTCACATCAAAGCTTCAAGCCTTGAAGGTGGCTTTTTCATGTGACAACGCATTACACGCAGAGGCGGAGACAGGGCGGGGGCAGCGTAGGCAGCCGCCCCCATAAGATATTGTAAATTACGTAAAAAATGAAATTTTTTAAGGCATTAATGACATTTTAAAATTTCCGCCCCCACGAAACTATAGAAAAAATAAGGAAAAAAAATTTCCGCCCCCTCCAGCCAAATTTCCTGGCTCCGCCCCTGATTACACGTTCGTTATATTATGATGATAGAACTTCACATGTAGATAACTATTTATTAATTTGAGTTATTGTTTAATATTTCCGTTGTTAATAAGGGTCGTGTCTATCAAAACTTTATAAAGTACAAAACTTAAAATGTGCTTCACAATAAACTTTTTAATTTTTTTTTTTGTTTTAACTTTACCAACAATAAAGATGGTCTATATCTTTTCATTTGATTCATTTTTTTGGTAACTATGTAGAAGAATATATTGTTAAACGGTTAAACCTATAAACCTACTTCATCCAATCTTATGGAACTTGTCCACTTGTAACCAAATTAGAGACACCTACATAATTTAAATAAGTTAACTTGACAAAGAGGGTGTTGGGGATGGTTATTTTGATTTCTTATATAATTTTAATAAGCTTATCTATGAGTATTTGGATAAGTTCACTTTGCGAAGCTTATTTGATTAATTGTGGGTGGACTTAAAAAATAAACTACAAAATCCTCAATTTATTTGCTTATAAGCAATAAGCTGTTACGTGTTATTATTTAGATAGGTCTACTTTATATTGGGCTTAGTCCGTCTATGCTTTGTCATGTATATATTTATATTTTGTGTGGCACAATTATTAGATTAATAATAATTATTCACTAAACCCTACTTTCACACAAAACTTTTATTACACCTTATCAAAACTTCCGTTCGTATACCTGCTGCCTTCAATATTACACCTAAAGTTGCACTCAAAGCCACACACTTCCATAGGAAGTAAATTAGTGTTTATACACAGGGAGTTCTTCATGTCTGATCTTGGTTCGCTCACTATTTACTGGGCATCTCGGTTATTCGTATGGATACCGGGATGTTTCTTTCCCAGAAAAAATACTTATCAAAGATTCTTGAGCATGCATGTATCTTGAATTGTCAGTCATGTTGTACTCCGGCTGGTTTAGAGTCCAAACTTAATTCTAATGGTGTTCCAGTATAGCATAAGCAACTCTAATAAACTACCCAAAACACCCCTGAAGTAAATATTCTTCCCCTTATTTAATTTTATTGTTATTTTGCAAAATATAATATTTTATTCTTAAATTATTTATATTTTGTTTTCATACACACACAATAATAGTTACATACTTACACACACCCACTTGACCCATATTGGGTAACCACTATGCTTATTTCACATTCAGACCACTCGTAACGCGATTGCGTGGCAGGCGTTCTCAACCACCAGAACGCCCCTAGTGCGGCGTTCTGGTGGGCGTTCTCGAGGCGTTGTGCGGGCAAAAACGGGCAAGAAACGAGCGTTTTGGTGGGATCCACACGTTTTTTCTTTCTCTTTTCTCTTTTCTTTCGCCCTTTTAATCCGATAAAAAAATGTTTTTTTTAAAAAAATATCGACCGTTTAATAACGGTTTAAAAAATATAAAAATTTTCCCCCACGCTCCTCCAACGGTTAGTTTTTAATTTTTTTTCCCACAATACTTCTCTATCTATATATACTCTACATTATATACACTTTCACCTCAAACACTTTCACCATTTTCATCACAATTTTATAATCTTATTTCATTAGCTTATTTCACCACTTTCATCACCATGTCGAATTCAAATTCATACCCAAATTCCGACTCCAATCAATCCTAAAATCCGGATAACATGTCATACACCAACCTAATGTTATTCGGAACGACAAACACACCCGGAACAAGCCGTGGCTCTACCCCAAATTTACGTCTGAATATGCCACCGGGCGGAATGTTTCCACCATACGGAATGTATCAACAACAATTTGATCCAAACCAACAATAATACGGATATTTTCCTAACCCGTATTTCCAACAACAACCGTTCCAACCTCTTCAACAACAACCGTTCCAACAACAACCGTTCCAACAACCGGATGAACAAATCTCCCAATGACCTGGAAAGCAAGTAGCGCCATCCCCTAAAAAAAGAAGTCACAAAAAGAAAAATGATGGGGGAAAAAAGTTGTGCAACAAGCGGCAATGGGCGCCAAACGAACTGGCGTGGTTAGGAACTTGTTGGTGCCACACGTCCGAGGACTCGGTCGTCGGCAACTCACAAAGGAGAGGAACTTTGTGGGGTACGGTTGAAGAAAAGTTTTTGTCCATCAATTATGGTTGGGTTCGTGGCGCCGACCAACTATCATCCAAGTGGCGTGTTGTTATTAATACGTGCAAAAACTTCAACGCTATTTATAATGAGGTAGCCCGAACTTGGGGAAGCGGTCGAGACTTAGGAATGGTGTACGATCAAGCCGTAGTCGAATACTACGACACGTACGGAAAGACATTCACCATGAAGGAGGCTTGGAATGCGGTCTAAGATCACCCGAAATGGAAAGCACCACCGCAGGTTGGTGGAACCGGATTACGCGACGAGGAAGATGATTTTTTTTTATCAATCTGTTGTTCTCTCTGCCGACCACCATACATCACAATCAAACGAGCTATTTGGGCCCGACCCGCTTTCAAGGCCCATGGACCGAAACAGAGCCCGAAAAGCGGCTAGAAGTTCCAGTTCTTCCGATGAAGCGACATCATCCCGAACATCCACCTCGAACGAAAAGGTGGATGAGGCGATAGACAATATGGCCAAATACAAGGCCGAAATGTTAGCCGCAAGAAAAACATCGATTGAGACGATCACCCGTCAAGAAAGACTTCGAACTGCTATGCAAGGTGTTCAATTTCTCCAAATCAACACCGCCGACATCAGGGATCCAAGTGACCGCGCAGTAGTTGCGAGAATGAAGAAAACGTTTCGGAATGAGTTTCGGGAGTTCTACGAAGCCGAAGATGAAAACGAGGATAACGACAAGTAGTTTTTATTTGTTGCTTATTTTTTTCTATTTCTAGGACTTAATCGCAATCTTTAATTTATTGTATTTTTATTTTTTAGGATTGTAACGTTTTTATTTTTAGGATTGTAACGTTTTTATTTTTATGAAGTAATCGCAAAATTTTAATTTTCGTACTTTTTTTTCCTATCGTAATCTATTTTAATTTACCTCTATTTATATAATTATTATATTGTATTTTAATTAAATTGTATTTGTTTTGTTGAAATAAATGAAAATTAAATTTAGTTAGTGGGTGGGTGGGTCCCAGAGGGGGGAAAATGGGCGTTTTAGTGTTATGGATTAGAGAAGTAAAATGGCGTTATGATGTTATATTGACGTGACGCTTGAAAAATGAGCGTTATGGTGTTATGGGTTACGAATGGTCTCACACACACCTCACCATGTTGACCAACCAGTAGAAAAAGTAGATGGATTTATGTGCATCTCCCTCATCCATTTCTTTATTTATTATTATTTCTTCTTCTTCTTTACTTTTTCCAATTTTCACTTTATTTAAATTCCCTCAACCCATTATCATATTCATCACATTCCTTCATTTCTTGATTTCTTCCTTCTTTTTTCAATTAACTAACATTAATCAAATTAATCTCGTCTCATGGATTCATCTACTGACAATCAACATTCACAATCTAGATCAACAACACCTCCATCACAACCCGATATCAATCGAACTTCTTCCGCTCTCGGATCCTCTACTTTCATCGGGAAACATCGTTTGGCTGCTATTATCTCTCAACAGAATCAACAAATCCAAATTATTCAGGTAATTAAATTTATTTAATTAAATACTTAAGTGCCTTATTGGAAAATTCAATTAACTTAATTTTAACGACTTACGAGCTTATATTTGAACTTAATCAACTGTACAAGTTATGAAAACAAATTTAGCTAAACGACGTCGTTCGATTAATTATATGCATAATTACTTATTGACTGAAGAAAGTGAATTGATGGTGATTTTCAGGAAGAGCTGGATCAACTGGAAACGCTCGGTGAAGCATCGCTTGTTTGTGAACAGTACGTGAATTAAATTAAAATTATATATTAATTTAATTTAATCGGGTATTTAGTTTGATTTGGGAATTTAATGAGAATGTGTTATGTGTGTGGTGTAAAAATATATGCAGGCTGATATCAAGTGTTGAATCAAGTACAGATGCTCTGCTTCCTGTGTAAGAAGACTCTTTATTTAATCTTCAATATCTACTCTTTTGTCATTTCTTTTACTTTGTTTTTTCTTCTTTCTAAATATATTATATTTAAGGAAAATAAAATTAGGATAAAAATATATATGAACCAGAATAATATACCTACGTAATGCGGCGGTGAAATTACAATGATAAGTTATGTGAAAAATTTAAAACTTATTGTATGTGTTTTGTATATTTTAATTTTAATATGAAATTGTACTTATATGTTTATGTATAGTAAATATGATGGATTAATAGGGAATAGTTTTATTAATGTTAATGCTAATATGCCATAAATGAGTTAAGGACAATATAGTCATTTACTTGTGTTGAGACCAATTTAAGATATGGATGAAGATACTTTATATGTATTAGTGAAGTGATTAGTGATTAGTGACTAGTGATATATGAGAATGATTGGAAGTTGGAACAATAGGAAGTGAAATCCATATGTTAGAACACTAAAAGATGACTAGCCACATATTCTAATCATCATACATGTTAGACATATATACCAATTTTACTAGTGTGTAAATCCAAAAAATAAGTAACAACAATACACAATCCACTAATAACAACGTATGGGGAGGTAAGATGTAGACAGTTACATCTCTACCCGAAGGTAGAGACCACCTACAGAAACACCTCCGAAAATCTAAAAAATAACATTTTATAATAAAAGAAAGTATAATAACTAATGAAGTGTTCCTGTTGTTATGATATAGCAAAATAGGAGTGTTTTTGTTTCTTACTGTCAAACCAAACTTTGTTTCTGTATTTCTATAGGTGGATAAAACATGCAAAATTCCTAAGACTTTTTCTTTCCTTTTACGGATTAAATTCCTTTTTCACTGAATTTTATTGTAAAAGATCTGATAATATGTCTCACTGTCATTCTCTATATAACAATGCGAACAGGACGAGAGGACCAGCTGATGCTGGATGGGATCGATGGTTTCAAAGAGCAAATCACTCTTCTTCACGAAATCGAAAACGTTGGATATGATATGGACTGTTTTTATCTCCTTTCTGTTTTGCATTTCCTACATTCCCTTCCTAATTTTGTAGATCTTTTGAAGTTTGTATAGTCAAATCCGAAAAATCTTGCTCTTTTGGATTTGCTTGACAAACAGATCTTGTACGGACTTTATTTTGTTCGTATTGGCATGTAAGAGTGATTTGTTGTTCAATTTTGTTGGTCATGTAAGTAGTCAAATTATTCAGCAACTAGCTTGAGACCATTATGCATTACCACGTGATATAGAAATATAGATTAACAATAATAATCAGAGCATAGTTGTTAACTCATGACTCGACTCGTGATTCGGAGTATTGATTTTTAACTCGTGACTCGACTCGACTCGTAAGAGTCATAATTTTACAGTAAATACATATATTTATATCTATATGTATATTATTGTTTAGATTTCTATCCTTAATTGAAGTAAAACATGATGAAAGTCATTAAATAACACAAATGTTTAATTTATAATGGATTATTAGTCATTTTCTATCATATTTTGTCATTTTATATTTTTATTAGATTACATTAAACGTGTGTCCGGTTTCTGACTCGTAAGAGTCGCCAACGACTCGAAAGAGTCAATAAATGACTCGTAAGAGTCAAAACCATTTACGAGTCGGGGTCCGAGTCGCCTCGTTTTTTGAATTTCTGAGCCGACTCGTAAGAGTCGACTCGTGAATCGTAAGAGTTTAACAACTATGAATCAGAGTTATACTATATGTGGCAATTTTGACTTCTGAACGGGTCAAATGAAAAAAGTTTGGCTAAAAACTGAAACCGATCAAATGGGTAGATGGTGCACCCCACTTACAAAGCAAAACATGATGTTATTAGTCTGGGTTTAGGAATGAACAACAAAAGTAGCATATGATCTGCTTTCTTATTAATTACTCGGAGGGTGTTTGGAATTTCTTATTTTTAAGCACTTATACGCTTAAAAAATAAGTAAATAACCCTTTACTTATTTTTAAGTGCTTATTCCTTAGTAAATAAGCAGATAAGCAGTTTTCATAAATGTGTTTGGATCTACTATCAAAATAAACAAATAAGCAGATAAGCACTTATTTAAGCAATCCCAATTCCTAGTATTCATAAATGTGTTTGGATCTGCTATCAAAATAAACAAATAAGCAGATAAGCACTTATTTAAGCAATCCCAATTCCCAAACACCCTCTCAGTTGAATTACTAAATGCTGCACAGAAACCATAGACCGTGTAATATCAGCTAGATTAGCACATAGAACATGATTTACAACTTCATCATAAACAGGTTTTTAACCAATATATAAGATAAAGACCGTATTTACATTGTTTAATTCATTCAGACCACCATACGTGAAACTAAATAATGTAAACTTGAGTTTGAATGCATAAAAATGAAAAACCAAATTGCGAAAGCCAAATGAGACTATTAGGCACTACCCTTGATGACACCATCAGCATCATGTTCAGTATCGATAGCATCACCACCAGCGCCTTTAACATCATCAAAGTAGTCCTCCCTTGCGTTATCAGCCAACATGAGTGAAACCAGCCAGAAAAGAGCTGCATCAAGAGCTAGAAACGCACCACCACCAAGAAGCCCAGTCTTGGCTGTAGGGCAAGTTGTTTCAAGGTTGTAATGGACGTTGCTGGTAATGTGTTTGTGCTCAGTAATTGTTGGCCATAAGAGCATAGCGGCTGCTAGTCCAGTCGAACCCCTGTGTCATTCCAATACATAGGTCAATAGATCAGTAATAATTATCAATTGTCCATTGCCATAACTTTAGATCAAATGATGATTTATGTTGCAAGAATACATATTATGGACACATATGACATGTAGATAAAACAAGTTTATTCAAGATTGGACATTTAAATGGACAATAATTCAAGAGTAAACCCAAGTCATACCATACTTTTGTTTTTGCGTGTCTAATTTACTCTAAACTATCTGAAGAACTAACTTGTGTAATTTTGCTTTTATCTTTCTGACATCCACATCTGTATCTAATTGTTGCAAACTGAGAGATCTGATATCCTTCTTAGTAAAAGGAAGACGAAACTTGTCACATGTGTATCCTAATTCCCGTATCAAGTATTGATGGTTGATTATTCACGTATATTATCAGCACAGCATAAGGTACATACTCAGTGCAGTCTCAAAGAACTGCGTTCTCAAATAACCTGATATGGGGATTCAACAAGGAGGCAAAACACAATTTTCCTAAATGATGATGCAATTTGGTCAAAATTGTTCTCGATTTCCATCAGTCAATGGTATCGTAAAAGTTTGACCATTATAGAATTCTTACTCGAAGTGGTCTAGATGTGGCACATGAAAAGCATTGAACTTACAAAATAACCCTAGAGGCCTAGACTAAACAATTTAAAAGTACGATTCATTTCCATAAATGCAGAATATGGCCAAACTTTCTTACCTTTTATGCAATTTGCACTTTTTTCCAAACAAATTGCTACATTACATTTTGGTGAGTTCCAATACGTATCTACTTATTGACAATGATATTGCTTCACAAGTTCATTATAGTTTACTGTATTTTTAATTTATTACGAACCATAAAATAATTCTAAAAGCAACCTGCAAGATCATTATGAATTTATAAGGAACTAAATATGAACACTTACAGAGCAATCAGAAAGAATACGAAGAAACTGGTGCTTTGGAACAATGCAGGCCATGGAATAGACTTCCCTTTGTAGGGATAAAATAACGAGCATCCTCCAGCAAATGTAGAGGCAGCAAGAAACCCGAATGACAGATACCCTAAGACAACTGTGGGATCTGCTGGATACTTGCAGATGACAACATCCTTGCCAGTTATCGGGGTTCCAGATGCAGGCTATAATTATAATATATATTTTAAAAGGCTTAAGAACTTTATCAAGAATGAAAATAAACAAAAACTAAATACCAAACGGTCGTACTAATGGCTGTTTAATACTAGACAACCAAAAGGGTAAAAAAGATTAGTGAATAATACCTTCTTGTTTTCAGCAATAACGCCGAATACGAAGGACAAAACGCCCAGAGTCCCAACAATCAAAGACATTTGTTTGGTAGTGACCGCCATTGCACCTTAAAGATTCTAATTACTGAATATTAAAATCATATAATGAGTTCATCATTAAACCCCACGAAACAAAAGCATATTTCAATAAAGGGAGAAGCTTTATAATAACTTAATAAGCCTTTAACTTGAGGACAAGATAAACGAACAATGAAAACAGAAAAGGTGTACACGACTATACCAAGTAGCAATCAACATACATACTAATTATCATACTTACATATTAATTCAGAAGCAATCCAGTTCATACACCTAGAAACACATGTACAAACATACTGTAAAATCTCAAAAGGTAAAATTGATAACAGAAACCAATTAATGAATCTTGATGCAGAGGGTGATTTTTCATATATACGATTAAGCCTCAATCATATTCAAAGTTGCAATTATCCTCAAATAAACATATTCATGATTTTCGTTAAGTAAGATACATAAAGATGATTAAATCTCGAGTAGTCAACTAACAATTTCGCAATAAAGTGTACAGCTCGAACCATTCTCGAGGTAAAAATTATCCCTTTTGACATACAATTTGAGTGACAATATCAAGAATTCATGATCAATATCTAAACAAAATATACTAAAAAGATTACAACTTTTACAATTTTCAGGTAAAACTGAGCCAGTTTCACATCCAAAACCAAGATCTAAACAAACTTCTGTTTATCAATAACAGGTCAACAACTCACAATAATCATAATAACAAATTAGAGCTGATATACAGACAACATATATATATTGATATAATATACACGTGCGTATAAAAATACCAAAAATCAATAATTGCAGAAAAATTGAACACAACTCCTTAATCATACACATATATGTATTCAAAAAATTAGCGAAATAAGCTCTATGAAAATTCTAGATCCAAACAACAGAACCTTACGAAACTACAATTGAGTGATAAATATCAAAAACCCGGAACGCATACATACAATATATGTCTCTCAATATATAAAAATAAAATTAAATAAATGAAGATAACCACCTACCTGTGAAAACCGGTAGGAATAAGGGGAACGGAATCAGAGAGTGGGGTAAAGATAAAATTATAGTAAAACCAGAATGCGAAGGAATCTGTTAAATGGGGTGATTTGTTATATAGTCAACGATTCAACATCATACGATATATTAGAAGCCCAATCATATTAATATTAATTAATTTAATATTTAGTATTATATTAATAATATAATATAAATAATAAAAATAATCATATAATAAATTGGAAAAGGAGTCCAAGATTACGTCATTGCGGTATCATGTATTTTTATTTTATTTTATTTATATTTTGGAAATTTACCCTTTGTCATTTTGGATATGTTGCAATATAGCTAGGCCTGTAAGCGAACTGAACGTTCGGCGAAATATTCGTGAACCTTTCGGCGGGAAGTTCGTTTATGTTCGTTCGTTTCGTTATATGAACGAACATGAACAAATTCTTACGTTCGTTTAATTATATGAACGAACATGAACACATGTCTCGTTCGTTCATTTACGTTCGTGAACGTTTGATAACATGTTCGTGAACGTTCGGTTAAATGTTCGTTTATTAACTAATAATTTAATTGAATTAATACATATTTGTATATCTAATTTTGATTAAGCTAAATATCATATAGAATATTATTAATATTTCGATATTTTCATTTAATAATATTAAACATCTAGATATTTTTACTTTACAATTTCCCTCCACTCCAAATGCACCTAGACTAGTTCCAGATGTGCTGCTCTTTCCAACGATCGGACCAAGCAAATGAGTTTTTCATATTGTGATCGTTTTGTAATGTTGAATGTGCATCGCAAATTTCAAGGTATATAATATATATGTGTAGATGTGTGTATATATATGTTCGTTTATGTTTGTTGAGGTTCGTTTAAGGTATTAATGAAGAAATGCATTAAATTATGTGTTTGTTCGTGTACGTTCGTTTGTGTTCGTGAACAAACAAATTTTCTTAATGAACGAACATGAACAACAAAATCTGTTCGCTTATCCGTTCGTGTTCGTTCGTATGTTCGTCAAAACCTTAATGAACGAACACAAACAGACTCCGTTCGTGTTCGTTCGGTTCGTTTACAGGCCTAAATATAGCACTTGCACAATTATGTAATTCTACTTTAACTCCTCTCGCACCCAAGGTCAACATGAAACAAGATAAATCATGTAATCCGTGACTAAAGGAATATGGAGATGGGAACTGATTTTTACAAGGACCCATTTACTCATGGCAAGGGAAATTTTAAATGAAATAACTATTATACCCTCAATCCCTTTTTTACCTTATTTTATGTTTTCACTTTTCACCTTGCCGCCCATTTGTCGGACCCGTCTCTTCCACTTCCTGCGATCCTTAATTTCAACATCTCCAATTCTTCTCAGTTCTTCTGTTTTCTTCTCAGTTCTATTATTAGGTAACATTGTGATTAATCAATTCTTGTATTTAGATCAAATTGTGTATGATTCATGATTAATACTGGATTCGAATTGTTTTCCTCTCAGTTCTAAAATTGCATTTACAAGTTTCAACAGGTGGTTTTCAAGATGTGAAAAATAATATGTGTCTTGCAATTGAGCATGAATTTAACGAGATCAAAGTACAACTTGCAAGTGAGATAATTCGAGTTCTTCACCAGTGCAATATTCCTATCTTTAGAGAGCTTCTATCACGTGTATCTCACTTTGCATTGAAGGAGATATACAAGCAATATGAAAAATCAAAAGATGGTAATATCTACAAGGTTATACTTTTATATTGTTATACATATATTTTATTTACGTTAACCTTTAGTTTTATAGTTTGATAAGATACAATGACTCCATGCACCACTTATTTCAAGGTGATGTGCTATGAAAGCGCGTCTTGTTTTATATTTTATAAATAGAAATACCTAATAAATACTTTCAAGCAACCAGACAAGAATACCCGATCAATTATAAATATAGATTTGGTAAGTCCGATTCGAACATAGGGAACGGCGGATTTATTATAAATAGAAATTAACAATTAACTAGAAAGCAGTAAATAATGGGGGCGTTTTAGTTCCGGTCGAACATTTGTTTAGAAAATATTTATTTAAAATAAACAAACTTAATTAAAAACTTAACTTAAAATAATAAATAAACAATAATAAATACTAATAGGAAGGAATAAGTAATTGTATAATTAATGTCACTAAGATTCATATTTCCCGATTCATTACGTATTGATTATCTAATTGTGATTCTTTTAGATCAACTTAACACCAATTTCTTCAATGATATTAATTTGAATGTGAATTAGCCAACGGTTCGGGTCCAACTAATTCTACAATCTAGGGTCCAACATTAAACACTGGTTCCAATGTCACAAGATGATCAGTCAATTATGTGCCTTTCCCTAAATCATGCTTTAAACATTCACAACTAATTATAATTAACTCTAGTGGCATGACTCAACAATACCCAATAATTAACTTATTGTCTCGTTCATTTTAAATTGAATAATTATTAATTTCTCAACCTATCAAACTCAATCTATTTAGCAATGATCAAAATCCTAAGATAAAAACCATCAATAATTAATAATATCAAAGGAACTCAATCTCATTGATATTATTAACCACGTTGAGAACTATTAACTACCAGTTACCAATAAACAAGGATTCACGAGTAATATAACCGTTTTCAATTAAATAACTTAGTTAATACGCAATTATAATCGTTCAACAATCATAATCCAAGTTCAATCAATTACACAATCACTCTGATATTCAATTAATCATTAAAACAGAAATAATCAGATTATTCAATAACAAATTCATCAATGAAATCGAATAAAAGAGTTATACCGAATCAATAAAGACGAATTACAACGATCCGCGATGAATAACTTCAATCCCAAGCCCTTGTACCTACAAAATACTAAACTAATTCGTAACTTAACCCTAAAAACCGAATATAAACCTCTGAAAACGAAAAACTAACTAAAACTATCGTTTTTAGGGTTTAAACGCGTTTTTATACTTCTGCGGTTTTTGATCCATACGGCGTATGGATTTCCATACGGCGTATGGATCAATTTCAAGCCCAGCCCAGACTCGCGTAACCTGGGCCTCCTGCGCCACAATCCATACGGCGTATGGACTTCCATACGGCGTATGGATTGGATTTCCAGCCGGTTTCTTGATTTTTCTTCATTTGATTATATCTTCGACTTCGGCTTCACTTATTTCTTCAAATACGCATCATTTAGCTCGTTTATTGACTGTTTTCCATTCCTTTCTTCATAAACGCTCCATTTCCACATCTATTTGCAAATATGAACGAAATCAATATCTATTCTTAATTAAATGCAATAGAAACATCCAAGAATAGGGGTAAAATACTACTAAAATATAGTACTTTTGAGCGTTTATCAAACATCCCCCACTTGAATCCTACTTGTCCTCAAGTAGACTATCGATTCAAAAATCAAATTCTTAAGAAAACAGTCATCTCCATTAATCTAAATAACTAACAAAGGAATTACACAACATCACCCATTTTCAACTCAAACGTTAAAATTTAAAAATCTGTTAATTCTAAAGACAAATATTAAGAAACTACAAAATTACCAAAAATGATCTACACATGAAGTTATTATTCTTTAAACATTAATTAGTTCACGATGATTATTGATATTGTTGTCCACTTAAACAATCTATATTCAAATAACTGAGCTTAACTTATTATTATTCATGTAGATATTTCCTTAAACTCCCAAAAGCTACATACTTTCATACTCATAATATGCCAATATTACATATCTTGAAATTCTAATCAAAACAATCATTTTTTAAATCAAGACAGAGGTGACAGGTCTGTGCCTCAACACAACAAAGCAACATAACTTGATTTTGGTTTAGCAATATAAAACTTTTAGTCAAACCATTGGTGGCTGGTCTGTACCTCAGTACAACAAAGCGACTTAATTCGACTACATTTTAAAATCATGAGTTCGTTTAAACTCTTTGCTCTTTTTCATCAGATATACTGACGGAGACCAGGTCTGTGCTTTCGTACAACAAAGGAAACAACACCCAGTATATCCCCAAATGATATTAATTAAATTCTAAAATTATGGCATATCACACATTACTCATATGAAAATTAAGACATACGTCATACACAGCTAAAGTTCATCTAAAAGGTAATATCTACTCCTTAATTTCATTTCTTAAAAGCTCAAAAATTCTCATATAAATTGCCTATCAATACATCATATAATGAAGCTAAATAACATTTTTCACAATTTAATTTTTGATTTAAAAGTGTAGAAAATTTTTCAAAATAACCTACATAGATACAAAATAATTATCTCTAGAAAACAAAAATTTAAACTCAAAAATTTGGTTGAAAAACAGGCAACTCATAACCTCTTAGTTACTCATCTTAATAAAATAATAGTTAACCAAATTACAAAATCATCTACTAATTAACTGGACAATTATGTGGAAACTTCACTCTTTTCTCTCCCATCCTCCACTTAAAGATGTACAATGCCCTCATTGTACAAATAATGAAATACAAAAATGGGAAAAAGAGAAAATAACTTAGAACAGAAAAACTCCCCTGGAATAATGTGCAGTTTAATGAGTATGACAAGGATGATATGAATTTCCCACATCCTCTCGATTCAATTTGTTTGTTGCGCTGAACTTACTGCCAGCATAACACGTACTCACAACACAATTATGAGGGAACAATCAACAAACAGAATTAAACAATACCAGATTTAAACATCTTAATTAATAATAAACACTGCCAAATCCTAGAACTACAAATCCAACATAACAATTAATAATCCTACAAATAAAACAGTCATAATAATAATAAAAATAATAATAATAATAGTGTTTGGAATCATAAACCACTTAGGATGAACATCATCCTAATCACTGTCATCATCCTGGCGATACTGGTACTGATGAGAAGGTTCTCCATACTCTGGCTGTGGTGGTGGTGGTCGTGGCATGAACTCTGGTGGCATCTGGTACTGGAATGGCTGATACTCGGGTCCAGAAGGAAACTGACCAAACAGCTGCTCAAACAAGCCATCCTGGTAGTCCAAGTGTGCACTGGTCTGATGGAAATGCTGTCTCTGCATAAGATCTATCTGATCAAACCTCTGAGTCTGGTGTAACTCCATCTGGTGCAACTGCTGAGATAGCTGATCAAACTCCGTAGCATAACCTCTGTTACGGCCTCGTGCCGTACCTCGACCTCTATCACTGCCACTCGTATCTCCTCTAGCTCTAGCCTGCCTCGGCTGCAAAGTCTGTCCTACCGGAGTAATCGGAACCCAGTAATACATATCCGCAGGACCACCATAAGTAATGCATGGCTCAATAAGAGCAAACGCCTCCAACCGGCGTGTAATCAACCAACCCATGCTAGGTTGAACAATCGTGCATGACCCCATCTCATCCTGAGAAGCCAAACCAAAATACCTAGCCAACCGTGTAACAAAATGACCTCCACACAGACTACTCCCATCTCTAGTACCAGTAGCTCTCTTCGACATCCACTTCGCCAACCTCCAAGGTACATTCACTAACCTTTTCCTAATAATCGAGCTCAGATAAAACAAATCAGGCCTAGAAACTTTCTCAGGCCCCTCCTTGCGACCAACAATGGTGTAAGTCAACAATCTGTGAATGAGTCGATGACGAGGATCTCGAATACGCGTGTAAGAAGGTGTCGAACTGCCATAGTTACCCTGGGCAATAAACTGCCACTCCTGCTCAACTTCCAAGTCAGTGAGCTTCTTCACAGCACCTGCAGAAATGTGGTTAAAAAAGTGAGGATTATCCAACTCGTTGGGCTCATAAAGCCCCAGCCCCAAAGCAAAGTGAACCAAAGTCATCTGTCTAGGCTGTCCCCCTAGCTGGAAGAAAATGGAGTTCTCAGTCCATTGAGTCGACCTGGACTCAAACCTAAAGGTGCTATAGAACTCAACAACTAGCTCTCTGTAGATGTCATCCCTGATACTGAATAACCGAGACCAAGCATAAGAAACAAATCCAATGTTTCCATCCTCAAGTACATATGGAATAGCAAGTAAATTCCTAATAGCCTCAGCACCATTAGTGAACCGCTCTCTGGAAATCACATGCTCCAAAACATTCCAGTTAACAGCATCAAAAACCTCAATTGACTGGCCAATATTAGAAGCCAGACGCTCTCCAAACTGAAATCTGGTGGTCTCAGAATACGACCCATGAAAAGTGAGATATCTATGAGCTCGAACCAACGGGTTTCCCAAAGTTTGACCCCCTCTTGTTCTCCTGTTAGACATGATAACTGCTAAGCAAAACAAATGTTAATAACACCAAATAAGCAGTTAATACAAAAAGGTCAATAAAATTTTCGGCAGCATTTCTGCTAAATATGGAATAATCCACCATTTTGGTTTAGCCTAAAACTACCGCAACAATCAATTTCACAAACCTAAATTGCATATCTATAAACAGAATTACTCAAATTGCATACATAAATATACTTAATTAAATATTCATGACAATTGTCCAATCAAATGCACTACAATAATTTGGTACCATTATGAAAATACGAATTTGCACAATCACAAAACTCGAGCATGAGCAACTAGCAAACATTCTTACATTCTCAAAATGAATTATTATAAACGCATTTAATCAAAATAACAATTTATCACATAACCGTAATTACAAATACTTGTGTACCAAACAAACATTTGCATTAATCATCATGTGGTCAGAAAATTAATAAGTACTAAATTAAAACATAGCAAAATTGAGTTTATAATATTCACGTTTCTTAAACATAAACGGATACTTCGAATCACATAATATATAGAATATATTAGAAAAACGAGCATGACATTGCAATATATACATTAACAAGAACATAAATCAACTAACATATGCCAATATCATACTCAAATTCAAAATACCCAATTTACTAACATAAACCCCAACTTCCAAACGAATGATTTAACCAACGAAAATGAAAACGGGAAGTTATACCTTGTAGAGGAAAGTGCGTGTAACACGAATACGCAAAAATGGAGATGAATGCGTGCCCGGAAATGGTTGTTTGGTGGTGTGGTTGTTAGAGGCGTAGGTGGTGGTTTAAAATGAGTTTAGGTTTCAAAATGAAGAAGAAAGGGGCTGCTGGCGGTTTTCTGCCTTTTTGATCCATACGGCGTATGGATTAAAAAGGCCCAGGTCAATTTCATTAAACCCAGTCAACGCTCGGCCCAGTGGCCCATTCCAATCCATACGGCGTATGGATTAAAATTTCAGAATTTTTTTCAAAAACGTTTTTCCATCCAATTTTTAACTAAAACCCCACACTTAATTAATATACTTAAATATCAAACCTGGAGGATAATCATGACTTCAAAATCTTCATAATTCCACACTATACAATAAATAACAAACATTAATAAACTTAAAATAAAATCTCATAATTAAATAACACTCAAAATAAATACTTAATATTCAAACCACACAACCAAAAACTAAAATCCAAAATAACTGAAAGTCTAACACAATCCAAAATAAACCAAAATGTTAGAAACAATCCAATAGCATAAGAAATAAAAGAGATGATTAGAATCACTGCTTAGGATAGAGAGCAAGGAAACGCTCAGTGATTATGGGAATGACGTTAATGATCCCATGACCAAAACTTGGAAAATTTGCCAAGTGCTCATTAACCACGTGCTGCAGATAAACCAAGTCCCAACTGATTTTATTAATCTCCCTATTATTTACTCCCTCAGGTACCAATACCAATTTGTCATCTTCCAACTTGTACTCACGTTCAGGATGGTTTTCCTCTAACTCACTTATAAAGTCCAAAAATGCCTCAGTTATTCCATAATGATTCCTCATCAAGAGACTTTTCCTCAACACTAGTACAAAAACGGGTATATATGGCGGTGAAATAGGCCATCTGAAGCGGTGAATAGACCGCCCCTGATACCGGCGCCACGAAAAGTGGGAACTTGTTTGAAGCGGTCAAACGACCGCCACAAATTCTATAAATAGGAGCGGTCAAATCAAAAAATAGAGCGGTTATATAGATACAAAAATTGGCGGGAAGAATAACATTTGAAGCGGGTTAGTGATGACTACTAAAGCGGTTAATTTTGACAATTTTGAAGCGGGTTAGTAAAATAGTATTTGTAGCGGTTCACTTGAAAATAATAAATGTGTAAATGGAGCGTTGTCTATCTAGTTTTTGTGGCGGTTTTTTAAATGGAAATTGAAAAAAAAATACATTTGTTGTAAAACAGTATAAATGTGTAAATGGAGCGTTGTCTATATTAGTTTTTGTGGCGGTTTTTAAATGAAAATTGAAAAAAAAAATAGATTTTTAGTGGCTTTTGACTAGCCATTTGTGGCGGTTGTTATAATTAAAGTATTAAAAAAAAAATTCTTGGAACTGCGTATATATGCATTTAGTTAGCATTTGGAGCGGATGTATCGTATATATATGTATATGCTGCTGCGAGCATGCAGAATGCAAATACCAAAACCAGCATAATCCAAAAACCAAATTGACCAACAATTCAAAACAAAATCTAACCGGCCTGAACATATAAATCATGCTAATAAGTAATAACATTACGTATGTACAACATATATAACCTAAATATAATGTTTAAATGTTTAAAATGGGTTTATTTACTTGTTCTGACCGTCAAGAATGTACCTCTTTGCAAATTCGATTGTGCCCTCGATTACCAACTTGTCCAGTATATCGGCTGTATAAGGGGACAAGTCGCTCCAAACCTATAATAAATTCAAATTAAAACATAAAAAAAGAGAACGAGTTTAATGCATTGAATTATACAGAAATTATATATTACGTACTATATATGGACTTACATTTTGTGGGAAATCTGGTTGCATACTCATAAAGAATTGTTGCATATGCATCATTATGTAATACCCACATTCCCAACTGTCTTGTTGTTGAGGACACTGATTTGAAGCACAAAGTTAGTTTAACACATATAATTTATGATCAATTTGCATATATATCAAGTTTTTCAAACTATATTATATGCTTACCAACACCATCTCCCATTGCCAATCCTCGCCTTTTCTCCTGAAAATTCAGTACTATGAAGTTAACTACAAGTTATAAGAAACAATTGCCTAATTAGCATTTTCATTCAAGTTAACATATATACTTACCCATGAACACCCTTTACGAATTTATAAGACTTCCAAGTCTGTTTCAGCTTCATCGAATCCAATATGTATCCGCGGTGCTCAACATTGTCAAGAATGATAAACACCCAATGTTTACTACCCAAAATTTACAACATTTCAGTTTTAAATAATAAATAAGGCAATGTACGTAGCAAATATATATAGATATAATACATACCTTGCGAAATAGGGAGCAAGGAAAAAACGCTTATCATTGTGAGCAGTGAACACATCTGTGACGTGCTTCATGACAGTGGAGATAGGAACTGTTTCCTGGATTAGATGAGGATTAAGGAACGCGCAGTTGCAGGGAAAGCCCAGCTTCGGTTTGCAAAGATACAAGTACCTAAATAAACACCAAAATTTATAGGATAGAATTAGAATGTAATACACATATTTTGTTAATTAAAGATACAAAACGTATGTTTTAAAGAACTTACATCGACCACCAATTAAGAACAGTGACATCGAGCCAATTGTTTGTCACCCAAATTAAAAGAGCCTCATACTCAAACCAATCTAGGATCGGCTCAGGATACATATTATAAGGGGATTCAATCTCAATTGATACGGTTTGTTGATCAATGAACCATGATCTGAATCGCCTACTTATATCTATTAACTCCTTAGGCCTTCTTAACAGCTGCATCTCCATATTTTTAATTCTTTGAATTTGTTGATCACGGAGCTCAGATGGTTTTGATGTATTCTGAAAAACATCATCCATAACTGGGTGCCACATTAGCAAAGTATTAGATTATATGGAAATTAATAAATAGACATAAAATAAACGATATTTCATTACTACATACGTACATAAACATCATCATCACGTGTAAAATTCTGAACTTTGCTGCTAGAATCGGATGGTGAAACACAGGTTGTGGATGCACTGGTCATCGGGTGGTGTCGCACCACCTCGCTGGCATGCTACATTTTACGATTAAACAATTAACGGATAAATATGTACATAACTCAAAAGAAATACATATATACATAACTGGATATAAAATACAACACATTACGGAGTCAACATGTGGTGGTGTGGAGGTGGATGGTGAAACACAGGTTGTTGATGTGGTCCTTGGGTGGTGTCGCACCTCCTCGCTGACATGCTTCATTTTACGATTAAACAACTAACGAATAAATATGTACATAACTCATAAGGAGTATATATGTATACATAACTGGATATAAAATACAACACATTACCAAGTCAACATGTGGTGTGGAGGTGGATGGTGAAACACAGGTTGTGGATGTGGTCGTTGCGGGGTGTCGCTCCTCCTCGCTGACATGCTACATTTTACGATTAAAAAAATTAACGAATAAATATGTAAATAACTCATAAGGAGTATATATGTATACATAACTGGATATAAAATACAATACATTACCAAGTCAACATGTGGTGTGGAGGTGGATGGTGAAACACAGGTTGTGGATGTGGTCGTTGCGGGGTGTCGCTCCTCCTCGCTGACATGCTACATTTTACGATTAAAAAAATTAACGAATAAATATGTACATAACTCAGAAGGAATATATATGTATACATAATTGGATATAAAATACAACACATTACCGGGTCACCATGTGGTGGTGTAGAATCCCTCCTTGGTGGTGTGGGGAGTCGACTTCCCACAAAGTCGTGTGGCGACATAACAGGACCAAGCTAACAAAATGGTAAAACATTAATTATGCCGATAAAACATTACAATATAATACCAAATGGATCTACGAATAGATGTATACGAATACCTTTATCGCTTTGCGAGGCCATTGAATAGCTTCGGTACTTTTGGCTTGGCCTAAGAGTTTGATTCCCTCCTTGGGAATTGGAATGGGAACATTCTCAAGACCGTGTTCAACGGTTTCTACCAGCACAAACATGTACCCGCTCTGCAGTCCTTCCTTGTGAGACGGACAAGTAAACCCACTTGCCCATCTGATTTCATGATGACCGTATGGCATCATAATTTGACATGGAAGGGGTTCCTGTCAAACGCACATGAATTAGATGGAACACGATTCTTCACAACTTTAGGTTATTTTACTAGTAGGATACATATATATCTTAAGCATTCACAATTAAAATGATCACAATGATCAGAATGATCACAGTTAACAAATATATATCTTAAGTTAACAAATTTATATATTTGCAAAGAGAAGGCAATTACCTCATCATCGTCATCAGGCCGGTATGGTGATCCACCAGGTGTAGAAAGGTGTATGTGTTCAGCATTCAAATTACCCACTTCTGTCTTTGTCTGGGCCATGTCGACCTCAACTGCAACTGCTTTCCTCTTTTGACCCTTCCTAGTTCCAAGGGCCTTTTTCATCCCCACCACACTGGATACCGCCCGTGTTCGACCCCCATGTTCTTTTCCCTTGTATTGTGTGAGGGGATCGTCTGCCCCCACCATATCAAAGGTGCCATCATTCAACATTTTGGTCTCCTTCTCCAGCTATATAAATGAAATAAAGTTTCACATGTTAGAACATTTAATAACATTTATTAGTGACAAGTTTTAGAATATCTATAACTTTAGCTTCGGGTTCGGGTCAGCCATTTGGTTTTCGGGTTGATCCAACAAACCGAAAACTAGAGGAGGTATAATTTAGAATATCCAAAAACTGAATTGTCACCCCTATATTCTTACCAATGGCGGTACGAGACTGTGGACCGTGTAGGCCATTACCCACACAAGCATCTTACTAATTATCTTGATATACATTTAAAGTTGAATCATACAAGTATTTACCCACGTAGATAAATGGTTAGCACCCTTGTATCCAACCAAATGATCACTTGTTCAAGCCTAGCACCCAGCTCCTTTCTTTTGTATTTTTTTCTTTATTTAATTTTCCCCTCTTATTTCGCTTTCCTTTCCATTCAATATCTTTTGGCTTATTCTTTAGTCTTTAGTAAGTTATATGTGAGAGAAACAAATTTGTGAAGTAAAACACAAGTAGTCACAACATTTGATCACATTGCTAAGTTTATGAATTTGTTCGCATTGCTAAGTTTATGAACTTTTGGTTTGGTTTTTCGTGTTGAATATATGAATTAAGTTAAACTGAATTCTTTCTTGGTTTGGCTGAATTAATGTTAACAAAACAAAAGTTTTTGGTTTATCATGACGTATGACTCGAAGGATAAAAATCTCAATTCAGAACCCAAACCTTATGTGACGATCATCCTAAAATTTGCCCCCTTAAAAATATAAAATCTGGTACCGCCCCTGATTCTTACCAATTCATCCGCCGCTTTTTTAAGAGAATCCCTACTTTCTTGTGTGTCTGTTTTCTTCTCTTCCCGCAGTCTCGCGTAAAGATACAGAACTGAGCGCTCACACTTGTACTTTGCTAGACACGGGAATTCGGTTAAAACCTTCTTTTTGTTTTTGTAATAATACTCCCTCAAACCAGCATAACCCAACCGTCCTACACGGGCAGGATCCGTGTTTGCTTCCGCACTGGCCTTGGCTTTCTCACTTTTTCTCTTCACATATGCGATGAAAAATAACGTTAGTAACTTGTTTATAATAATGAAACCAACTTAGCACAAAAGTTGTCATATGAACTACCTTGAATTCATCAGTGGATCTCTCAGCAACAAATTTTGGCCAGTGATCCATGTCCATAGAGGGCCATTTTTTATGAGGGTCGTTGTTAGTAGAGGCAAACTGAGTAGTAAGTTCACTCTTCCACCTCCTCCAAATTTTATTCATCTTCCTGTAATGGACTTCTTTGTGCTTGTCGTCTGGTATGTTCCAATGACTTTTCATTAGGTCCCATACGTTATCCAAAACTTCTGGAGCAATTAGTGTACCCTCATCTCCTGCCTTCAGTGGCTTCGTATTCCATCCCAAATGGTAAGGGATTCGTGTTCTAACCTCGTTTCCAAACCAAGTTAGATAATCTGTCCTATTGTCTCCAGTAGCTTCTCCTTGGGCGTCGAACTCAATGTGACGGTCTGGATCAGGAGTGTAGTCATTCTCCTTTGCCTTCCCTAGTCTACCTTTTTTGGCCATGTCGTTTATATTTGATGTCCTACAATAAAGGAATTTATCGATATTAAGTTCATAAAGAACATGTGCAATATAAATGATATTAACACGTACGATAAACACTGGCTAACAATTAAAATGATAAATGAGCAATTAACTACAGACATTATAATTTATTAAGAGTATAATATGTAACAAACACAACGCAAAACGGATAGCAAACATTATACACGTGCAAATAAGAAACTGATCGAATTGTCATACATATATATTTCCCTTTATTAGAACCAGCTACAGACCAGGTGAACACAAATATTAATTCCCACATAAAAACGACAGTGATGGATGCACTTTCTCAAGTATTGAATAGGGTCTTTACTGGCATATCTTAGAGTGTCCTCACAGGCTCAGGATTGGAGAATCAACAACTACGGGACCACATCTTTACATCAATATCATCAAGATCAGTATTGAATTCAATATCTTTTAATTTTGACATATATAACGAGCTGAGGGTAGGGACCAAAAAAAGCGTTGTTTTATAAAGAACATTCCCTTTTGTATGTACTCACAACAATCAATAACATATGGGTGGTGATTTGTACACCACCAACCTTTAGCCATACACCACTAGTTATGCATTAAACTGTTGTACTGAACAACAGAGTGATGCACATTAGTGGTGTATGCCTGTATGGTTAAAAATTTATGTATAAATTATATATTTACCTAAAAAATTATGTACAAATATATCAATACTGTATATGTTTCAATCCGGCATACACTAAATGAAAAATTTTACATAGAAAAATACAATTAATTTACACTATTTAACAAACTACCACCAATAATGGATGTATTGGAGTTACATGACAACAGTTCAAAAGCCAATCAAAATTGGAAAACCTAGCAATTAATGCAACCGTTTGGATATGAGTCGCGGCAAAATTATACCGTTATAAACTTACCAAAGTGCAATGGGTTTACGATAACAAACTTTAACCTAGATTTACCGGTGGATATTTGTGGATACGGTGGTGCAGAAGTAGAAAGAAGCCGAAGATGATGAAGCAGAAAATCTCGATCAAAAGTGTATTCTGTCTCTATGTAGACCGAAAAGTGCCTTTTCACCAATAAAGCTTAACTCATTTGAAGCGGTTAAAAACAATACCCGCTTCAAACTACAAAGACAACCGCCACGTCATAAACCAACCGCTTCAATTGGCCAATGAAACTTTTTGATTTTTTAGCCCACGTTTGGCGGGGAACCAAAAAAATTGAAATTTGGTGCTTTAGTTTTTATCAAATGCATATATATAGATATAGTATAGATATAGAATATAGATATATATAGTAATAGTAATATAGATAATATAGATCTATATATCTATAATCTATCTATATCTATTTATAAAGCATATTGCTATTTTATTGTTGCAAAATTTAACAAGTACGGAGTAAGACTCAATAATTCATTATTTCATTTTATATAACTAGATACTAGGCATTGAGCCCGTGCGATGCACGGCCGTTTGAAAAATGCAGTTATTTAGTAATTTGTAAGTAGCCGAATATTTTAATGGGCATATAATAAGTGTTATCAATAGCACAATTAATTTGTGGTGTTGACCAATTACTTTATGTTTACTTCGATAATATTTTCATATATATCATTCATTTACTTTTCAGCATAAAGTTATAAACAAACTTCTTTGCAAACAATGTTCAAGAGTTTGTAAATTAATAACAAATAATCGTTAACTAAAATAATACGCTCTAATAGGTAATTAAAAAACTTTATTTTTATATATAAAAACTAAGCGTTGAGCCCATGCGATGCAAGACCATTTATATAATACTATTAAATTAGTTTGTATGTTATTATGTTTAAGTTTGAATACCTAATACAATTAAATTAATTTGTAAGTTATTTTGTTAAGTTTTAATACATTTGTTGAGCTTATGCAATGCAAGATAATTAAAAAAATAAAAATTAATCATATGTTTTTTAGGTTTTCAACTGTATCTTAATATTGTTGAAAGTTTAAAATTTATTACTGAAATTCAATAGTAATATATACCAAAATATCAGAAAATAATCAATTTCATATATCTTTATTAAAGCTAATTTTCTTAAAACATGGTAGTTGATGATGATAATATTTGTTAATTGCAATGTATAAGATATGGATTGAAAAATGAATTTTTTTTTTATGTAAGTAAAAATTGTTATATATTAAATATAATATAGGAATTTTAAAGGCTATTATAATAAAGTATAATTGATAAATAATAGTCTTAGTAATTATTAATTAAGGTTTTTAAAGAAAAAATAATATGATGATGTGTCAAATTAGGAGGCTCTAAAGAAAAGAAAATGTTATGACGTGGAATGTCTAAATATCAAAGAAAAATCTTTGTTTTATATGTATAGATAGATAAGTTGTGTAATTTTTCAATATTTTGTTTTATTTAATATATTTAATAATATTTAATATTTAACTTTTAATTAAATTTAAATTTAATAATTAAAATGGTAAGTGTAATTATTTAATTAAATCTAAATTATCGGATCACCTTGTAAATTTTCATTGAAAGGTCCAGATTGCTCAACGGGATTTTGGTTTATTTATATTAATAATTATTATTATTATTATTATTATTATTATGTTATTATATTAGTATTATTAATTATTATTATTATTAGGATTTTGATAAAGAGTGCCAACACGGGGTGTGGTAACACTGTGTTTACAGTGTTTTTGGTGTTGTGTTGTGAGTTTAAAATTTTGGGGTGTGGTAACAGTGTTGTGGACAGTGTTTTTGAATATGAAAATGTTTGAAGGGAAAAGTTGGAAAAAAACATTAAAAGTGATCAAAACGTCGTGTGAGCCACCGTTGGAAATCAAACGCTGGACGAAAAACGCCGCAAAAACGCCGTGTTGAGTACACCGTGATGGGGCCGAAAAACGCCGTCGAACGACGTTTTTTCATGAAAAACGCTGACTTTTAATGACCGACATCGAGTGCTCGGGCACTAGTTAAGCATTCCTTAATTAGATTCAAAGTATTAATTAAGCTCAAAAGTTTTCATGTTTAGAATTGATCTTGAAATAATTAAATTTATTTATGAAATATATGACTTATAAATATAGAAAGTGAGTGATGCATTAAATACAATTAAGGAATGCTTAACTAGTGCCCTTAGGGCACCATTTAGCAAAACTAACTAAAAGAAAGAATCAATTAAATTATGTTTTCTTAATTGATGTGCATGGATGCATGCTATTAGTCGTGAACACAAAACCCGTACCCCGGAACCGAACCCGGAAAAAAACCAGAATCGAACCCGAAAAAAACCGATTTTTTTGAACCCAGTTCGGGTTTTTTTCGTACCCGGCGGGTAGGGACCCGGGTTGGGTTTTTGAAATTCAAATCGGGTTGGGACCGGGTACACTACGGGTCGGGTTGGAAAACCCTGTATAAAACCAGGTTTAAAAACCGGTATTCGTGGGTCAAAAACCCGGTTCGGGTCGGGTCGGGTAGGTCAACAACCCGGTTTTTCTTCCTTTGACCTAAATCCCGGTTCGGGTACCAGGTCGGGTCGGGTATGCCCGAAACCCGACTTTGTTCACGCCTACATGCTATAAGATGTAATGCCCCCCAAAGTCGAAAGCAGTGACTAACCGGATATCTTAAGCTTTCAACGATAAACCATAGTGGAAGGTAACTATTAGCCACAACTTTAGACTAATAAAGAGCTCCAATTTGTTATCAGTTTCCGATGTGGGACGGGTTGTTACAGAAATCGAGGGACTCATGTGCCATTCATGAAGATATATATTAATGAAAACCTCATAGAAGACGATGTGTCTCAATGGGGTTATCTTTAAGACATTTAGCGTATCCCACATTAGTTGGTGACGATTTTAAAATAATTGTGGTCAACATGCATTAGCTGGCAACCTCTTATTTCCATTGTCTATTTTTCGATATTTTAAGGTTTATAATGACAAGTTGAATCTAAAAATTTCCTGAGAACTTTTGGGGACAATAGAGGTACGTGTTGGGTGTATAAGGTAAACTCCTGTTCAAAGTATTACAAACGCTCTTATTGTGGCCAAAAAGGACATTGGACCCATGAGAACTATAAAGTTAAGCGTTTAGTGGAAGTACATTGATCAACTTTTTGGAAGTTCTCGTGTGGTCCCGCAAATTTTTCGTACGCTAAAACTTATATGTCTGAATTCCATAAGCAAGCAACACCATCTTGACTGTTTATAAATTCAAACGTATACATTCACTACTTCGATTCACTATGACAAAAACGACATATTAATATCACCACAAAATTAAACACATGGTGACTTCCTACAACACTAGCGTCCAACATTATAACCATAAAGCACAAGCATTTGACTTCCTTAATTACCCCACTACTATCATCATACTCGTCGCGCCACCAACATCTAACATTAAGGTAACATCCCGCCTTACCACGACACAATATTGTCCGGTTTACCAGCAGGCGCACGACTTTTCCTTGGCGACCACACTAGTATTACTCCCCATGAGGTCACCCATCCTAGAACTACCTCGCTCGAGCACGCTTAACTGTAGTTTTCTCACGGGATCTACTACCCTTACGGTCCCAAAATGTGTTGTGTCATGTAAGGATGATATTATCCTTATAAGCCCCAATGTAACTGCCCTTTACCACGGCACAATATTGTCCGCTTTGCCTGCAGGCGCACGGCTTTGTTCTTGGCGACCACCACTTTATCCTGGACACTTCCCCCACACGAGCACGCTTAACCACGACGTTATCGTGCGATCTACTTCCACTGTGGGCCGAAAACGCGTTGTGTCATAAAAGGATGACTTTTTCCCTTACAAGTCTTCAGATCTCCCATGTCAATGGCCGATGTGGGATTTGCCTAGAGTGTTACACCCAAATACCTCATGTTCATGGCCAAATTATTTCCATTAATATGTAGATCACTATAGTTAAATCATATTTGTTTCTATTATATTTCACATGGATAAATAATACATAACACAAGCATTTTACAATAAATCTTCAATATATTTACATTTACGTTTTTATTTTAAAATCGTTACTCGCACCTCCATCATCCGTCACCAATTTTACTGCCGCATTGCGCGGGTGTAATGCTAGCTAGTACAGTAGTACTCAAAAATGAACGATACATGTTGTAGGAGCGATATGATATATCGGTTTTAGCTAAAGTCATTCTATTATCCGATAAGTAAGAACAATTAATTAAGAACAATATAAATAAAGAACAAATATACAAAATTGAAAATTAACCATCCGCTAAACTAGGCAGATCATCATTAATCCACCTTTCTTTCTGTTCGATCATTTGATCTAGTGTCTCCACCATCTTTTCGCAGTTCTCGAGTAACTTTCTTTCTTCGGCAATAGATCCACGTAGACAATCCATATATGAAGATTCAATTATATGAATCATCATATTCCGTCGCTCAATATGCTGAATCTTTTGTTGTTTATCATAAATTGAATGATTTAGTTTATCAATCGTCTTTACTACTTCTTCTTTTTGTTTTTTATCCTCATCTAGCATTTCTTTCACACAATTGGTGTACAATTTGGAATACACTCGGAATCGATGCGTCGCTGTATTCCCTCTTTTAGAAGGTGGTTATGTAGACCCAGAAGATTCTTCCATTAAGCTATACCTGTTTTGATTTATTGTGGAAACTGGCCGGCCGGAAAGTTTTACCAAAATATTTTTATTTGTTCGAATTTATATAAATGTTGTCAAACGTACAACCAATGGCAATACATGTAACAAGAAGCGGTTTTGTATAATATTCTAAACATCTTTCCCCCAAAAAAGTAAAGGACCAGACCGCTCCAATTAACATTCTAAATATCTAGAATATGTATACTACGTATAATATTCTAAAATCTAAACATCTTCCCCCCAAAAAAGTAAACGACCTTCACTTTAGGAAACTACTTATAGGCCGGCCTACTACAAGTCAACAACATATGAGAAATTAAATGGACTTTTAAATGCCCAACCACCAAATCAAATCCCACTTTCAACGACGCGGTTTTGTGTTAAATACACCGCTTCATATTAGAATACTTATATACGAATTAATACTCCGTATTTGTTATCAATATATATATATATATATATATATATATATATATATATATATATATATATATATATATATATATATATATATATATATTCATGATAATATATTGATGAATAATAATACTAATAGAATAATAGATCGATGAAATGATAACACGGTGGATCGGAGTAACATATATTTTAAACAATAAGAGAAGCAGATTCATAAAAGAAAGAAAAACTTGCTAATTCATTTGATATACATGTAGATTACACATGATTACAACAAGTCATTAAAAACTTCATTTTGTTCCACATTTTGGTTGAACCGAACAATTTGTGCTTCAATCCTTTCCTTCTGATTCACGTAAAACCTAAGATTATAGTCAAGTTGCTCCTTATAGTCAACCTCATCAGTGGAAGGCTCTTTAATTTTGCGGGTCTTTTGAAGTTCTTTCATGATCTTTTTTATCATGCTTGTAATCTTGGTAACTTGATATTGCAATTCTTCGATCATTTCATTATTAACATCTATCAAAGTATACACCTTAGAGCGGATACGATGACGTTCCTGTTCGCTGACATTCACGGTGCTAGTGACCTCATCTCCTGAAGAAGCCATATATTGCATGTTAATAATGCTAACAAATGTTACGGAATAATTTTTTGAGATAGGTTTTGATCTAGAAACTGATGTCCCTTTTTTTTGGGTCTTTCTACGGTTTATATATTTACTTTTTTCTGGAGCGGTTTTTATTTAAACCGCCCCACCTTCGAAACTTTAAGAATCTAGTTTAAAAATACGGAGTAATAGTAATAATATAATATAATAATTAATAATAATAATACAACACAAATTATTGTCTTATACTAATTTTAAACACAATTAATAATAAAAAAACTCCAGAACACTGTCCAGAACAGTGAGAATTCAGTTTCAGCACACCACCAAAAAATCCTCACTTTCAACATTCACCAGACCACTGTCTCAGAACACCGACACCACACGCTGTGCTCCTATGCTCAAATCGACATTTGTCTTACTTTAACATTAATCTACTCCGTATGAGTTAACAAAAACGATCCTAGGTAATTAACGTGTGATTAACGTGTGATTAACTTTAATCATATGTGAACACTAATTTATGTTAATATAACATATATATTCATGAAAACAATAGATTGATCAATAGATTACAATGAACACTTGCTATTTTTATAAGTTTTGTTCACCTCTATATTTGATGTGAAACTCGTAATTAGTTCTTCACATTTTTCCTTTTGATCTTTGTAAAATTGAAGAGATGAGATGAGCTTGTAACGATAACCTACCTTCTCAATTTCCTGGATTTCTGAGTAAACGTCGACAATTATTAGACTAAACGTTGTTATATGTGCACGTAACATGTTGATGGCATCACTATTAACATCCATCAAGTTTTGAGTTAGAGTACCCATAGCCTTTCCATTTAGTCTCCATTTTGTAAAATAAAAAGATATAATGTAGTAAAGAGAAAAGGGTAAAATGGTATTGCTTCTATTGAGAGTTGTAAATGCTTTATATAAAGAGAGAAAGGGGACATTAATGAGGGGTAGGTGAGATAAGATAATTAATACAGTGTACATAAATAAGCTGAAGAACCATCACAGGATAGCCTAGTGGTTGGCGTCCTGTTATCCTCACTAGAGGTCTCAGGTTCAAACCTTTAAACCTCACCAGATGCAAAAAAATCTTTGGGTGGCGACTGGAAGGTTCGGAAACGTACATGGTAACGGTTAGGCCGCGTACATCACAAGGAAAAGCTTGGCCAACCGAGGGAGCCTGTTAAAAACGGGATTACCCTTTAAAAAGGGGAAAAAATGAAGAATTCAAACATATAATATCAACATAATAACCTCAAAATGGGAAACACGACGTCCTATTTCCACCTTCTCTCTAAAACACCACACAGATCACACAAAAACTACATCAAAAACGCAATAAATCACCTAGCTCATTTAGAAGAAAACGATCACGGAGTCGAGCTCTACACAACCATCCTCTCGGATTTCACATGCGATAACTTTGTAAGACCCCGACAATCTCGTAAATTCTTAGATTTCTAAGTTTTCTTTGATCTATCTTCGCCTTTGATCGATCCACATTCGTATCCGTAAAAGTATTAATGTAAAAAAACAACAAACGTTGACCCATCTAACATACTTATGACTTGTGACAATGTTTGATGAATTATAATAATAAAAAAATGAATCATAGTAATAAAAAATATTAAATTATATTGCTTCTCCCTCTTATCCACCTAATTTTTCTTCTTTTTTGATCCCGCTATATATATATTATCATTTCGTGCTTGTAATTTTATTAATTTATTGCATATAATAAATAATAGTAATAGTAATAATAATAATAATAAATAATAGTAATAATACTCAGTGAATTAAAGAACTTCATGTCAATTTCAGTAATGAAATAACTAAAGGATAAAATTACATTATCAAATGAAAAATTACAAACGTATCAGATCGATCCAATCCCTAAGGTTTCGATCATACATCTCGAAACGAATTAGCATGTTTTCTGCGTTTTTTTTCTCGGAGGTGTAGTATTGAAAATCATCTTCAAGTTTCTTGAGAAATTTGAGCTCGGATGCAGAGGGTTGAACTCCAAATTCGTCAAATTTATCATTGAGGTCGTTGATCCATTTGCCGATCTTCCCAATTGCCGTATTAAACTTTTCGACGTTTTCTTTTTGTAATTTGATCATTTGTTGGTCTGTCTCCTTTAAAACGCCTGCTTTCTCTCCTAAAACATACTTCTCTTCTTCGGTTGCCATTTTTTCAGTTTAACAAAACAACTGAACTATCTCTTACAATCTACGAAATATCTTTCTATTTTATATAGTTACAGTATTTGAAGCGGTTTACTGAAAACCGCAGCAATAGTGTGTGGCTTCCTTCTGGGTTTTTGTTGCGCTACTATAGTTGTACCGTTGTACGTAGAGTTGCACCGCACGGCCATAGATATAATGCCCAAATGTCCAAAATCAAGGGAAATCTTTGTTTTACGGAGTATATACTCTGTATATCTATTATACGGAGTATATATATACCTATTAATATATTATTACGTAATACGTAGTATGACATTTAAACATGAAATATAGATCATCCCCATAAATGCAAATATAAAAAAAATTGTAATATAATCACAAAATACAATCTCGTAACATGATATCGGAAGTTTTACATCACCACCTAGGACTTCTTGAACACACTCTTCTGCTATAATCAAACAACTTTTGAAACACACTTTTTAAGCTCAAAGATAAACATGGCTACAACATTTGATATACACTTCTAGGCTAAATGAGAATTAAAAATTTAAAACGGCTTTTGTATGGACGACGTTCCATCTCTAGAATGCTAGGAGTAGTATCAAATTCCTAGCGACCTGATACGATACATACAAAAAGCAAAACAAAAGAATGAGTGATTTGAAACGTGTGTGTGTGTATATATATATATATATATATATATATATATATATATATATATATATATATATATATATATATATATATATATATATATATATATATACACCATTTTCTCCACACTTTCTTTTAAACTCCATGAACATATATGCTCATCAACAATCAGTCGAAGCGTTGAAAAAAACTCGTGTCTATAACAGGGAAAACGTGATTGTTTACAATGCTGTTATAAAGACTTTTTCTTTTCAATGTTCCGATAGATTGAGAGAGTGGGATCTTGGAGAAGATATAACAGGGAAATCGTGGTTGCTATGTAGTATCATATGCAAAAGAGTATCACAATTGAATAGGCTAGGGAAAGGGAAAATCTTCATATTTTCCTTTTTTGGGTAAAGACTAAAGAGGAGGACACTGGACACCATATACTTATAAAATAGGGTGAGAAATGGGATTGAAATATTGAATCATTGAATGCAACTCTAAATTAAACAACTTAACCCCACTGACCAAATTGAATGTATTTGCAACTTTGCAAGTTTCGAGACTATATTGTACAGTATAGAATTGTTTTATATTCAACCCAACTCAATGTCTCAACCTTTAAAGATATAAATGGAGCGGAATAATGCATGTGAAATGGCTAAATTTTGCAGGTTTCGAGATTGGACTACTCCCATTATTAACATTTTAGGAACACGGGTGGTGATATGTCCACCGCTCTTTTTTGATAAATCACTATCCTTTTTAAGCTTTTTTTGCTGACTCTAAAAAATAATTTTACTATTATTTGATCAGTTTTGTAGACACGTACAAAATGACTCTAACTTCGTTTCTGGTCACGTACGATAATTATTTAAACTGAAATTGGATATAAAACTACGTAAGTGCAAAATAGACGAATGAAATGAAACCAAATTTCTTTATAAATACATACAATACAATACAATAACGGAGTATATTGCATGAATAATGCGACAAAATTGTCTAATTAGTATAAATACATAAAATAATATAAATACATACAATAATGCGACAAAATAAAAGGAACACAACCAAGGTTTGATGTATAAACATGTTATATATCTTACAGTCTTACTAATTTCATGTATGCAAATTATTTACGTAACGGAGTATATTGCATGAAAGAGATCGATAAGGCATTCCATATATTACAGATAAATAATAGATCGAGTGTGTACTAATTATTAATATATTAATATATCTATCTATAATTTATAATCTATAATCTATAACCACACTTTTCATCCATTAAATATTAAATCTAATCACTAAGGTCTTTTTGATTGATTAAATATCAAAATGGATAGTTATAACGAGACATCCAAAAATAGTAACATATATAACATATAAACATAGATTCATTTTAAGAGTTTGTACCATAAATAGTCTTAGTCTCAATTGTTATCATCTCATCCCATCTCGCGATATTTGCTCTACGTTCCTCTATGCGTTGAAGTAACATTCGTATATGTTCTTCGTCTTCCTGGTTCCATTTGTTTGAATCGTTTTGCCGTGACGTTCGGATTGACTATTTAATTAATTAATTGGTTGACTCATAAAATCAAATACTTTATACTTGTAGCGGTTTACCTGAACATTTGGATCGGTTTATTACTAGCCTTTATCTATTTATTTCATTCTTATTTAGTTATTTATGTTATTATAATTATATTTATTATAAAAGAGGGACGGTCATTTAAAGATCTTGGAGCGGTTCACATATGTTAATTTAAATTTCCAACATTTCTCTTTTATCTATTTATCTATTTATATTTATTTTATTCTATCTTATTATTTGTATTTTATATTTTATATTTCATATTTATATTAAAAGAAAAATCCCGAGAGATTAATAACGTAATATAAATAAAAGTCACCCCGATAATAATAATAATATAGTAAATAATAACGTAATATAAATAAAATATGGAAACATAAAATTACATGCACGTATGAAACACACTAATATATTACTTTCGATTAAAAAAAAGAATGATAATAATATTACAAGTTTTGAAATGTATCGATAAATAAAATCTTTTTTTCTTCGCTTTTATCAAACGAAGATGACAAAGTAGAGAATTGCGTCGAACATGTTTCTTCTAATTTGAGAAGTTTTTCAAGAGAAGCAATAACAGAATTTTTGAATTCTGAAGTGGGTAACTTCTTAAATTCCTTCTTCAAACTCTTTGCTTCATCAAACTTTTCCTGCATGGGCGTGTACATACTCTGGACTTCATTCTTTCTTCTCGTCTCTTCCTTCACTTTAGCTTGCAACTTCTCGATCGTCTCTGATTTGTAGGCGTTAAGTTCCATTTGTTTACTTGTAATCTGAATCTGAATGTTTAGAATAAAATTTTAATAAAAAAAAATATATACTGCGTATTTATATATACTCATTTATTACATGGGAGGTGACTGATCGACAGTGTAATCATTTCACAAAGCCGAGTAGAATTTAATTCTAATTGGAAGTTGTAAAATTGGAAGTTCAATAGTTATACCAAACAGGTCAATAGTTGAATCACTATTTTGATATTTTTAATTTTTAATTGAATAGAAGTATACAAAATACGGTACAAAATATAATTGCCAAGGACTATATTCACCAGGAGTGGTGAATTTTACTATTATATGAATAGTTTGTCTTTTACCTATTTTTATATATTTATCTTACAAAAACATAATAATTATTTTTCTATTGTTGGGTAATATTTATAATGTCGTTGGATGAATTAACAGAAAAAAAAAAAAATAACAACGATGAAACAACAACAACAATAATAATATCATAAGACTTATTGAATTATTGATCTTAAGACATAACTAAAATTTTACTCGTTAAAAATATTATCATTTAACTTTCACCGTGGCTTTCGATTTGATTTGGTTTGCATTAAAATCCAAACTGTATTTAACGAAAATTCAAACAATAGTATCATTTAACTTATAATTCTTTTCACATAACAACTTTAAGTGAAATTGAGTTTTTCTCAATAAAGTTATGTGCACTCTTTCAACTTAACAAATATGATTCATGGATGTATAAGTTATACTAATAAAAACAAATTTAAGTTTGTAAATTAATATGTTGACATTTATAAATCAATGTTTGTACATTGTTTTAAGCATCTCCAACAAGGACTTTTTCTAAAGCTTTTTTGTGTAAAAAAGCTTTTGAAAAGCTTTTTATCATTGGAGTATAAAGCTTTTTAAGTGTAAAGCTTGATAAATCTCAAGCTTTTAAGCAAAAGCTTTTTACCAAATTTGTGTGTGTAGGCTTCAAAAGAAAAGCTTTGCAAAAGCTTTACTCATTGGACTTATCTAAAGCTTTTTTGGATGTTGATGATGTGTCTTTGGAAAAAGCTTTATAATAGCTTTATACATTGGAGATGCTCATGAGAACGTCATAATTGTCACGTGTACGAAAACCATGTATGATAATTATTATTTGAGTATATATATTTTGATACGTTCTTTTTTATATTTAAGATTAAGAAACACGTATAATATATTCACTTAAAATTAGAACATACATACATATAATAATTTATACATATTTAAACTTTTTTCAACGTCTCAAGGATTTCATTCTTCTTTCGGATAGATTCTTCGATAACATCCAGTGTATCTTCAATTTCAAGTTGATGTTTCGTATCCTGAATTCGATCTCTGCCGAGGAACAAACTTAAGTAGAGATTAGCATCATCAGCAGGACGATTATCCAGTTGATTATCCCAAACTTGCTTCTTTCGAGATGATTCACCAATACTATCATTCAAAACACAAAGTTTTAGCCTGTTTTCCCTATCAATTGAGTTCATAGACTCGATAAGCCCTGTGACCTTTTCTTTCAATACTTGATTTTCAAATCGTGTGGTTTTTTGTTTTTTGTGTGGTGGTGAAGATGTGCAACCAGATTCCATTTGAAATTTGGAATAAATTGATTTATTAGTTGTGAATAAAGAATAGAAATAAGGATATTATCATTATGGGAAAAAAAAGTTGTAATTCAACCCGATTTATAACTATGGTTCTTTGTACCAACTAATTAATTAATTAAGTATCTAATAAATGCAAACTTTTCGATGCCCCCAGTCCCTCTCAATTTAAAGTCTCAACAACCAGATCGATTTTATCGTCGACTTTTAATATTTACTACGGAGTATTATAAATTATAATAACCAGTTTATATTAGAATCAACAGATATTGAAGCGGTTATAAACATAAATGAAGTGATCCAAAATGTGAGGAGCCGCTACATTTCAATTTTAACCGCTTCACTTTGGAGCTGATCTAAGAGACTAAAAAACATGAAAAGAAAAGTCAAATGTATGTCAGCCTGTCAGGGAAGGAAGCTGGGAGGGAGCCAGGGAGGGGGTGGTGACTGATGTCATAGACTTTAATTATGGCTAGGGGAGCATGGTGTGGTCTTGTCAATTACACTAGATTTTTTTATGATATATGCTATAAATAACTACTCCGTATTTAACAAAATAGTCAAGGGATTATTTTGTTAAATGAGTTTGGTCAAGGGATCAAATTTGTGATTTTGTTAAATTTATTCTGACACAGCAATTATTAATTCTATAAATAAATACATGTTCCTCTTTCGATTAAGGCAAGTTCATATTTACAGTCCCCCTGCTATGGAGACTCTTATCCTCCACGGTAGATCTGGCCATGAAAAGCAATGCTCCAACATGGCATGTTATTGTCAATTTCACTCGTGTAGTATTACTGATTCTTACAATAACTTGTATGTCCATTACAGTTGTGGACATGTATCTTCTGCCATAAACTTCACTTACAATACGCCAATTTCTGTTACTGTGGCAAAAAACGAGAAGCATTTGGCTCTTCTAGACCATTTCCGAAGGTGTCATATTCATTCTTAAACATAACAGTAAAAAGAATGGAAGATGTGTATCAACTTAGTGCGAAATGCATGGATACATCTTTCTCGCTACAATCATTTGTGTATAAGCTTAGCAACTTCGTGCATTTTTGGGTCTTAAATGTACGTGTTGTTTGACATTTTGTGTTTGTGTTTTAATGTTTCACTTGTTTGTTTAGTTTGTTGGGCTTCCTGAAATTGTGTGTCTTGGGATAAGGACTTGATCGAGCCGAGCTGTCTATAATCTAGACGCTTTTGACCTCAATCAGACTTGTTTTAATTTGTAACTGAAATCTTTATAATCTTAAAGATTTTTAGGAGTTTTTTTTTGTGTGTGTGTGGATGTGGTACGAAATTTTTTTAAGTGTTGAGTACATTGGATCAACTATATTGGTCAATCAATTTTCTCGTCTCCTATTTTAGTTACCAATTATGATTTTCATATGTTACCACAACATTTCTTTCTCATTGAACAAATTAAAAAGACATTTATACTTAAACTATTAAAATTAACATACATAATTGAAATTAATAGTGCCATAGGACAATTTTTGAATCTCTTAATTAATAATGAAACATTACGTTATTTCTTATACAAAGAATTCAAAGTCTCTCTCTTTTGATTCATAGACCTCTCGAGTTCTTTGAGTTGCTTCCAAAGATGTTCATACTTCTTCTTTTATTTATTGAGTTTTTTGGTCCATAGGTTAACTTGAATATGCATTACTTCATCCCTTTGCGCTGCATAATTTAAAAGATCCATCATTGGAGAAGGAGGACGTGGAGGTATATCATTATCTGGAATTCGAGAAGATGATGCCAATGCCATTATTATATATTGTTTTTTAAAGATGGTCTTTTAAGAGTTTATTAATAATGTGGATTTTGGATTTTGATGTATATATAGGCAAAAGAAATTGAATTGAAGGCATTTAATTTTATTTAATCTACTACAATCACCGAAGGTGATTTTCACTATTTATTAACCTATTCAAACTCACCTACACACTATTTCAACTCAATCACAATTAATATTATGTATTAACTTACACAAATTATAAACTTTTATAATTTATAAATATAACTAAGATCGAACAACCCAATTATGTTTAGATTTTCCATTATAAATGAAAAACTCCATAAAAAGAATTAGTTGTGATAGATGAGTAAAAAATGTATGAATTTAATTATATCAATAGCCCTTTGGTCTAGCACTATGTACGGGAATCTATCAATTGAGAGGTTATGTGTTCGAGTCTCGTGAGAGACAAGTGCACATTAATCATGTGAGTTAAATTGTAGTATTCTTTTTTTTAAGCACTTAATAATTTTGTGCCAATTGATAACTTTTTTTTTAATATTAAATTACAGAAAGTAAGAAATTTCTTTAATAATATTGAAGTTTCAAGTTTATAGAAGATTTATGAATTAATATCTTGAAGTATTTTTTGTTAGGTGACACATGGCACCATATTAGGTGCTACTGTGTCAACTTAATGAACATATATATATATATATATAACAACAACCAAAGATAATTTACATGCATGTCACAAAATATATAAGGCCGCCAAGAACCAATCCATATACATTAATTAATTAAACTTAAAAATGTGTGGGGAACCGGATTAAATATTGATTAATTCTTCCACCTGTATAATACGAGTAATTAAAAGTCAATCGTAATTGAAAAACTTTTCGATGCCCCCATTCCCCCAACAAGCAAATCAATTTTATCGTCGACTTTTAATACTTTAATTATATATTAATTAATTAATTTATAATTAATAAATAATTAATAAGCATTTTGTTAAAATAGAATCAATATATCTTGAAGCGGTTAAAAGCATTAATGAACCGATCCAAAACATATAAGACCGCCACATTTTCTTTAGTAGGAATAAAAATTTAATACAAATAAAAATTGTTAAAAAAGTCAAATATATGTCTGGAAAGTGGGCTGGGGAGGGTCAGGGAGGGGGTGGTACAGGTATCATAGACTTGATAAGGCTAGGGATAGGAACATTGTGTGGTCTTGTCAACCGGATTAAATATGGCCACCCGTCTATTAAGTTTATTATTTATCATCAGACGTAAATGCAAATTTTTCATGACCAAGTCGATCCCCCAACAGCCAAATCAATTTCATTAATCAATACTCATTATTTGTTAAATGAATGAATCAACAATGTTGAAGCGGGAAAAAATTATTAAACCGATCCAAAATTATTAAAACTATTAAACCGGATTAAACTCTCATATCAATTTGATTTGATTTGTATATTTCTACGACGATGATGATTTGCTATTATAAAAATAACTAATGCTTTAAAAAAACAATTAAGAAAAACATTGACCAAGTGCCTTAAATTTTGACTAACATAATTTTTTGACACCGTTTGGCATAGTAGTTTCATTGTTTCAAAAACATAAATACCATGCAACACTGAAAGTCTGAAACTATTGTTCTTTTCTAGAACCGTGGTCTATATATATGGAATATTTTTTTTTAAAGGACACATATATATATATCAATACACTGTTCTAAACAGTAATCAACCATTGGCTTCGGCAGTCACTTTTGCAATGGGGATTGATATATACAATATGGGTTTTGTTTTTTCATCCACCAAAACTTTGCTATACTGTACTTGTACTATGTGCTTAAATGTTTGTACAGTTTGGTGTAAACATCAAAAGTTATGTTGTACAGTATATGTCAACACCCATTTGCAATACACTCATCGATCAACTGTTTTATATTCTATGTATCAATTAATAATCAATATATCAACCGCTGTTTATTTTTTTAAATTGAGAATATGTATCGGCATACCCAATTATAAATACCCATTACTCCGTTAGCTTTGGCAATCACTTTTGCATACAATCATCCGGCACAATCACCTAAATTGGTAACAATAGCATCATCCAAACAACAAAATGAAGCAGTTCCATATGAAGTTCTCACGTTTTGGTGATCTTCTTTCAGAACAATATTCATTCACGACCGCAATTTCTCTGTTTACTCGTCCGTCAATCATAGCCGAATCAAATCTCAACGAACGGAATAAAATATTCCTTAAGGTCACTATTATGCTTTTCTCAAAACGTATTCACATTTTCCATTACTCTGGCAAAAAGCCTGGCAGTTTTGCTGATTCTTTCAAAAACATATCTTTTGCCGAACAAATGAAATTTTGCATCACAGAAGTCCTTGCAAGGTATATCTTGCTATTCGTCCGAGTTCTTCAATTGGAGATCAAAATAGATCGAGTATGTAACAATACGTGGTTATAATTATATAAACTACCTAGGTTAAATGTTACTCAATCATACAGTATTATATTGTACGTACTATACGTACGTTGTTATGTAATTTTATGGTATCAGTGTGGGGTGTTAGTATATTAAATCAAATTGTAACATGGGAATTATATATAAAGATGAAGCAAAACAAAAAAGAATTTGGAACATGGGAATTATATATATAAAGATGATCAAGTTTCAGCACCGAATTTCTGTAGAAACTGCAACGACATTTATTGTTCGTATACAAGGTTTTGTTATGTCTCAATTGTGTATTTGGGACTCAAACATCGCGTTCTGCTTTGTAATAACTTGAAGATGAGATTAATGATAATGGAACCAGTGAAGATGAAAAGGCTAGAGTAAATTATCATCAACTGAACATGTACATCGTATCAATATATACTATGTTATTTTTGTGTTCGTAGTTTAAATTTTCAATCGTATGAATTAATTAGCTCATGTACATCGCCTTCTGCTTTGTAGAAGAGAATGATTATGATAATGGTACGAGTGAAGATGAAAAGGCTAGGATAAACTATCATCGATAATATCGTCGACCTTTATTAACTTTAATTTATAAAAAATTAAATAACTAAAAACCGATCCAAACTTTCATATAACAGCCTTCATTAATCATTATATACCAAAACTTCAACATTCAAATACTGTCTTTTGGGCCGATCCATGAACATCTTGGCATGGTCCAAACAAATGAACAATACCCGAGGAAATAAAGGGATCGTATTAATTACGGCCTTTTGGGCCAAAACCCTGAAGGCTACGATCCTGCATGCACAAGGAGGATCGTCACTCGATCAGAAGAAATGCTCGAACATATCTTACCCACTAGTGAGTCTGATACATTAATCGCCCATCAATCTTCTATCACAAGAAAAACCGTGTGATATTATCTGGAACCTCTTTCAGACATATTCCATTAGAAAATGGGTATCTGATAGTATCACACATGTTTATGCAATACGTTTGATCGACGTCTCCTTTTTCTTCTTGATTTCAACACCAATAGAGAATCTACTAACATTCTTGAGTTCCAGAAGAGAAAGAAAACCTCACACTTCAGAAGAAACAAGTAGATTCGTCTAAGGATGCCAAAAAATTTAAACAGAGAAATCTCGGTTGAAGAGTTGAGTATTTGTTAATTTCTTTTTGATAGATCTGATCACGAAAAGTGAATTTGATAGATATTTGAGAAATTAGATGAGAGAGGATCAGTCTCTGACCATTAGATACTTGAATGAGGATCATATTGGGAACTTAATTAATTGATGATCATATTTAGGGTTTGGATGAAAAAGTGACCTAATGTGTATGTATATTTATACTACAATGAGAATGAATACCATACCATTGATGAATGAATTGAATGCTAACAAGTAACACCTACCGACGCGACTCTAACCTTTTGCATATGTATCTATATATATATATATATATATATATATATATATATATATATATATATATATATATATTTAAAAATTAAATCTGATTATGAAATAGAAAATAAAAAAAGAAGCTATTGAAGCGTAATAATAGTTTTACCGGAGGGTAAGGTATTTCAATTGGGGCGGTGTTTATCTAACTGCTACTAATTGTTTCTTACAATTGAAGCGGGATAGTTTTACCCGCTTCAAAATAAATTTACTAGTGGCGGTTTATAAGTAACCGCTACAACTATTTATCACAATTGAAGCGGGAACGTTTTACCCGCTTCAAAATGAATTTACCAGTAGCGGTTTAAAAATAACCGCTACAAATTGGTTACCCCAATTGAAGCGGGTTCATTTACCTGCCATAAATGTTATTACTTGAGGCGGTTTAACCTTAACCGCTGCATTTGTGTAGTTGGGACCCCACTTTTTGACTGGTAAACCGCTACAAATTAGATAATTGGACCCACTTTATAATCCATATAGCGGTTTTCACTTAAAACCGCTATAAAGCTGCGCTCTTTTTACTCGTTTTTGTACTAGTGCAAGCAGCTCACTCGTCTTTCTATCTTTTGAAGAGCTACCTCTTGTCTATTGCTAAGGTCTAGCCCCGAATGTTTGAAAATATTAACCAGCTTAGTATAAATCTCCATCATTCCATGATTGAAATGTTCCCAAGGGGTTGAGACCTTACTCTTGTCAATCAGAATATCCAAGTGAACTCCCAAGTAACTAGCCAAATCAATCTCATTATTCGGGTGAATGAAATCCGGATGAGGCCTATCTAATTCTTCCTTAGCAAGACGATCCACTTTCGTCACCATTTCTTGAAGATAGTAATGAATAGTATTCGTCATAATGAATCGATGAGGTGTAATATCCGTTAAATGGTCATCTGAATGTAGCAATCGAACCAACTCTTTTAGACTAAACCTAAATTCTTTATCTGCTTCTGCACTAGGATGACCAGTTACCTCATACAAAGCCCTAACCATGCGACCATGACACGTGGTTTGATTTGCCGAGTATGGAAATGCAGAATGCCTCAGAATCTCTGTGTATCTTTTCTTCTGAGCAGTGTAGAAGTTCTCTTCTTCCTTAATCCTAGTTTCTAGAGATTTCCCAAAAGTAGTGAGGGCAATATAGAATTGCCTATCAATCCCATACTGATTCTCAATCAAAGCTGCCTCTAACACATCATCAACCAATGCCCGTTGATTACCAGTAAAATCAATTGTGGATCTCTTAATAATCTCTGAACTGAAAGGGATATCTCCTCTAAACTCCTCTAGTGCCGATAACAATCCCTGACAAGATGAGACAACAGGAACGGGAATGCGACCTAAGTGAGTATAGGAGGCACTATCTCAGTGGAACTAGCATCAGACTTAGCAGACTGATCTCTCTTAACCATATCATTATCGTTTGCATCACTTTCAAAGCTTCTCACCATTGGATTATAAACCTAAATAAAAAATATATCTGAAATACAAAAACACCACTAACGAAAAATAAGTTAGTTCAAACAAAATAATCACAAATTACATAACATATACAAAATTACATAAATGAAATTCCAACCGGCGGACAGATTTCCATCCGCCGGTTGAAACTAAATCCCCAAAAGTTTAACCAATTAAAGGATAATCAGTTTCAACCAGTGAATTAATGAAGACTTGTTACACAATTACTTAGAATACTTTAAACAACTTTACAAGATTATTTGTTTAACAAAATTCTTTTTTTATTTAAAAAAAAAAAATAAGAATTTATAAATTACTAACTTCTATTTAAATAATCACAACCGTTCCCTGGCAGCGGCGCCAAAAACTTGATGTGCTATGAAAGCGCGTCTTGTTTTATATTTTATAAATAGAAATACCTAATAAATACTTTCAAGCAACCAGGCAAGAATACCCGATCAATTGTAAATATAGATTTGGTAAGTCCGATTCGAACACAGGGAACAGCGGATTTATTATAAATAGAAATTAACAATTAACTAGAAAGCAGTAAATAATGGGGGCGTTTTAGTTCCGGTCGAACATTTGTTTAGAAAATATTTATTTAAAATAAACAAACTTAATTAAAAACTTAACTTAAAATAATAAATAAACAATAATAAATACTAATAGGAAGGAATAAGTAATTGTATAATTAATGTCACTCAGATTCATATTTCCCGATTCATTACGTATTGATTATCTAATTGTGATTCTTTTAGATCAACTTAACACCAATTTCTTCAATGATATTAATTTGAATGTGTATTAGCCAACGGTTCGGGTCCAACTAATTCCTACAATCTAGGGTCCAACATTGAACACTGGTTCCAATGTCACAAGATGATCAGTCAATTGTGTGCCTTTCCCTAAATCATGCTTTAAACATTCACAACTAATTATAATTAGCTCTAGTGGCATGACTCAACAATACCCAATAATTAACTTATTGTCTCGTTCATTTTAAAGTGAATAATTATTAATTTCTCAACCTATCAAACTCAATCTATTTAGCAATGATCAAAATCCTAAGATAAAAACCATCAATAATTAATAATATCAAAGGAACTCAATCTCATTGATATTATTAACCACGTTGAGAACTATTAACTACCAGTTACCAATAAATAATTATTCACGAGTAATATAACTGTTTTCAATTAAATAACTTAGTCAATACGCAATTATAATCGTTCAACAATCATAATCCAAGTTCAATCAATTACACAATCACTTTGATATTCAATTAATCATTAAAACAGAAATAATCAGATTATTCAATAACAAATTCATCAATGAAATCGAATAAAAGAGTTATACCGAATCAATAAAGACGAATTACAACGATCCGCGATGAATAACTTCAATCCCGAGCCCTTGTACCTCCAAAATACTAAACTAATTCGTAACTTAACCCTAAAAACCGAATATAAACCTCTGAAAACGAAAAACTTACTAAAACTATCGTTTTCAGGGTTTAAACGCGTTTTTATACTTATGTGGTTTTTGATCCATACGGCGTATGGATTTCCATACGGCGTATGGATCAATTTCAAGCCCAGCCCAGACTCGCGTAACCTGGGCCTCCTGCGCCACAATCCATACGGCGTATGGACTTCCATACGGCGTATGGATTGGATTTTCAGCCGGTTTCTTGATTTTTCTTCATTTGATTATATCTTCGACTTCGGCTTCACTTATTTCTTCAAATACGCATCATTTAGCTCGTTTATTGACTGTTTTCCATTTCTTTCTTCATAAACGCTCCATTTCCACATCTATTTGCAAATATGAACGAAATCAATATCTATTCTTAATTAAATGCAATAGAAACATCCAAGAATATGGGTAAAATACTACTAAAATATAGTACTTTTGAGCGTTTATCACAAGGTAACTATGGGTCTCCCGTGTGCTCATGTGATAAAATATTGGCCTGGAACAACACTCTCATTGGATCTTGTTCATCCACAATGGAGGATTGATACATTATCGTTGAACTCGGAAGCTGATTTGAACATTGATGAAGCCAACAAATTTATGCATTTGCTTACTGAGTTGTACTCAAAGTACCAAGTGTGGCCCATTAATAAGAAAGAATTTGCTACCTCGATGATTACTGAACTCATGAACCAATCTGAAACATTCTTTGAACCGATAATTCAACGAACAAAAGGAAGACCTCCTAAATCGAAATAGAAAAGAGGAACCACTTCTACAAGACGAGATCCTTCGAAATTCGAGCTTGTGGAATCATCACAAACATGTAATCTTGTGATAAACGCTCGGGCAGCAAGGTGAAAAGTGAAAACATAGAATAAGGGTAAAATGGGTTTGAGGGTATAATAGTCATTTCATTTAATTTTTCCTTGCAGTGAGTAAATGGGTCCTTGTAAAAATCAGCTCCCTAGGGAGATAGAGATTGAACCTCTGACCTTTATTTTATGTTGAATGTCCCCACCATTAATCTACCATTGCGGAGACATGTAATACGGAGATAGTAAATCAATAAAACTTATCTTCGTTGAATAAATGAAAATGTCCATATATTTATTTAAATAAAAATCTATCTGTCTATCATCATCGTCATCAAGAATAATTATATCATTCAATTACCATACTGGTATGATTTTTTGGAAAGAAATTTCATTAGTATACTTACAACTTACAAAGGTTTTCACAAGATTGTTTTGTATATCGAACTTGTAATTATCATGTTGTGTACGTATTCATTCATGTTACTAATATGTCAAACTCTATGTGTTAATTAACATGCCCGTCAGATAATATGTCACGGGACCAGTTAATTGTTTATATTTTCTTTTTGTTGATTTACCGTACACATCAATAACCACGTAATTTGATTTGTGTCACATAATCGTCCACATCATCATCTCAACCATATTTTACAATGACATCATTTTCGGCACCTATCATCTCCGCATCACCACCATCTTCAAACATCACAATCATCTCTGGTGTCACCACCATCTCCGACTATTTTTCTGCCAACATTATCATTTTAGAATTTTGATGATACCCTATTTTCCGGCAACAACCACACAACCAATTTTACACCACCTTAACCACCATCTCCGAACGTTACAACCATCATCTTTGACATTTTTTCCGCCTAAAATTATTTTTTCGGTGACACCAACACCTCTACAAGACTACAATCCATTTACACCACCTTAACCACCACGCCCTATCATCTCCAGACATCACAACCATCATCCGACGTTATATCCATGAACATCAAATTTTCCGCCAACATTTTTTTTCCTACAACCACGTAACAGTGTAACACCACCTTAACCACTAAGCCCCCTCATCCCCATCCCCCACAAACATCTCTGAACATCACAACCACCATTTCTGACATTATTTATAACTGAACATATTGTTTTCCACACTATTTTGTCGGGCAACATCAACACAACCACTTTAGAGTTTACACCACCATAATCACCAACTCATATAATCTTCACCGAACATCACAACCATCATCTCCGACATTTCTTCAGTGAACATTATGTTTTTCCGGTGAAAATGAATATTTATTATTATGGAGGAAAGAGAAGGGTTTAAGTACAAAGTTGGATACATTTTCTTCATCCGTCATGAGTTAACGGCCACGTGACACATATAAAAAGAGCTTAACATAATACACATAACCTTTATATAAGTTAACCAATACATACAATATGATGGACTATTAAGATGAATACATATGATAAAACAATTAAAAGGTTAATACTTACTAAACGATTTTGTGGGTAAGTTAAATATATTTTCAAACAATTCTTGCTCAAAGAGAACCAAATTAGTCACACTTGTTTGACAATAAACATCGTTCTCTAGCACTTGCACATTAGGTACCCCTACTAGGCTACTAGGAAATCACAATCAACCTTACCTATAAAAACTAAAATATCAAGCGTGCATTTGAAGTTCGACAACAAACATAAGTTTAAAACTTTAAACCAAGTGGTGAACAATATAGCAAGGTTATGATTTAGTCAAAAAGATTTAACACATCGTCCATGTTTTCAAAAAAAAAGAAAATTAAAAAAATGGAAACTATATTATTATTATTTTCTTAGTTAGATACATGTTTGGATAATTGGAAGGCAAAAACCATGTTTGAAATATGTATATTTTAATCAAACACCGGCGAGTTAAAAAATAGTCCATAATAGGGGAATCAATCTCAACCACTCATTTTCATCAAATACCCATTTCTCCCACATTTTTTAAACTCAAATATCTCACAAATGGTAAGTCAAAAAATCATGAAAATTGTACCATAAAATTCAGCGTTTTCTCCTCTTCGATTTGCCGTCCCTCAAGGCATACTTCTGACAATTTTTTTTTTTTTTGGTGGGTTTTACAAATTAGTAACACATATGTTAGTGATTGGTTGTACATTTGATTTGTGGTTAGGGTTAGGGTTTAGTGCTAGGGTTTAGGGTTTAGGATTTAGGGTTAGGGTTTAGCAGGGTTTAGGGTTAGGGTTTAGTAGGGTTTAGGGTTTAGTATGATTTAGGATTTAGAGTTTTGTAAAGCGTTTAGGGTTTGAGGTTTAGGGGTTAGGGTTGGGGGTTTGGGGTTTCGGGGCGAAACCCTAAACCCTAAACCCCAAACCCTAAACCACAAACCCCAAAGCACAAACCCTAAACCCTAACCCCAAACCCTAAACGCAACACTTTAACACATGTGTTATTAAATGTGAAACCCACCAAAAAATATGAAAAAAAAACTCTTCGAAAGTATGCCTTGAGCGACGGCAAATCGAAGAGGAGATAACGCTGAATTTAATGGTGGAATTTTAATAATTTTTCGATTTGTCGTTTGTGAGATAATTGATGTTGGGGGTAAATGAGTTTTGTACATTGGAGCATTCTCTTTGTACAAATGACACAATATCATTGGTTCCCTCATTCTCACACAAATTCATATTCTCATTTGAACCCCACCCTTATACTTCATTCATAAATGTACACTCACTATTGAAATATGATTATTTACAATTATAGTTAGCTAATCAGAGACTAAACATATGAAAGCTTCTCATAACAATGGATGGAATTAATTGTTTAAACTTTAGGATATATTCCAAGAAGTTGAACATTTAAATCATCATGGTCAAAATAGAACTATAATAGTAGCTTATGACCCAACATCCTAATAGCATGGCCCAATCCATCACCATCAACTTTAGCTCAAATTAGACGGTTTCCATGAACCGGCCTAGTTGTTTAACCTAAGCCATTTTTCTATCGATTGGTTTAGACTTTATAGTTGAAAAGTCAAAGTAAACCATTCATCCACGTACAAGCAACCAGGGGCGGAGACAGGACGGGGCAGCGTAGGCAGCCGCCTCCACAAGATATTATAAACTATGTAAAAAGAAAGTTTTTTAAAGTATTAATGGCATTTTAAAATTTCCGCTACTATGAAACTTTAGAAGAAATAAAAATAATTTTTTTCGCCCCCTCCATCCGAATTTCCTGACTCCACCCTGCAACCAACCGAACAACGATAAAGAAAAAATTGAATATTCAACATTGAGTCATTTTAATTTATCTTTCTTAGGAGTATGTTACTTTTACATTAATTAATTAATATGTACTAAAACAGAAAGGGTAACAGACGAATAGACGATCTTACAAGGGGCATATATACACCGAAATAGTCAAGGATTGATCATCTTTAAGAATACGGGATCAAGTTACTTTTTTGTGAGTGACGCTGACAATAAATAAAGTTCAAAATAATGTTCAATTTCTGACGTGTATGAGTACTTGCATTTAAAAAAATAAAAAATTCGGCTTAATCCTTTGTCAGGATAACATATATTAAAGGATCAGAATAGAAGTTGATACTTTAACCCGTTTCGCAGATCTAACATTAGTATACCAAACTATTGCGAAATATCAATCAAGTCACAAAGTCCTCTTAAAACATCAATTTTTTTTCTTCCCGAAAATGACAATTGCCAGGAACAATAAGTTATCTTCAAGTCTACTTATTTTAGGTTATAATATTCTAATCTCTACTAACATTTATCGCTTTCGCATCTATGTTAATATTTTGTGGAGCAATATATGCTGTAAAGTTCATGATTTGATATAGTATATCGTCAAAAGTTTGGTATATATTTATAGCAGTTTGCAGTTTGAGGGATTGATTTGTGGAATTTCCAGCTTGAAATTTGAATGAGTTTCTAATTTGCCGTATACTATCCTAACTTTGCATTATTGGTCTGCATTCTTGAATAATTAGTAACTTTAAAAGCATTTACGCTTTCAATTTCATTCGTCATTAGTAGATGTGGCAATTTTAGACCCATTAGTTAATTTTGGGTCAATTTGGTTAATTTTTAGGAGGGGATGCGTTTGTTGGGTCTCCTCCCCATTTTTTGGATGGGTCTAAATGGGTTTTTCAATATAACCTCTAATTGTGTAAAAATTAACCAACGGGTTTAGACGGGTGTAGCGGGTAAATTTGTTTTTTTTCCACCTCATTTTATTTTTTTCATTTTTCACTCAAATTATAAAAAAAGTTTGGTGAACCCGATAACCCGACCCGACCCGAGACCCATTTGACCCGGACCCGTTTAGACCCATCCTTCTAAATGACCTATCTAGACCCGGACCCATTTAGACCCAAACCCATCTAGACCGTGACCCGACCCGACCCATTCATTTTGCCACCTCTAGTCATTAGGTGTAAGTTACAAAAAGGGAAGCGGTTCGTGCACCACCATTCTTTAGTCGTATACCATCAGACGTGCTTTACAGTTTTGTATAGTTTAACAACACCCTAAAGCACATTTGATGATGTATTGCTAAAAAAATGGTATACGAATCATCACCTTAAAAAAAATAAAAAATTGTTAGGTATGTTATTAATCAATTGACAAAAACTCTTCCTAGGCTTCAATGGGTATGTATAGCAGCTGATTATTTTACTTAGTTTGGATTGTCTATTTTGTTTTTATTGACATGTGACATGTTATTTTATTGTGTATGTATCATGTTCAATATTTGGCCTCTTCCTGCTTCTACTTGCATGATGCATGTTTTTTTATAAAAAAATTTCGAAATTAAATAATATATCCATATAAGGAGACATAAATTCTTGTCTTATTTTGTAACACTTCTCTAGAGTATGTACAAAACATTCATTATTTTAAATCTTATCTTACTGTAAATAATTAAGTGCAATAATCATCCTGTTTTTGTCTTAAGTCACCCTTCAATTATAGATTCTCCTTCAAGATTAGCATTTATTAATTCTTGTTTCCATGAGACTATGAGAAGGTAAATAAAGCCATTGAAAATTAATTTACACTTCTTTTGCTCAATCAAATGTGACATCTTGAAACAGAACAGCAGAAATTACACCACCAAATTATACATGTAGGGTAATTCTAGGTAAAAAACCGAAATATATATATGGGACGGTTCAATTCATTCTAGCTCACAAACGATACGAGATAAACAATTTGATTCAAATTACAAGATGAACCTATAATTTATTGGGATAAGTGTCTGAAAATGTATCAAACTTTGTCAAAATCTCTATTGTATATATCAACTTTCAAAACATCTATTGTATGTATCCAACTTTCGATTATTGCTAATTGTATGTAATTTGGCTGATGTGTCATCAATATATAGTACCCACGTGGCATTCACACAAAGCGCCACGTAGAAAAATTACATACAATTAGCATAAATCGAAAGTTGGATACATACAATAGAGGTTTTTGAAGTTGATACATACAATAGAGATTTTGACAAAGTTTGATACATTTTCAGATACCTGGCCCTTATTTATTTGCTAGTACTGGTGATGGTCATGGGTACCCTGCAGAAAAGTTCATCATGAACACTAAAACAAGTTTAAAAACGCCTTTGATTGATTCGAGTGATCAATTCTTTATGTAGATGAAAAGAAAGATCCATGATGGCCATACGGAACACGTTGAGGGAGAGTAATCTTTGCTACTGTCTCATCCCCAAAGTTCTTAGCATCAACTACTAGCGCCTGCATGTCATGACCACAAAGTATTGACATGAATTATACAACAGATTAATTAGTAAATAGAGGAAAGGGAAGGTGTTTGATAGAATTTACATAAGAAGTGTCATTGTCTTCATCATGAGCAAATGCAACAATCCAACCATCATCTTCTTCCGCAGCTCCTGGTTTCGCCACAAAAGCTGATCCTGTCAAGAAGTTGTTCTTTGGTAACCAATGGTACTTTGTCTTTACTATTCCTTCACAATGTGGGCTTTGCTTCTCGGATTCTTCAAAGTATAATTTGGCTAATCCGCCATATTTAGTTTTCCCTGAAACATAATTATAATTGGTGTTGATCACTTTAGAGTGGAGTTCTCCATTTGGTATTAATTAAATTACTTATTAAAACTTTCAAATGAAATGACATCATCCTACATCAGTTCTACTTAAGTTTACTTCACTTTAGAGTTGGCTCCTAGGAATTAAGTTGCTTCATTAAACGTATTATCATTTATAGACCATGGTTAGATTGAGCAAAAGTATGCACTTTAAGTGAAAGCGATATTTAAAATCAAGATTAAGAACCATATATGACCATAATTATAATTATAATAAGAATTATATATGTGAGTTAAAAATACCTGATTCAGAGCTTGCAAGGGAGTCGATAACTTGGGTGTATCCATATTGGTGTTTAAGACCAGTAAAATCTGCATTGATCATAGGAAAGTCCATCGAGTATTCAGTTCCAGTTACATCTCTTTCCTTAACCTCCATTGTCTCCAGGTTCAATCTCCATTCCCTCACAGTAGTAAACAGCATCCCATCTTCTGCTGCTCTGTGATCATTTCCATTACTTGACCCGTTCGGTTTAAAGTTAAATCCTCTAGAGAACCAGTCAAATTTATCCTCGCCCCAAACAGGTCCTGGAAGAATTGCTGCATTTGCCTTGCATGCTCTCACAACAATCTATTTTTTAATTGGTTTAAATCAATCGTCAAAACGACATGTTAAAGGGAACAAAAATTTGGTGAGTACAGAGATCATAACAATGATATAAGATATAAGCACCTCATCACCATCTTCGAAGGTGTTCATAAGGTGATAAGAAACAGAAGGCTCTATATAAAACCACTTAGTCGAGTCTGCATCACCATAGCGAGGAATCACTGCAATCCTTGCATCTTTCTCCCTTTCGTACTTGAATAATCTAACAGAAATACCATACATAGTTTTAATGCTTTTACTTTCAGTAACATTTTCTTTTTCTTAGAAAAAAAATGGAAACATTCTAGTGAATAAGGTAATCAAGCACTTACTGGCCTCCTTTCATTACCCTCTCTGGGCTCATTGTGAGCATAAAATCAATTAATATGTTGTACCTGAATATCACACAAACATAATGCAAAGATTATGTCATATACTTCTGCACCTGAGATTACTAATAGGAAGTGAAAGAACTCACTTGTTTGTAACGCCCACATCATGGAAAACTGAACAGTGATCTAGTTGCAGGTCCATTTTGTGAACAAGTTCTTTTCCATCAGCTATAAAAATAAACTGATTAGAGAATTCAATAAGCAATAAAAGAACCACAAATCATCAGCCATTTATTCAAGTACCTGAAATGACACCCACAACACAATATGGTTTTGTAGGCTCAAACCCTACAGTAACAAGTTCCCCGGACCCTGGTGCTTTCTACAAAAAATAAAATAAAATCCCATGAGCTTCCAGAAATAGTGTTGTCGTATATTATTTTGAAAGGTAAAAGTAAAACAGAACACCTACTAACCTTTGGGTGTGATGTGAAAGCTCGAGACCAAGTTCCACTTGGGTTCCAGTTACCATAAGTTTCAAGGCTAGTCAGATCTATCTCTTGCGGCAAATAGTTCTCGGCAATTGAGTAGTGCTTTCCACCATGCTCGAAAACATTGGTGTTGCTCATAATTTTGTACTCTTGGCCAAATCTCAACTGACAATGTCACGTTATAACCAAACCAGAAGAAAAACAATATGTCAAAACATCGACTTCATGTCATTTTTAACTCTTGAGTTCTTAATCCTGTTTCCGAATTTCATTAATTATTAAGTTTTCAACGGAATAATTCCATGCATACATGCTAATTTCCATGCCTCATTACTATATATATGTTGCATATCATCATATTATCATTATATCAAGGTAGAATTCGTTGCTTGTAATAGTATTAGTCCAAAAACCGCCATTAACCATTGTTATATGATACATACACAGATTTGTGGTTGGTAACCAAACATGAAACATATATGTAAAATCTGGGAATCGAAATCTTACCACATTAAATAATGATGCAGCCAATGTAGCTGGAGGATCTCCTTCTGCTACAGGAAGGAAAGCAGGTTTCTTTCTTTGTGATTCCATCTTGTATGTATCTGTTTCCACATATCTGTTCTTGTAGAAAAAGTCCCATTTTCCTTGTGCATCTTTTTTGAAATGTAAGGCATGAAGCATCCCTTCTCCTTCAACCCATACACTGTCTGTTTTTCCAAACACTGATACAGCTTTCTTTAAACCCCCAAATAAGGGATTTGATCCTGCGCACATACACTTCTAACATTTAGATTTATAAAATGCAGATATTAGTAATTAGTGAGTAACAGTTCAATTCATAAAAATTGTTTAATACAGTACCATTTCTAATGTAAACGCCCTCGGGAAAATCTTCTGGAAGTTTTCCTTGGCAACAATCAACTTTTACAAGCTCCCCAATCTCATCAACTGGTGCAAAGTTTTTCTGAAAATAAATATTTTTGACAAAGAAACTTGATATATAACCACCCTCAAATAAATAGTATGCAGTGACTAGCTAGTAGCTACATCCCCAAGATCCGCAACTTTAAGGCCGGCCCATTCTTAAAGACATTGAGCTTGAGGTTTAAGAGCATAATTTACATGCTTAGAGTAGATATACATATACCTGAGACGGAAGCATCGGTTGGTCCACGAATTGGAACATGGAATCAACAAGTGTATTTAGTATTGCCGATGAAACCGTCTTGACAGCTTTACCAGCTTCAGTTTTGAGAGTTGAGTTTTCCATCTTTTGTGTCACTGGCTACTCGATCATGCATAAAGATTGGTCTTTATCATTTACCCGATTAATTAGCAAACATGCATTAATATGCTTGAGCCATTAAAAGTGGAATCATCAATCAATCAATCAATATCAATATATATTATATAATTAAGTTTGAAAAAAAAAACCTTAACAACACTTGCGATCGCAGTCTTGAGATCTCGTGCTTGAAAACTGATGGGATGATGATCGTTCATCGAGCATCGAATGCTGGAAAGTACACATGTTGTTGTTGCCATCTTTCTTTCTCTATGTGTTTGTATGTATGTTTTGTGACTAATATCATCGCCTATTACACCTTTTATAACAGATAATCAAGTCACGACATAACATTTTGAATATATATATTTATAGTAAAATGATAAAATACTTTTGTGTACTTTAAATCATGTAATTATCTTTTAATTTTAATCAATACTACATCATTTTGCAGCTCTCAAAATCTCATGAGGTAAAATATAAAATACATGTTAAAGGGTTGTAATGAAACACGTGAAAGGGTTAAAATGAAAAATAAAGATTTAGTGTGACGAATATTGTTATTGTAAAATGGTTATGTAAATACTATTTCACCATAAATATTATGCCACTATGGTATCTTGGTTGGAGAATAATTACACTAAACTTTTGCATCATTTTGGTGTAAATTGGAATTGGTGTAAACATTTGAGATCTTCTTGGTGTTCATATATTGTTAAAAGGAATCCCGCGCAATGTAGTGGAAACAATTTTTATTAATTCTACATCATGTCGGTTCATTTCGCATTAACTTTACATGTTGGTACCTTTATGAACTTTGAATCCTAGCATTTACTCACCGATATAAATTATACTACAAAGTTGAAAAATGTTTTGTATCTCTTGTATTGTTTTCTTACCATACATCAATCAACGCACTTTTATGGTGTACTAACACCTTTCAACATTATCATCAAGCTTGACTCGATTCAGTTTTGATATCTATTTTGCCTGATTAGACCACTAGCAATTCCTTCGTCGGCTCCGTTGTGAATCACCGATTCCGTCATGACTAACCGCCTTTTTAACAGGCCAAAACAGAAACAATGGTAGGCCGGCTCAGGATGCTTTTCTTTTCCCCTTTTTCTTTGGAACCCAAATTTGTTTTTCATTTTTTCCCTTTATTTTTTGTGATACGATAAAAAGAAAATGAAGCATGTAGCAGGCAGGTTTGTTTTAAGCGAAGAGGCGGAGAAGATAATATAAAAAAACCTTATTCTTTCTTTATAGTTAGATAAAGTGGGGTAGGTTTGTTTTAATTTTTTAAAACTTAGGCTAACCTAAATTAACACATAATACAAATATGCCGATCAATAAGCGATAGATTACATCGTCAGATGTTATAAGCCTATTTTAGAATAACATATTCCAGTATTCATAAAACTATTTACGTTATGCTATATTTGAGTACACTTAATATATAATAATATAATGTTCTAATCTTGCTAATCTTAACTAACACTATGAAAATATCAAAGCAAATATTTTATACCAATAATGTAAGTTGTTTCGTTGTGAAGATTATATTATTATGAAAACCTTTTAATCTTTCATGATGATCAATCGATTCTTATTACCTTTAACTATATTATTTAACCTTATAGTAGAAAAGTTTATTGAAATTTTTGAGCTAACTTTAATTGTTAGAGTTGTTAATTGTTTACTAGCTAAGTGAAAATTCATAATTATAAGTGTAAATTACTTATTAGTCTATATAGTTAATGATAATTTAGTATGCTTGAGTCTTAAATTGGTTTAAGTCAAACAGAAGAAATAAAAATATTTATTAATTAAATCTCTGGTGGAGAGATGAAAAGTAAATGTTAAACATACCTTTGAAATTATCATGAGAAATTCATTTATTCTCCTTTAGTGGTTTAATCATGATAATATAATTGAAATATCATGATAACTAACCAATTCACTTTGTGAACCGATAATAAGGAATAATTATTGTAATTTATTTTTTGAGTATACTCTAATATTCTTTTAATTAAATTAATGTAGTAGTTGTATTTATTTATATGTAATATGATTATGATATTAAGGAAAAATGGAAATTAAAAAAAGGAGTGAGGTCCAAATTCGATCATTGCGAGTTGTTGGTCAGTTGTGCTAACGTGACGTCAATTGGAAACGACATTTCAGTCCTGACTATGGCCATCGATCCACCGCTTTCGAGCTCCATCTAGGTTAATTGTTCGGAATCTTTTTACTTACAATAAAGTTACTGATTAAAAATTTTTAAGGCCGGTAAATCCCTTGTAAGTTTGTTAATTATATTTTATTATTGAGGTTAGTGTCTGAAAATGCATCTAACTTTACCTGATGTCTATTGTGTGTACCCAACTTAGGTTTGCTATATATTTTATTTTTAATGCATTAAACTTTCAAAAGCTATGTTTTAGTGTATTTTGATGGCGTTTAGATTATGTGTCAAACTCTCTGGATGCCACGTGGCACCTTAAACGAGCGTCACATCAACAAAATACATTAAAACACACTTTTTAAAAAGTTAGATGCATTAAAAATAACAAACATAAGTAGGGTACATACAATAAACGTCGAACATAAGTTAGATGCATTCTCATATACTAACTTCTTTATTATCTAATAAAGGGTTTCTTATTCAAGTCAAGACGAATGACTCTATAAAGCGGATAATATTTAAATTGTGAACCTGCCATTTGAGTTTACAGTTCGAAAAATGAGATAGTTAAATTAGTACATAGTAAATTTTCGTTTATTGATATTTGTTGGGTCATCTATAAAAGCTACCAAGTGGTATAGTGGTATCTATACAAATCGTTACTTCAAAAATTACATACAACGGTAAATAAATATGCAGTATTACGTACACTTTATATTCCATTAGTTCGATTTTAATTTAATATATTTCGACGTACTTAATCTTTTATCTTACCGAAGGAATTTTTATTAAACGGATCGGAGGTCCAATTGCAATTGAGAAAAGGACAACATCACAATTGGACTTGGCTTGCCCCCCCAAATTTTTTTGTTTCTTTCTTTCCTATTTTGTGTGTTTTATTTGATTTATTTTATTATTACAACTAGCTTTTAAACCCGTGTATACACACGGGTTATATATGTAAAGTAAAATGTATATCGTATACAGAAGATCTTATTATATTATATGAGCATGTAATGCACTTTATCAAAACGGTTAATTTAGAGCTTTTAATTTGTGACTATTTGATGTACGTAAAATGTAATAGTAAATTGTTAAGTTGATGACATGTACCCGTTGTTCAAACTCGCAATATAATTTAGAGCTTTTAATTTGTGACTATTTGATGTACGTAAAATGTAACAGTAAATTGTTAAGTTGATGACATGTCACCCGTTGTACACGCGCGTTGCAGCGGTACTTTATAAGTTGAATATAGTGAAGTTTCGCAGCGATAAACAAAATTTTCAAGACCGAAAGTTGAAGAAGGACGTAAATAATTAATATTCATGTTGAGTAGCTTCTGCATTGACATCGGTGCTAACATGAACATAATTGTCGAGATCCTTGTTAAAGTCAATTGTCGTGTGATGTAAGTATCAAAATACCTTATTTAATTGTAGTTGTCACTCTTTGATTCTCTATCCTATTTATACACGTATTGACGCTAAAATAGTGAAAGGTTGATGTATGATTGACGGCTTTTGCTTAAAACTTATACATGAGTTAATGCAGATTTTTTAGCAATGGCTAAAATTAGAATGGGTTTTCATGAAATGAATGATACAGAATTTCTACGGAAAAAATTGTGCTCATCAGTTACAAGTTGCTACAAATTTTTAGAATGTGCTAAAGGTCATAAACGGTGTGTAAGATTGAAAAGCTATATGAGATACAAACATTTTACGTAAATTGTATTTATGTATTTAGTTGTATACTTAATTGGTGGGATGTAAACATTTGATATGAATATGTTTGATGTGGGTTGTACCGGCTATATTTTAATGTTGCTAGTATTGTAGTATTGTAAGTAGAGGTGATAATTTTAATTTAGCCCATTAATGATTTATGAGTCAACTTGGGTAATATTTATGAGGTGATGAATTTGTTGGGTTTCTCTCATTTTTTTGATAGGTCTAGACGGGTTTAACGGGTAAATTCTTTTTTTAACACATCATTTCTTTTTGAGTAATGCTATATAGGACTAATTACACAGACCTAAAAACAGACCTATTTTTTTCATTGGTTGAATTATTTCTCTCTCCTAATGCTATCCAATCAATTTTTCACATCTACCAATCACATTTTTAGGTCTATATTTAGTCCTATAGTTTTAGGCCACCCAATCATTTTCCTTTCTTTTTTTTTCTTTTTTTTTTTCCCTCGAATAATACTATTTTTTGGGAAACCTGATGGGTCGACCCGACTTGAGACCCATTTGACCCAAACCCGTTTAGACTCATCCTCCTAAATGACTCATATAGACCTGAACTCATTTAGACCCAAACTCATCTGAACCTGTTTAGACCCAAACTCATATAAACCCGTGACTCGACCCGAGCCATTCACCACTTATAATTGTAAGTAATGGGTAGAAGACATAAGTTTCATCTTGTTTAAATTTTTCAATGAAGATTTGGATATGTATTTGGGTTAAATAAATGTGTCGTGGGATTTTTTAATATATAAGGATTGCCTATTTTAATGGTTGAGTAACATATGTAGCAATTTTCCTTTAGTGCCACTGGATAGTTTAATTGACAATGTATGTTACATAATATTAATCATTTATTTTTATTGATATTATCTCCTCTGTATGTCACTACATGTAATCAATATTGATGATATTGACGGATTGGAATATTAGGAACGTATATTTTATTACATATTAGTATTCATTTAATTTATGTTGTAGGTTACATATTAGTATTCATTTAATTTGTGTTGTAGGTTACATATTATTAGTAAGGAGGGTAAAATAGTAAAATGCGTTGTCCCCTTTTTTAAGATTTAAGACTTTTAGTTCATTTGTTTTATAAAGTAGTATATATATATATATATATATATATATATATATATATATATATATACACACACACACACACACACACACACACAAATTGAAACTAAAGGGAATGATTGGTTTGAGGGTTCTGATATATAGGAACGGGAATGAGAATCAAGAGGGATGATAGGAGGTGTTTGGTTTAAAGGTATGCGTATCCATTTTTGGGAATGAAACCCTCAAACTAACGATTTTCCAAACCCGTCTATAGTGGTGGGTTTGATCTAAAACATTCTCATTCCACCCACTATCAATCACATACCCATAGTAATGATACCTTTACACATATCAAACACGCTCCAAATACAAATATATACCAAAATAAATTACGACGTAATTATTTTGATAAGTCGTAATTGAAAAAGGTAAATGCACCCAACTATATAAGTTTGACTCTAACACCCGTAAAACTCATCCCACGAGTACAGAACATAATAGAACCAGACAAGAACTATAGAAAACAATCTAATAATCCCAATAATTAAAGAAAACATCAATGACATACTTACCAATTTGGTACAATATTACTTTAATGACTAAGGATACATATCATTCTTGAATATAACTGTTTTTTCAAACGCAAATAGTGTAAAGGATTTTTAGAGGATGAGGTGTTTTAACAAAATACATAATTTTACCTCCCTGTCAAGTTATGATTTATTTATATTGAATATGTTTATGTAGATTTTTTAGAATATAATTTAACGTATATATACAGACCGTTAAACTTTAATTTAATTTACTTTATAGACGCACAATTAAAAGTATATGACACATATACTCGTATATATAAGATTTGTAACAAATATAAAAGTGCTAGGATTCCTATTTCGTATGGTTTGATATAATATAATAATAAATTAATTAATAAAAGTTATCCTTATAGATATATGAACCGTATGATAAAATTAATAAATAAATAATAATAATAAAATAATAAATACTGAATTCTGATTGGTCAATTAGACTTCAATTTTGAAATTGGATGTCATAACCCCACTTCCTATATTATATTTATTTAAGATATTATTACCTTGCTTTTATAAATATATAACGTTAAAGATATATAATTAACAATTAAAAATAACTCGAGTAAGGTTAGGAGAGCACACCACTTTTGGAGAGCTAAGGAGGAGCCACTCAAAATATGACAAGTGTCCTCTATCAAACTTTCAGTTTAGCCCCTCTACCTCATATATTTATATTTTTCTCCCTCCCCTTTATTAATACAACTTCTCCCTCACCATCACTCACCCCCACCTTCCACCACCACCTGCCCCCACCACTGACCGCCTCCTGTTGCCGCCAGCCGCCACCGGACGTCGCCGGATTCCGAAGGCCGTAATTATTTTTTCAAATTTTTTTTTCAAAATCTTTTTTCCAATTTTTTTTTTCAAAATATTTTTTTCCAAGATTTTTTTTTCCAAATTTTTTCTCTAAATTTTTTTTGTATTATATATAGTATCTTTTTTCTACTGCATTTTGAATAAAACCATAGCATATTTTGTGCATATATTTTTGATACATATTGTTTGTTTTATACTGCATTTTGTATCACATATTATTCTTTTCCTACTGCATTTTGTATCAAATTATAATTCATATTGTTTGTTTTTACTGCATTTTGTATATAACTATTACTACATCATTCTTTTTTAGATATATGTTAGCCTTTTTCACTGCATTTTGTATATACTATTGTTTTTAACTATAACTTGTATATATATCTACTGCATGTTCTATATACAATGTCAGCAAAATCCAGGAAAAGTGGATAATATGTATAATATAAAATGCAGTAAAAAACGAACAATATATACAAAATGCAGTAAAAATAATAATATATAATATACTATTATACAAAATGCAGTACAAATAGATAATATGTATAATATAAAATTCAGTAAAAAATAAACAGTATGTAATAAATGAAATATATGCAAAATGCAGTAAAAATAACAAAATGCAGTACAAATAGATTATGTGTTATATAAAATGCAGTAAAAAACAAATAATATGTAATAAATGAAATATATGCAAAATGCAGTAAAAATAATAAAATGCAGTACAAATAGATTATGTATAATATAAAATGCAGCAAAAAGAGAACAATATGTCATAAATAAAATATATGCAAAATGCAGTAAAAAACAACAATATGTACAATACTTTTATACAAAATGCAGTGTAAATAGATAATATGTATAATATAAAATGCAGTAAAAAATTAAAATATATATAAAATGCAGTAAATATAACAAAATGCAGTACAAGTAAATTATGTATAATATAAAATGCTGTAAAAAAAGAACAATATATTTATATATGGAAAATATATAGAAAATGCAGTAAAAATAACAACATGTGTTATAGTTTTATAGAAAATGCAGTAAAATGGATAATTTATATAATACAAAATGCTGTAAAAAATAAACAATATGTAATAAGTGAAATATATGCAAAATGCAGTAAATATAACAATATCCGGTATAATTTTAACAAAATGCAGTATAAAATAGATTATGTATAACATAAAATGCAGTAAAAAATAAGCAATATATATTATATCGAGTTGTATATATAAAATGCAATAAAAACATCAAAATGTAGTACAAAAGAAAATTGCGTATGATACAAAATGCAGTATAAAATGATAATATGTAAAAAGAATTGATAAAAACACGGAAAAAAAATTCAATATAATTTTTTTTTCTTTTAAAATAAAAATTCCAGTGGCCGGAATCCGACGACGGTCGACGGTTGCTGGCGGCGGTCGGAGATGGCTGGCAGCGGCGGCAGGTGGTAATGGGGGTGGGGGTGGATGGTAGGGGTGGGGGAGGAATAAATAAAAGGGAGGGAGAAAGTATAGGGGCTAAAAGTAAAATGTAAAAAATGTGAAAGGGTTGTAGGTGGAACTTCATATTTATTATTTATAATTTTGATCCCTGAAATTTAAGGTTTTGATTATAAATACCCTGATTAGATTTGGACCATTGATTTTCAAAATAGTTGGTTGATATTTGAAGCTCTCCAAACCTCTCCAAAACTAGTGATCTCTTTTGATCCTCCATAAAACATATATAACAATTAAAAATAACTTTATACTAATTCTTCAATCACTAAGATCTACAAAAGCACACTTATAGTTTGGACGTCTAAGCTGAAGGTACATATCATGTTGATTCTTACACGGGTGTTCCCATTCAGCGTCACATTTAAATACTTTCCTTTGCGGATGTGTTGGAGGTACTAGATAATATCCTTGTAAGTCAACTTTTACAAAGTGGTTACCATATACGCGAGCAATTACACATATATGATGTTGTTGTGACTCGTGTAGACTGGACTAAAGCAGTAAACAGGTCGTATCTTCTGAATTGCTTAAAAATAGCAAAACCACATTGTACCTTGAAGCAACTAGCAAGCCAATTATCGGCAAAATCATCAAATACTCCTCAATTGCACTAGTATCTGGTTGAAGATCGATCGCTTGAAACATTTCTAGCAATTCAACTTCTCCAAACATACTAGCGTATGCTGCTTGGTGAATGCTTATTTCTTGTAGTAAGTCCTTTCTAATTTAAGGCCAACATTCTTCATGAAGACCTAGATAATTTTTAACTTTTACTTTAGTCGTGTCAAATAATTATAGTCTTTATTGTTAAAGTATTAATTTTTATTAATTATATATAATCTTAAAAATAAAATATAAAATAAAAACAAAATAAATATGGGTTCCCTTCATTCACTATTCATTACAGCCTAGTGCATGCCTATGGGCAAATGATGAGGGGTACCCTAGTTGACTGACACCCTTGGACTTATATAGGTAGGCATATTTAGGGAATCTTAGCTAGAAACAAGTTATAATTGAAAACCGGACAAAATATATACAGTTATCTCCTCAATTCCTTTCAATCTATACCAAACACGCAAGCACCCTTGGACTTATATAGGTAGGCATATTTAGGGAATCTTAGCTAGAAACAAGTTATAATTGAAAACAGGACAAAATATATACAGTTATCTCCTCAATTCCTTTCAATCTATACCAAACACGCAAGCATTATTGAGAGAAAGTAAGCTTAACATTTTATCAGCCAAACATGATACAATAGTCACTAGAAAACTCAAGGGTGCCTTTATATACATAAAATTTTATCCGTTTTTCAAAAAACTTAGAGTGCGTTTAGTTATAGAAAGCTGCTCATGTTTTTCGAAGAATATTTCTAGAAAAATCGGAAAAGAGGAAAACGTGTAAGTTATCACTTCGTTCCACCTTTGATAGCAAAACCTAAGTTGTAGTCATAAATCATAATGCTTGATTTGTCCTATTTTTTGAGATGGAACCATGGAGTTTTTAACCAAAACGGTGTGGAGGGAAAATTAAATTACCAATATAGTTTTTTTATAAAGTATTTACAAATAAGGCGTTTTTATAAGAAAAAAGGCATTCTTTGTGGATTTTACTTACATATTATAAAAGAATTACTTGTAAAACTTACATAATTTGATGTATTTTCTTTGATTGAGCTAAATTGCAAGGGTTGCTTTCGATGATGCTTTTGTTTCTAGAAAATGTAAAAAATGTATCGCTGAGTATTCATGACGTACATTCGATGTACATAAATAGTTGAAATATTTATTTTGATTATCCTACTCTAACAATAAATTCATTTATACAGCAATAAATCTATCTGTTGTAAATTTATAAGAAATGAAGTAATAGTTCATTACATTTTAACGATCGGTATATTTAGTTAGAAATAGGGATGGCACCTGCAGATGTGTCAAACCCATTATCCACCTGAAACGCCTCTATTATTTTTTTACTCGTCTAAAAACTCATTTATTAATGCCCCGTCAATTTTAAATAGGGCAAATGGTCTGTAAATGTATTCAACTTTTTCAAAAATACTTTTGTATGCATCTAACTTTTATAAGTGCTATTGTATGTATCGAACTTACTAATTATTGCTATTATATGTAGTCATTAACACTAATGACGTTTGACTGGTCATAATTTGCATACGTGGCATGAGTATTTGACATGGCATTGCAAAGTCAGTGTCACGTCATCTAAAGTTCAATACATTTTTCAGGTCATTATCTTCATCAACTTTATAAACTTCAATTTTTAAGCGACGCGATTTTTTTCGACGATATCATTTTTTCGGCGACATCATTTTTCCGCCGGTACCACCATAACTAATATACACCTCCTAACTACCAACTCTATCATCTTCACCTCACTACCATCTCTAAAACATCACTATCTCCAACCATCTCCAACATTTTTTCCGGCGACACCTTTTTTTCCGACGACCTCACAACCACCAATTTACACATCTCGAACCACCAAACTATTACAGTACCAACTCACCACCATCTCCAAAACATTACCATCTTCGGCATCACCACCATCTCCACCATTTTTTCTGGCAACACCATTTTTTCCGACGACCTCACAACAACCAATTTATACATAGCTAACCACCAAACTATATCATCTCCAACTCACCACCATCTCCAAAACATTACCATCTCTGGCATCACCACCATCTTCACCATTTTTTCCGATGACACCATTTTTTTTCGGCGACATCAACACAACCAATTTACACCCCCTAACCACCTACCCCTATCATATCTACCTCTTCACTTTTTCCAAAACATTACCACCTTGGACATCTCCATCATTTTTTCCGGCGCAACCATTTTTTCTAGCGACTTCACCGCAACTAATTTACACCATTTTAATCACAAAATCGAGGCCAATCATTAAACAAAAAATGAGAAGATGACGAAGGCATGTTGGTTATGATAGGGTTAAAGATGACGAAGACATGTTGGTATTTATGGGGTTGAAGATGACGGTTTTTGAAAATGAAATGAGTTAGGGGATATAAATACAAGTTTCATACATTTTACCTAAGTTTAGTACATTATTAAATCTGACGTGTCACCTACGTGGAGGCTGACATGGCAAAACGTCATTATTGTTGATGACTATATACAATAGCAATAATTAGTAAGTTCGAAACATACAATAGCACTTTTAAAAGTTGGATGTATACAAAAATACTTTTGAAAAAGTTGAATACATTTACAGACCATTTGCCCTTTTAAATAACACTTTAAACTTATTGAGAAATGTTTATAATCAAAATTGAACTCAAAAATGAAAAAGTCAAGAAAGCTAGCAGGTACCCGTCGGGTAGGTCGGGTACCCGTCAGGTACTTAATTAGTCTCCACTTTCTGTTAGGAATTGCACATGAGCTACCCATTCAACCCACCTGTACCTGCCGAATATACCCACTGGGTAAGGCAAGTACCCGTCGGGTAGTCCTACAGACCTAGAAAACTCAATTTTTAACTCAACTGCATATCCAGATTTTGTAACAAACACAACTTAAAACTTTTGCAATTTTAATCACACTCAAAAACGCCAATATTACAACTCTTAGCCACTTCCAAATTCCACCATAATTTTTACCATTTCAACAATCTCAACAACATGATTCTTGACTCAATTTCTAACACTTTCTAAAACTTAATAGCAACAAACCAATTCAATACAAAGTTAATAAAACACAAACATATTTAAACAAAACTCAATTTGTAATATGATCAACTCATTTACTCAAACAAAACAACTTGCACAAAATATTTACATTGCAACATCTTGAGAATTATATGACTTGAATAATAATAATTATTATTGAATAATAATTAATCACTATTCAAGTCCTATACCTACAATATATTTAACATCATTAGTAGTTGATATATTTTAAACCAATGATTTTTTAGTCTGTAATAATAATAATAATAATAATAATAATAATAATAATAATAATAATAATAATAATAATAATAATAATAATAATAATAATAATAATAATAATAATAATAATAATAATAATAATTAATAATGATTAATTAATAAAACAATGCCATATCAGCATAACAATTTAAGGTCGATCTGCCATGTCATCAGTTTTTAGTTAGTTATAACCATGTCATTGACACATCATTGGTTTTAACTGCTTACCAAGCTACATAATTGGGTTGAAGAAGTTAGCTGAAAAGCTATTATACCTTTAGTATCATATCGTTGAAACTTTATCAACTACTGTTTTACACATATTTCCCCTTATTTTAGTCCTTAAAAGTTTCTTAACGCATTTTGTTTTTTATTTTATCGAGCAGCAACATGTTCAATCATTCGTCTACACTTTCTTCAGTCAACAAGGTACAATATTTCTCCCTCTCCGTGATTCACTGTTGATTCTGTCTTCCTTGTCAAACTTTTTAGTTAAGTATATTATAGGTTTAGGGACTGACAGTAAGTCACCTTATGATGTGCCGTACGTAGAACTAAATAGATCAGAAAGAAGAAAGAAAAGAATGTATGCTTGTTTATTTACTTCTTATTCTGTTTGTTTCTCCAAGATTCCTTTGTCTGCTCTCCATTGGTTTTTCTTTTCAGACCTTGACCAGCATCCGTCCAGACACATCTCAATGAATGATCATTATTTTTGAATAATTGATTTTTCTGGTAATAAAGTGCTTGATAAATTCTTGTGATAATGAAGTTCTTGGTTAATTTTGGTTCATATTTTGATAACGTTAGAAGACAGGGAGTTCATGATTCAGTTATGGAGTTTGTGCTTCATATTCATTCTATTGTTTTTCTTAACTTGTGATAAGCTCTTGTTTACTTTTGGAAATGGTTCCAAGTTTATACATGCAGTGGCTTTGTTAATCATGTGATAACTATTGGTATAAACGGTTGGTGGAATAGTCATTATCTATGAATTTGGTAGTATTGCTCTTTTTATAACATTACATATATGTGTGCATAGATGCTACCTGCATTGGGTTTCTTTTTGGCATATGAATCTAGTACCATGTGCGTATCATACACTCTGGGTTAGTTTTAGTATTCATCATTAAATCCGTTTCAAATCATCAAATGGTCTCAGAATTTCTAATTTCCAATTTCATCATTAGTTTATAGGGCTTTTCCCATTTAAGAATACATTGACAGTGCCTTTATGAAGTACGAGTGTCTTTTTAGTTTCATGGTTTCCTGCTTGATACTGTGTTTTAAAACTTTTTATTCTAGTAATGAAGTACATTCTTTTTATCAATTTGGCTTATCTTGTTCATTATCTGCTAATGGCGTAGGTTGTTAGTAAATTTTGGTTTGTCTGGTTTGTATTTTGATAATGAAGTCTTGAGTTAAATTTCTTTTATCTAAGTTCATATGCTTTATATGTGTGTGTGTTTTGCCAATTATGGTTTCATTCTTAACATTTTATAGTTATAGGATTGAATACTTATTAGTCATACTCACACATCAACTTTCTGTTTTATTCTATCATTTATTTATGATGTATGATATACCCGTATATTATTTGATTTTTTACATTAATTGCATATATCATAATTTTTAGTTATAATATTATATTACAAGAATATAAAAAATATTTGAATGTGCAACACATAAAATACTTCAATACAAAGTTCTCATCTATAAATCCTTGTAATCATTTTTAACATAATAATAAGGATATTAATTTTCCGTGATTTGGTTAAACTAAATAGATGACTAAGGTAGTAGTATTAATTTGTTAGAATGTTATATATATTATATGTAGTTTTTTTTCCCCTTACGTTTTATATCGTGATACCACCAGATGAAAGACATGGACAATCCTCATTGCCGCATAGTGAACAAAAATGATGCTTCCAAGCCTTACCTTTTATGGCTTTCCACGGTTCTGGCTATGTACTTTGTGTTAGCTACAGAACGACAACATGAGATTTTGAATGAACACCCAGTATACGCTAAATTTTGAGTGGTGCTGCTATTTTTGGGTTTCTTTTTCAATGTTTCTGCTGCCGCTTTTATCACCAAGGGTAAGTGGTATGATTTTTTTGCCTATACTGGAATCGCAATATCCTGTTTGTTGGTTATCAGTGTCAGGTTTTTAGCTTGGGGTTCCACTGCCTAAGATTCATTATTGACTTGCTGCTCATCGAGGGTCATTTCTTGTTTTAGTTATGTTACTGGTTGAAGTCATAGTTGTCGACTCGTGTATCGTATCATGTCTCGTTTTCCCGATTTTTGACTCGCGTATCGTATCATGTCTCGTATCGTAAGAGTCATGATCAAGCAATTTTTATATATAAAATTTATGATTTGTATGTAAAAACATAATATTAGTTGATAATATAAGCATAATTACTATAATATTACAATTTCGACTCGTAAGAGTCACGATCAAGCATTTTTATGTATGATATCTACGTAAAAAAAGAAAAGAAAAGAAAGTATTAGTTGATAATATAAGCACATTTTTACTATAATATTACAATTACGCTAGTTTCGAGTCATAGACTCATAATTCAAGCACCATAGAGTAGTAAAAAGGTGACTTTGAGATGAAAAATAAACTATTATTTGGGTTTTTTATTTTTTAGATAAAAAAACTTCGACATTGAGATAAATTGAAACTCCAAAATTAATCTTCCTTTTCCAAAATATCTTTTCGAGGACTACTTTATTATTATTTAATGTGTTTAAGTTGATTTTTGGTAGTTTATGTGTGATTTGATTGATAGCCGAGTAAAAAAGTATACACATCACGAATCGTATGATACACGAGTCGATACGTATCGGAACGATACGGTACAATTTTACGAGACAGATTACGAGTCATAATAATATACGAGTCAAAAAACGATACGTCTCATTTTCTTCATTTCTGAGACGTCTCGTACGATACGTCTCGCATATCGTACGAGTCTAACAACTATGGTTGAAGTGTCTAGAAATAGGACTTGAATACTTGTATCTAACGGATGTGGATTTGGCCACAAAAATGTTATTATTTGCTTTTGTTGCGTAGTAATGTAGGAGTGAGAACGCCTATGAGAAAAAATGTGTTGTACATTAGTGCCAACTCTTCACGATCACAGAATATTTCAAGTCTTAGGTAGGCGATGTCATGTATTTTTTTTAAATATGTGTGCAACTTACATAGAGACTCGTCTAAACTCTTACAGATTATAATCTATACTATTGAGTATTACGAGTATGTAAAACAAATTTGATGAAATTCTAATTTTCTACCACTATTATCATTTTCAACGCTCTTTTATATCACAATCACAAATCACAATGGCTTGCCGTCACAATTGCACTTATTTTTATAATATGTTAAATGAATACATCTATTCTATCTACTAAAGGGGGATGCGCTGACATCATGAAGCTGAGTTGGCACCATATGCAGCAATAGAATACGCTGATGTATTATGTCCACATTAATCCGCTGATGTCATAATGTAGTATTATTATTTTCATCTGAATTCTTTTTTAAAAATCAAAAACGAATTAATGCAGTTTGTAAGTCATGAATCAGCATTTAAATTACAATTAACGGTTTATTGGTTAATATTTAATTTTGTTTCCATTTCCCAACGTTGGCTTGAAAAAAGAAATAATGAATATATATCTTTTTAATTTTCCCTTGATATTGTTGCTATCTTTAAGGCAAAAACTTTTCACTTTCCCCTTGATATTCTCCCATCTACACGCCACATACTTTTCTAATAAGGAATACGAAAGGTTTTCTTCATATTATAAATAATACATTACCATTCCATCAAAACTCACCTACTCCAGCCTCCTTACTTTCCCCCTGAATTCCTTCCTGCTCTTACGTTTTTGTTGTAATGGACAACCAAACATACGATTTTATTGCGGATCTTGACACTGTAAAGGACTCCTGGAAGCTTAAAGTTCGTGTTCTGAGTCTGTGGAATTCAACCTTCTCACTTGATATGATCGTCATGGATGAAAGGGTAATACATCCAATGTTTACTATTGACTCAAATTTTACTTTCTGTTTATATGTTGGACATAACAATAAGTATGTTTACTCTCTATGTTTAGCAACTTTTAGCAACGTATGTTTAGTATGTTTGTCGTTTTTTCTATTGTTTGGCGTGTCATGCTTTGGTTTCATGTTTCTTTAAACTCTACTTTCATTTATCTATGTATATGTAATGTTGACATTTACATTGTCATCTATTATAAGTAATTTAAACCTTTTTTATGTGGAATGTAGCACTTTGTTTTTTATATAATGTTTCTTATAAAATGGTGTTGCAAAATTTAGACAAAAAAAAAAGTAACAAGCCATCATCTTTGATGTTGACAACTCATACGTTTATATATAATGTTTTCAATTTTGTGCTGGAAGAAGTATAACAAAAATAAACAATTAAGAATTAATTTAATTTGTTGATAGCGATTGGTATTGGACTTCTTTTTATCAACATTCCAATACTTGATTCTTATTTAACTATTAGTAGAGAACTGGGCCCACTGTCATGCTCCTTAACTTCTTTGCTACACTAACAAGCCCAATAAAAATGGCTATATAATGTTTCACTATGGGAATCACATTTTTTACCTTTCTATTTTCTCACACAACCCGTGAACCCGGTACCAGGAAAACATGGATCCGAAATCTTCTTCAAACAGTTGTGATACACAAGTTCAGAGTAGTAAGGGGGCACCTATCTTGGAAACATTCAATTTGCTCCTTAAAATGAGGTCTTTCGAATATAAATTGAAGCAGGTAATTGAACAAATGAATCAAACTGTTAGTGAAAGAAAGCAACAGAAGGTGCTAATTCAACAAGATCCTCAATGCTTTCGTGGGACGGATGTAGATATATGTAAGTTGTTTGTTAAGCAAGTCCTTTGTAAGGATTATATCAAGGAAGTAAAGATTAACAATGCGTTGGCAGTAGTCGAGGATAGCATTGATCTAAAAAGTGAATCTATCCATCTGTTAGAACATGTTGTTCTAACATTTTGTGTCAATAGTTTGTATATACAAGCTATTGTCAAGGGGGAGTTTGTTAGAACATAATGTTCTAACATTATGTGACAATAGTTTGGGTAAACATTTAGCTATGATTTAACTCTTGCAAAGTTTTAGATTGTCGCAAGAATTAATTCTCGCATGGCATGGAATTAATTCTCGCATAGCTAATTGTCGCATGGCTAATTGTCGGTGTATGTATGTACCTATAAATACTACACTTAGAGTTTTAAGAGAGTTGGAGAGTCGGTGGAAACACTTTGTATGTAATATTCATTTTGAGAGAGAGTGAATTAGAAAGCATATTGTAATAAAGCTAATAAACTAAACGTTTCTTCACAACTCGTTCATATTCACTTGTTGCTTATATCGATTACTATTTCCGCAAAGTTAATTGAAATTCCGAATCGTGTTTTGATCCTGCGGTTTTTCAATTGGTATCAAAGCAGGACACGATAATTCGGAAGAGTTTTACGGCAAGTATTGTTTGAGTTTCGGTGAGATTACAGATATGGTTTAGCTTCGTATCGAGTTCTAGGTGTGCGATTGATCGGATTTCACTTAATTCATTACATTCGAAGATCATTTTATCATTTTGAAGCTGTTCGAAAGGTTACGAAAAGTTTCGGAAAGCTACGGTTTATTTCGATTTGTATGATTGAAGTTTTCACTGGATTTTGATTGAACAAGTGTTATAGATCGTTCGAGCTTGTATTACATCGATTCTTCATCCAGTTTTGATCACGTTTGAGATTGAGGTCTGTGAAGAAATAACGTCGGAATCATTTTGACGTTTCGGAAGTAGCTTCGGATACACTTTGTTGTACAAACAACGTCTTCAGATTGTGTATTAGCTGAATGTGTTTCGTGATCGTATTTCAGAGATTAATTCTTCAATTCATTGAATTACTTCAACTGAGATTAACGTGTTTGGCATCACGATCATTCGGTTGTTTCCGTTTTATTCAAATCACAATTTTATTTCGATTTATGGATTGATTTAGGCCGTTTTTGATCACTGGAATCATTTCCGATTAAGTTGAAGGTGTTTCTTCATCATTTTGATAGGTTTCCGATCAGATTCAAAGTTTGCGTGAAATGCGTGATCTGTTCAGTGCGACAATCTTGGAGATAACTGTTTTCATGCGACAGTCCACTTGGAGATAACCGCTTCTAGTGCGAGAATTAAGTTGCGAGAGTTGACTACTATTTGGAAATAGTGGTGCGAGACTCAGAAACTTGATCTTGCGAGACTTGAGTTTAAATTGTCGCATTTTTAAGAAAAACTTAGACTTTTGCATATTACAATTCTCGCATGGAGTTACAAATATTGTTGTTCATTTGTTTGTAATGAAACGAAAATAAAAAAACTCAGGCTGTTCGTTGGTTAGGTTAAACAAGTGAAGAAGAAGCTCAAATCAAAGGGTCATTCAAAAGTGTTTTATCTTGGTTGTATTTTGTGTAAGAGAGGTTGTACAAAGGCCAATAGAAAGGGTTCTTTGTACAAGGATCAAAGTTCAAAGAGAGGTTCAAGGTTCAACACAAGAGTCACTTAAAGGGAAGCTTTATTTAAGATGTACTTTGTGTTGTGAAGTTTGTACAAGGTGCATAAGGTTTAAAATCAAAAGAGGGGTCAAAGGAAATTAAACCAGCTCAAATCAAAGGAGAGGGTTCAAGAGACTTTTATTTTGACTTGAGCTTTGGAAGGTTGTACTTTGTGCTTCAAGTAATTGTACTAGGACAATATTTTGGGAAAACCACAATTTAAAACAAAATGAAGTTTTTGACTGGGAGTACGAAAACAAATCTTCAAATGTTATTTTAAAAAGATTTTGATCGATGGCATAATATATTTGAAGATTTGAATTTCTTGACAAATCCAAATTTATGGATTTTTGTTGCTAAGCCATATGAAGGAGATTCAAGTGCAAGTGGCTACTTTATGGACAAGAAATTGTTTGAATCAATTTTGGCATGTTTACCAACTGCTGAAGTTCAATGGTACAAAGATATGAGAACATCATTTGATTTGTGGGATGCTCTTTCACAAGCATGGAAAAGAAATGATAAATCAAAAGGTTCTGATGAAGAGGTTAAGGAGAAATTGTTAAAGAAAGAAGATGAAATCAAAGTTCTTCACTCTCAAGTACTCATTATAGAGAACGAACGTGACGAAATGCGTTCAAAGATTGTTCAAATGGAAAATCGGATTCTCGAACTTGAGACTCAACAAATGGAGCTAATCAAGCTACAAGAAGATCATAGTCTTGCTTTGAAGACTATTCAAGATCTTCATGGTCAACTCTCTCAAAACTCTCACTCTGCAAAACAACCTGAAAAGGTTGTACAACCTGCAAAGGTTGTGAAAAAGATTTACACAAGTAAATCTTCGTGTGAGAAAAAGATTTCTCACTTTATTAATTATTCTTTACAAAAGAATAAAAAGTATTCTAAGAAATCTCAATCAACTAGAACATTCGTTCATAAAAATGTTGATTGTTGGGATTCTGTAAAGGTCAAGTATGTCAACAAATCGGTTTCAGGACATCAAAAGAAGACAAAAAGAGCTTATTCAGCACCGATACGACCTTCTTCAGAATCAAGACAAACAAAATCTTGTGCATACACACGGGCACAAATGTTTGCGTTATCACCTTCACGATGTCATCGTACGGTGTTAAAGCAACCTCAAGATTTTGTTCCTTCCTTCCCGAGGAGAACTCCTTCACAATCGATTCCACGACAACAATTTAGATATGAAACACCACGTTTCATTTCTAGATGGGATTCGATGTCCTTGGATTATGTAGACACAACTTATCGATGGCTGTTAGGGCTATCTAAGCCTGTTGGAACTATGCTCAGGTGGGTTTCAAAAGTTGTTGCTACTTGATTGATACAAGACCAAGGAAGATAAAATCTACTGTTCAGGGGGAGTTATGATCTATTCTGATGGTATCAGAATATGGAACAGTTAGATTTTGTGAAGGTTCGGATGCTAGAAGACAATTCTCTCTCAACAAGCTTATCATCAATCAAGCTATAGTCGAAGACTTATACAAGCTATTGACAAGGGGGAGTTTGGTAGAACATGTTGTTCTAACATTTTGTGTCAATAGTTTGTATATACAAGCTATTGTCAAGGGGGAGTTTGTTAGAACATAATGTTCAAACATTATGTGACAATAGTTTGGGTAAACATTTAGCTATGATTTAACTCTCGCAAAGTTTTAGATTGTCGCAAGAATTAATTCTCGCATGGCATGGAATTAATTCTCGCATAGCTAATTGTCGCATGGCTAATTGTCGGTGTATGTATGTACCTATAAATACTACACTTAGAGTTTTAAGAGAGTTGGAGAGTCGGTGGAAACACTTTGTATGTAATATTCATTTTGAGAGAGAGTGAATTAGAAAGCATATTGTAATAAAGCTAATAAACTAAACGTTTCTTCACAACTCGTTCATATTCACTTGTTGCTTATTTCGATTACTATTTCCGCGAAGTTAATTGAAATTCCGTGATTAGTGAAATAACCGTTTTTGTAACATCCGCAAATCGGGCCTAGAAGTTTTATACTATTTTCGGGATTTAAATGAATACTTAAAGTGATAGAAAATAGTTTTGGTTTAGTTGTTCGAAAATAATTGAAATAGGAGTGAAATATTTCATTGTGATAGATAAAATATTAATTGTTATAAATTAATATAGTTGTCGGTAAAATAAATTGTTTGGACTCGCTAATGGTTTTCGGGTTCCAGACAATAGGCTTAGAAGGGGTATTATTTTGTACTGGGTTGAGGTTGGTTAAAAAGGGGGGAGCCGACCCTTTTTTCCCCATTTTTCCTTTTCTTGATCTTTATCTCCATCTCTTCTCTACTTACACACATACATACATATCATTGAAATCAAAGAGAAAATAGAAAGGAAATTGATTGTAATCTTGCTATAGCTTCATCTTCATCACTAGATCATCATCATCATCTTTGAATTGTAAGTGTTCTTCATATATATGTATATAAATGCAAATTCTTAGGGTTTGTGATTATATGTGTAATTAGATGATATAAATGATGATAGGTGATGTTATATGCTTCTTGTTGTTTGTTATAATCGATTGAATACTTTGATTTGGTGATTTTGGGTTTTGATTCGGGTTAAACTCATGAAGATAAGTGCAGGTCGTTTTTAAACTTGCAAACGCGATCCCAGCTTTGAACCCGGATCGCGTTCCATAGTGTTATTTCATTATAGTCGGATTTTGTTCTTGCGAACGCGATCCCGCCCTCGTTTCCGGATCGCGTTTCGTAGTGTAAAATGGTTACAGAACTATTTCTAAAGGGGAACGCGATCCTGCCCTTGTTTTCCCGGATCGCGTTGCTTAGTGTTTTTGGTAAGATGTGTTTTGTAAATTTTGAAAATGCGTAAGTGTTAAGTGCCATCTTTGATAATTTTATTCTTTCACTTGAAAGGTACTTTAGTGGCACTTAACAGTAGTTTTAGTGGCACTTAGGCGATGTTTTAGTGGCACTTATATTGGAGAGAAATACATGATAATGTGGACGATTTTAAAGGGTTATGAGACTTAATAAAAGAATTTAAAGTCAACTTGGTATTGTATATGATATTTCTTTAGTGGCACTTTAATGACGCTTTAGTGGCACTCTTTGTTAAAAATATAGTTTTCGGATATCTATGAGTATGCTATATTTTTGGGTTAAGTTGAATACTTATAAATGAGATGATATAAGTGATAATTACCATTTGATAAGTGTTTATGTTGATATGATGTGATATATTGGAAAGTGAACTATTGTGATATGTTATATTATTATAACATTAGATTATTATTATTATAAATGAGTTCTGACTCGTTGCATTCTATGGTGTTTTCAGATCAGCAGAAGACTCAGTGACATTAGACTACTGAGTGGACATCTGAGGTATCGGTGAGTGGACCTGTACCTTCACTGTGATTGAGTTATAACATGTTTGGTTACAACGGGTAACCGTATATGTTATTGTTGACTGATTATTAATCTGTTATGATTATAAATTGTGATATGTGCTATATGGCCTTTAGGGCATATATGTGTTAATAAAGAGGTCAACGTATGTTGGGCATTGGTTACTATTGTTTGGACGATGAAGCATTCCTTGTACACATCGTTAATGGGAATCTTAGTCGTGTGAGATAATAGTAACAGGCTATCGGTAAACCGCTGTATTGGCCTGCAGCTCAGTGGGGTTTACTAAGTGTCGCTTGAGGGCCACCGCGGCTTGAGGGTTCCTCAAGGACCACCGGTCCTCTTTAGTGCTTGTGTGTTTACAGTGCTTGATGATGTAAACATTGATTGTTGTTGTGATTACGATTACTTATTGTAAACTGATGTGTTATATCTGAGTTGGACTGTCGGTTACAGTTCTTTCTCACTTAGCTTTGAGCTAACCCCCACATTCCCACTTCTTGCAGATTATGATTGTTTAAATTGCTGGGCAAGAAGCTGTTGGCTGGAATGGATTGTTTGACAACCTTGCGTATAACTCTGATATTGATTTTGCTAAATCACTGTTGTTTTTGGATTCAATAACACCCAATGATTGTGTTTAAAATTTATATGTTTATAATAATTATTTATATGTTTGAAATAAGCAGGACTTTTATGTTTGAAAAATGAAATGCTTGTTTTGGGACAATCGCTTTCGGTAATAAAATACATTATTGTATTGTTTGAAAAAGGACGGGTGTTACAAGTGGTATCAGAGCCTAGGTTTGGGCGAATTGAACTTTGGTAACGTTCAATCCCAAATCTAATTGTGTTTTGTCAAACATTCCATCATGTGGGTTTATTGTTGCATGAGAAATTGGTTAGCGTGTTATGTACTAACCATTAACAAGTTGCGAGATTGTTGTTTTCTTGATACAGATATGTCAGAATATGATAACCCGACCAATGCTCCTAATAGTGCCTCCTGGAGGGATACTTATTCTTTGGAAATACAGAATGATAGGCATGAGCAGGCTGGATCTTCTCAGCAGAAAGTTTGTTCCTTTACTACTTTTATGTCATGTAAACCTTCCAAATTTCAGGGCAGTTCAAATCCTTCAGATACTTTGAATTGGTTGCGTGATATTGAAAGAAAATTTGAGGTTTGTCAGTGTAGAGAAGAAGATAAGGTTCCTTATGCAGTTCAACTTTTGAAGGGTCAAGCAATGAACTGGTGGGATTCAGTTACAGCAGTTTTGACTCCACAGCAGAAAGCTTCTATCAAATGGTTAGATTTGCATAATGAGATATGTAAACGATATTGTTCTGATTTTGATATATCGCGTATTAGAGACGAGTTCATGGAGCTTCACCTGACTGATCAAATGACTATTGATGAGTTGATTAATCAGTTTACAGAGAAATTGAGATTTGTTCAACAGTGGGTCCCAACTGATAGGACTAAGATTGATCATTTTGTTAGAACATTGCCACCGGATTATCGGGCAACAGTGAGATTAGCATATTCGCTTTCTCGGGCTTTTGAATTAGCTCGTTCAGTGGATTGTGACTTGCGGGCTCAGGAAGCACGAAATAGAGAAATAGCTTTGCATCAATCTGAGTGTGATTCTTCTAGTAAGGGTAAACGAAAATGGCAGAGTGACCGTAAGGGTTCAGTTGATAAACCCAAATGGTGCTTTAAATGTAAAACCAGACATATCGGGCGGTGTAATTCTCAGACTGCCAGATGCATTAAATGTGGCGTGTTTGGACATGTTGCTAAGGATTGTGATTATCCTCACCATGTTTGTTGGAATTGTCATAAGGAGAGCCATCGAGCGAATCAGTGTCCAGAGGCTAGGAGATAGGAGTAGGGGTTGGTCGGGAGGTCGTCATCTTCTTGCTATGGTTGGGAGAATTCGTCATCATTTGCTGACAGAGTTTTTCATATGACAAATGGCAAAATGTGGAGTTGCCTGACATCATTCCAGGTACTCATGTATTAACTCTATACTATCATATGGTTATGTGATCTAGGGTTAGTTGTGCTTTATATTTGTGCATTGTGTGATAACTGAATTGATCCCCCGGTAGTTGTTAATTCTTTTATAGTAGAATTAATTGATATTAGATAATCTAGGTTACCATGTCGGTGACTAGAATTAATATTGGATAGTGGGTCATATTGAGGTTGATTGTGTTAGTGTCAAAAAAAAATTTTTTTTTTTTTTTTGAAACAAGACTTTGACATGCATTGAATGAGACATTAATTTGGTAAAGTCAATGTGATGTGCTTCGGGAAATGGATGATTAGTTTTATCTCGGATATGTTATATGAATTGACTTGACGGATATGATAAATTGATTATCTTGGAATTAGTTGTGGATTGAACAAGCGCTTGCTATGTCAGATTTTGATCTTGTACTATCCGATGGAGTTAAAATCCTATACAGTGCATGATATATTCCACATGATTGAATCATGTTGTGATATATTGAGATTTTGATTATTGTTTATACTTTGATAGCCTAAGCTACGTGATGGAATTATTTCATCCTTGACTTGGAGTTTGTAATGGTTGTTTTACCTTAAACTCATGGAGATATGGGTGATGGTTAGATTAAATCAAATATTTGATTGTGAGACTTGATGTTATTTGAAATTGTTGCTGGCTTGCAACAAGAATTATCTCGAGTACCGGGAACTTTTTCAGACTCAATGGATTAATTGAGAGCTATTTAGCTCGAGGACTTGATAGATTATAATCTGAAATTGAAATTGTTATTGAACAATAATAGTGGATTAAAGATTGTCTAATCTTGTGTTGAATTCAGTTGCTTTGAGATTTGGGATGTGAAGCTTCTGAGCTTTGATTGAGTGATTCATTCGGGGATTTTCGACTTGAGAAATAATTTGAAATCATTATGTCGATGGATTATCATGGATCGGATATATATATTATTTATGGATTTAGATCATTTTGTTTCAAGTGTGATCCGGTATACAAATTGATCCTTGTGAATTTTATGCGATTGCATTATCGTGGATATTGAATTGAATCAGATTTCGGGGACGAAATCTTTTTAAGGAGGGAAGATTTGTAACATCCGCAAATCGGGCCTAGAAGTTTTATACTATTTTCGGGATTTAAATGAATACTTAAAGTGATAGAAAATAGTTTTGGTTTAGTTGTTCGAAAATAATTGAAATAGGAGTGAAATATTTCATTGTGATAGATAAAATATTAATTGTTATAAATTAATATAGTTGTCGGTAAAATAAATTGTTTGGACTCGCTAATGGTTTTCGGGTTCCAGACAATAGGCTTAGAAGGGGTATTATTTTGTACTGGGTTGAGGTTGGTTAAAAAGGGGGGAGCCGACCCTTTTTTCCCCATTTTTCCTTTTCTTGATCTTTATCTCCATCTCTTCTCTACTTACACACATACATACATATCATTGAAATCAAAGAGAAAATAGAAAGGAAATTGATTGTAATCTTGCTATAGCTTCATCTTCATCACTAGATCATCATCATCATCTTTGAATTGTAAGTGTTCTTCATATATATGTATATAAATGCAAATTCTTAGGGTTTGTGATTATATGTGTAATTAGATGATATAAATGATGATAGGTGATGTTATATGCTTCTTGTTGTTTGTTATAATCGATTGAATACTTTGATTTGGTGATTTTGGGTTTTGATTCGGGTTAAACTCATGAAGATAAGTGCAGGTCGTTTTTAAACTTGCAAACGCGATCCCAGCTTTGAACCCGGATCGCGTTCCATAGTGTTATTTCATTATAGTCGGATTTTGTTCTTGCGAACGCGATCCCGCCCTCGTTTTCGGATCGCGTTTCGTAGTGTAAAATGGTTACAGAACTATTTCTAAAGGGGAACGCGATCCTGCCCTTGTTTTCCCGGATCGCGTTGCTTAGTGTTTTTGGTAAGATGTGTTTTGTAAATTTTGAAAATGCGTAAGTGTTAAGTGCCATCTTTGATAATTTTATTCTTTCACTTGAAAGGTACTTTAGTGGCACTTAACAGTAGTTTTAGTGGCACTTATATTGGAGAGAAATACATGATAATGTGGACGATTTTAAAGGGTTATGAGACTTAATAAAAGAATTTAAAGTCAACTTGGTATTGTATATGATATTTCTTTAGTGGCACTTTAATGACGCTTTAGTGGCACTCTTTGTTAAAAATATAGTTTTCGGATATATATGAGTATGCTATATTTTTGGGTTAAGTTGAATACTTATAAATGAGATGATATAAGTGATAATTACCATTTGATAAGTGTTTATGTTGATATGATGTGATATATTGGAAAGTGAACTATTGTGATATGTTATATTATTATAACATGAGATTATTATTATTATGAATGAGTTCTGACTCGTTGCATTCTATGGTGTTTTCAGATCAGCAGAAGACTCAGTGACATTAGACTATTGTTGACTTCCATACGGCGTATGGATTGGATTTTCAGCCGGTTTCTTGATTTTTCTTCATTTGATTATATCTTCGACTTCGGCTTCACTTATTTCTTCAAATACGCATCATTTAGCTCGTTTATTGACTGTTTTCCATTTCTTTCTTCGTAAACGCTCCATTTCCACATCTATTTGCAAATATGAACGAAATCAATATCTATTCTTAATTAAATGCAATAGAAACATCCAAGAATAGGGGTAAAATACTACTAAAATATAGTACTTTTGAGCGTTTATCACAAGGTAACTATGGGTCTCCCGTGTGCTCATGTGATAAAATATTGGCCTGGAACAACACTCTCATTGGATCTTGTTCATCCACAATGGAGGATTGATACATTATCGTTGAACTCGGAAGCTGATTTGAACATTGATGAAGCCAACAAATTTATGCATTTGCTTACTGAGTTGTACTCAAAGTACCAAGTGTGGCCCATTAATAAGAAAGAATTTGCTACCTCGATGATTACTGAACTCATGAACCAATCTGAAACATTCTTTGAACCGATAATTCAACGAACAAAAGGAAGACCTCCTAAATCGAAATAGAAAAGAGGAACCACTTCTACAAGACGAGATCCTTCGAAATTCGAGCTTGTGGAATCATCACAAACACGTAATCTTGTGATAAACGCTCGGGCAGCAAGGTGAAAAGTGAAAACATAGAATAAGGGTAAAATGGGTTTGAGGGTATAATAGTCATTTCATTTAATTTTTCCTTGCAGTGAGTAAATGGGTCCTTGTAAAAATCAGCTCCCTAGGGAGATAGAGATTGAACCTCTGACCTTTATTTTATGTTGAATGTCCCCACCATTAATCTACCATTGCGGAGACATGTAATACGGAGATAGTAAATCAATAAAACTTATCTTCGTTGAATAAATGAAAATGTCCATATATTTATTTAAATAAAAATCTATCTGTCTATCATCATCGTCATCAAGAATAATTATATCATTCAATTACCATACTTGTATGATTTTTTGGAAAGAAATTTCATTAGTATACTTACAACTTACAAAGGTTTTCACAAGATTGTTTTGTATATCGAACTTGTAATTATCATGTTGTGTACGTATTCATTCATGTTACTAATATGTCAAACTCTATGTGTTAATTAATATGCCCGTAAGATAATATGTCACGGGACCAGTTAATTGTTTATATTTTCTTTTTGTTGATTTACCGTACACATCAATAACCACGTAATTTGATTTGTGTCACATAATCGTCCACATCATCATCTCAACCATATTTTACAATGACATCATTTTCGGCACCTATCATCTCCGCATCACCACCATCTTCAAACATCACAATCATCTCTGGTGTCACCACCATCTCCGACTATTTTTCTGCCAACATTATCATTTTAGAATTTTGATGATACCCTATTTTCCGGCAACAACCACACAACCAATTTTACACCACCTTAACCACCATCTCCGAACGTTACAACCATCATCTTTGACATTTTTTCCGCCTAAAATTATTTTTTCGGTGACACCAACACCTCTACAAGACTACAATCCATTTACACCACCTTAACCACCACGCCCTATCATCTCCAGACATCACAACCATCATCCGACGTTATATCCATGAACATCAAATTTTCCGCCAACATTTTTTTTCCTACAACCACGTAACAGTGTAACACCACCTTAACCACCAAGCCCCCTCATCCCCATCCCCCACAAACATCTCTGAACATCACAACCACCATTTCTGACATTATTTATAACTGAACATATTGTTTTCCACACTATTTTGTCGGGCAACATCAACACAACCACTTTAGAGTTTACACCACCATAATCACCAACTCATATAATCTTCACCGAACATCACAACCATCATCTCCGACATTTCTTCAGTGAACATTATGTTTTTCCGGTGAAAATGAATATTTATTATTATGGAGGAAAGAGAAGGGTTTAAGTACAAAGTTGGATACATTTTCTTCATCCGTCACGAGTTAACGGCCACGTGACACATATAAAAAGAGCTTAACATAATACACATAACCTTTATATAAGTTAACCAATACATACAATATGATGGACTATTAAGATGAATACATATGATAAAACAATTAAAAGGTTAATACTTACTAAACGATTTTGTGGGTAAGTTAAATATATTTTCAAACAATTCTTGCTCAAAGAGAACCAAATTAGTCACACTTGTTTGACAATAAACATCGTTCTCTAGCACTTGCACATTAGGTACCCCTACTAGGCTACTAGGAAATCACAATCAACCTTACCTATAAAAACTAAAATATCAAGCGTGCATTTGAAGTTCGACAACAAACATAAGTTTAAAACTTTAAACCAAGTGGTGAACAATATAGCAAGGTTATGATTTAGTCAAAAGATTTAACACATCGTCCATGTTTTCAAAAAAAAAGAAAATTAAAAAAATGGAAACTATATTATTATTATTTTCTTAGTTAGATACATGTTTGGATAATTGGAAGGCAAAAACCATGTTTGAAATATGTATATTTTAATCAAACACCAGCGAGTTAAAAAATAGTCCATAATAGGGGAATCAATCTCAACCACTCATTTTCATCAAATACCCATTTCTCCCACATTTTTTAAACTCAAATATCTCACAAATGGTAAGTCAAAAAATCATGAAAATTGTACCATAAAATTCAGCGTTTTCTCCTCTTCGATTTGCCGTCCCTCAAGGCATACTTCTGACAATTTTTTTTTCCATTTTTTGGTGGGTTTTACAAATTAGTAACACATATGTTAGTGATTGGTTGTACATTTGATTTGTGGTTAGGGTTAGGGTTTAGTGCTAGGGTTTAGGGTTTAGGATTTAGGGTTAGGGTTTAGCAGGGTTTAGGGTTAGGGTTTAGTAGGGTTTAGAGTTTAGTATGATTTAGGGTTTAGAGTTTTGTAAAGCGTTTAGGGTTTGAGGTTTAGGGGTTAGGGTTGGGGGTTTGGGGTTTCGGGGCGAAACCCTAAACCCTAAACCCCAAACCCTAAACCACAAACCCCAAAGCACAAACCCTAAACCCTAACCCCAAACCCTAAACGCAACACTTTAACACATGTGTTATTAAATGTGAAACCCACCAAAAAATATGAAAAAAAAACTCTTCGAAAGTATGCCTTGAGCGACGGCAAATCGAAGAGGAGATATCGCTGAATTTAATGGTGGAATTTTAATAATTTTTCGATTTGTCGTTTGTGAGATAATTGATGTTGGGGGTAAATGAGTTTTGTACATTGGAGCATTCTCTTTGTACAAATGACACAATATCATTGGTTCCCTCATTCTCACACAAATTCATATTCTCATTTGAACCCCACCCTTATACTTCATTCATAAATGTACACTCACTATTGAAATATGATTATTTACAATTATAGTTAGCTAATCAGAGACTAAACATATGAAAGCTTCTCATAACAATGGATGGAATTAATTGTTTAAACTTTAGGATATATTCCAAGAAGTTGAACATTTAAATCATCATGGTCAAAATAGAACTATAATAGTAGCTTATGACCCAACATCCTAATAGCATGGCCCAATCCATCACCATCAACTTTAGCTCAAATTAGACGGTTTCCATGAACCGGCCTAGTTGTTTAACCTAAGCCATTTTTCTATCGATTGGTTTAGACTTTATAGTTGAAAAGTCAAAGTAAACCATTCATCCACGTACAAGCAACCAGGGGCGGAGACAGGACGGGGCAGCGTAGGCAGCCGCCCCCACAAGATATTATAAACTATGTAAAAAGAAAGTTTTTTAAAGTATTAATGGCATTTTAAAATTTCCGCTACTATGAAACTTTAGAAGAAATAAAAATAATTTTTTTTCGCCCCCTCCATCCGAATTTCCTGACTCCACCCTGCAACCAACCGAACAACGATAAAGAAAAAATTGAATATTCAACATTGAGTCATTTTAATTTATCTTTCTTAGGAGTATGTTACTTTTACATTAATTAATTAATATGTACTAAAACAGAAAGGGTAACAGACGAATAGACGATCTTACAAGGGGCATATATACACCGAAATAGTCAAGGATTGATCATCTTTAAGAATACGGGATCAAGTTACTTTTTTATTGAGTGACGCTGACAATAAATAAAGTTCAAAATAATGTTCAATTTCTGACGTGTATGAGTACTTGCATTTAAAAAAATAAAAAATTCGACTTAATCCTTTGTCAGGATAACATATATTAAAGGATCAGAATAGAAGTTGATACTTTAACCCGTTTCGCAGATCTAACATTAGTATACCAAACTATTGCGAAATATCAATCAAGTCACAAAGTCCTCTTAAAACATCAATTTTTTTTCTTCCCGAAAATGACAATTGCCAGGAACAATAAGTTATCTTCAAGTCTACTTATTTTAGGTTATAATATTCTAATCTCTACTAACATTTATCGCTTTCGCATCTATGTTAATATTTTGTGGAGCAATATATGCTGTAAAGTTCATGATTTGATATAGTATATCGTCAAAAGTTTGGTATATATTTATAGCAGTTTGCAGTTTGAGGGATTGATTTGTGGAATTTCCAGCTTGAAATTTGAATGAGTTTCTAATTTGCCGTATACTATCCTAACTTTGCATTATTGGTTTGCATTCTTGAATAATTAGTAACTTTAAAAGCATTTACGCTTTCAATTTCATTCGTCATTAGTAGATGTGGCAATTTTAGACCCATTAGTTAATTTTGGGTCAATTTGGTTAATTTTTAGGAGGGGATGCGTTTGTTGGGTCTCCTCCCCATTTTTTGGATGTGTCTAAATGGGTTTTTCAATATAACCTCTAATTGTGTAAAAATTAACCAACGGGTTTAGACGGGTGTAGCGGGTAAATTTGTTTTTTTTCCACCTCATTTTATTTTTTTCATTTTTCACTCAAATTATAAAAAAAGTTTGGTGAACCCGATAACCCGACCCGACCCGAGACCCATTTGATCCGGACCCGTTTAGACCCATCCTTCTAAATGACCTATCTAGACCCGGACCCATTTAGACCCAAACCCATCTAGACCGTGACCCGACCCGACCCATTCATTTTGCCACCTCTAGTCATTAGGTGTAAGTTACAAAAAGGGAAGCGGTTCGTGCACCACCATTCTTTAGTCGTATACCATCAGACGTGCTTTACAGTTTTGTATAGTTTAACAACACCCTAAAGCACATTTGATGATGTATTGCTAAAAAAATGGTATACGAATCATCACCTTAAAAAAAATAAAAAATTGTTAGGTATGTTATTAATCAATTGACAAAAACTCTTCCTAGGCTTCAATGGGTATGTATAGCAGCTGATTATTTTACTTAGTTTGGATTGTCTATTTTGTTTTTATTGACATGTGACATGTTATTTTATTGTGTATGTATCATGTTCAATATTTGGCCTCTTCCTGCTTCTACTTGCATGATGCATGTTTTTTTATAAAAAAATTTCGAAATTAAATAATATATCCATATAAGGAGACATAAATTCTTGTCTTATTTTGTAACACTTCTCTAGAGTATGTACAAAACATTCATTATTTTAAATCTTATCTTACTGTAAATAATTAAGTGCAATAATCATCCTGTTTTTGTCTTAAGTCACCCTTCAATTATAGATTCTCCTTCAAGATTAGCATTTATTAATTCTTGTTTCCATGAGACTATGAGAAGGTAAATAAAGCCATTGAAAATTAATTTACACTTCTTTTGCTCAATCAAATGTGACATCTTGAAACAGAACAGCAGAAATTACACCACCAAATTATACATGTAGGGTAATTCTAGGTAAAAAACCGAAATATATATATGGGACGGTTCAATTCATTCTAGCTCACAAACGATACGAGATAAACAATTTGATTCAAATTACAAGATGAACCTATAATTTATTGGGATAAGTGTCTGAAAATGTATCAAACTTTGTCAAAATCTCTATTGTATATATCAACTTTCAAAACATCTATTGTATGTATCCAACTTTCGATTATTGCTAATTGTATGTAATTTGGCTGATGTGTCATCAATATATAGTACCCACGTGGCATTCACACAAAGCGCCACGTAGAAAAATTACATACAATTAGCATAAATCGAAAGTTGGATACATACAATAGAGGTTTTTAAAGTTGATACATACAATAGAGATTTTGACAAAGTTTGATACATTTTCAGATACCTGGCCCTTATTTATTTGCTAGTACTGGTGATGGTCATGGGTACCCTGCAGAAAAGTTCATCATGAACACTAAAACAAGTTTAAAAACGCCTTTGATTGATTCGAGTGATCAATTCTTTATGTAGATGAAAAGAAAGATCCATGATGGCCATACGGAACACGTTGAGGGAGAGTAATCTTTGCTACTGTCTCATCCCCAAAGTTCTTAGCATCAACTACTAGCGCCTGCATGTCATGACCACAAAGTATTGACATGAATTATACGACAGATTAATTAGTAAATAGAGGAAAGGGAAGGTGTTTGATAGAATTTACATAAGAAGTGTCATTGTCTTCATCATGAGCAAATGCAACAATCCAACCATCATCTTCTTCCGCAGCTCCTGGTTTCGCCACAAAAGCTGATCCTGTCAAGAAGTTGTTCTTTGGTAACCAATGGTACTTTGTCTTTACTATTCCTTCACAATGTGGGCTTTGCTTCTCGGATTCTTCAAAGTATAATTTGGCTAATCCGCCATATTTAGTTTTCCCTGAAACATAATTATAATTGGTGTTGATCACTTTAGAGTGGAGTTCTCCATTTGGTATTAATTAAATTACTTATTAAAACTTTCAAATGAAATGACATCATCCTACATCAGTTCTACTTAAGTTTACTTCACTTTAGAGTTGGCTCCTAGGAATTAAGTTGCTTCATTAAACGTATTATCATTTATAGACCATGGTTAGATTGAGCAAAAGTATGCACTTTAAGTGAAAGCGATATTTAAAATCAAGATTAAGAACCATATATGACCATAATTATAATTATAATAAGAATTATATATGTGAGTTAAAAATACCTGATTCAGAGCTTGCAAGGGAGTCGATAACTTGGGTGTATCCATATTGGTGTTTAAGACCAGTAAAATCTGCATTGATCATAGGAAAGTCCATCGAGTATTCAGTTCCAGTTACATCTCTTTCCTTAACCTCCATTGTCTCCAGGTTCAATCTCCATTCCCTCACAGTAGTAAACAGCATCCCATCTTCTGCTGCTCTGTGATCATTTCCATTACTTGACCCGTTCGGTTTAAAGTTAAATCCTCTAGAGAACCAGTCAAATTTATCCTCGCCCCAAACAGGTCCTGGAAGAATTGCTGCATTTGCCTTGCATGCTCTCACAACAATCTATTTTTTAATTGGTTTAAATCAATCGTCAAAACGACATGTTAAAGGGAACAAAAATTTGGTGAGTACAGAGATCATAACAATGATATAAGATATAAGCACCTCATCACCATCTTCGAAGGTGTTCATAAGGTGATAAGAAACAGAAGGCTCTATATAAAACCACTTAGTCGAGTCTGCATCACCATAGCGAGGAATCACTGCAATCCTTGCATCTTTCTCCCTTTCGTACTTGAATAATCTAACAGAAATACCATACATAGTTTTAATGCTTTTACTTTCAGTAACATTTTCTTTTTCTTAGAAAAAAAATGGAAACATTCTAGTGAATAAGGTAATCAAGCACTTACTGGCCTCCTTTCATTACCCTCTCTGGGCTCATTGTGAGCATAAAATCAATTAATATGTTGTACCTGAATATCACACAAACATAATGCAAAGATTATGTCATATACTTCTGCACCTGAGATTACTAATAGGAAGTGAAAGAACTCACTTGTTTGTAACGCCCACATCATGGAAAACTGAACAGTGATCTAGTTGCAGGTCCATTTTGTGAACAAGTTCTTTTCCATCAGCTATAAAAATAAACTGATTAGAGAATTCAATAAGCAATAAAAGAACCACAAATCATCAGCCATTTATTCAAGTACCTGAAATGACACCCACAACACAATATGGTTTTGTAGGCTCAAACCCTACAGTAACAAGTTCCCCGGACCCTGGTGCTTTCTACAAAAAATAAAATAAAATCCCATGAGCTTCCAGAAATAGTGTTGTCGTATATTATTTTGAAAGGTAAAAGTAAAACAGAACACCTACTAACCTTTGGGTGTGATGTGAAAGCTCGAGACCAAGTTCCACTTGGGTTCCAGTTACCATAAGTTTCAAGGCTAGTCAGATCTATCTCTTGCGGCAAATAGTTCTCGGCAATTGAGTAGTGCTTTCCACCATGCTCGAAAACATTGGTGTTGCTCATAATTTTGTACTCTTGGCCAAATCTCAACTGACAATGTCACGTTATAACCAAACCAGAAGAAAAACAATATGTCAAAACATCGACTTCATGTCATTTTTAACTCTTGAGTTCTTAATCCTGTTTCCGAATTTCATTAATTATTAAGTTTTCAACGGAATAATTCCATGCATACATGCTAATTTCCATGCCTCATTACTATATATATGTTGCATATCATCATATTATCATTATATCAAGGTAGAATTCGTTGCTTGTAATAGTATTAGTCCAAAAACCGCCATTAACCATTGTTATATGATACATACACAGATTTGTGGTTGGTAACCAAACATGAAACATATATGTAAAATCTGGGAATCGAAATCTTACCACATTAAATAATGATGCAGCCAATGTAGCTGGAGGATCTCCTTCTGCTACAGGAAGGAAAGCAGGTTTCTTTCTTTGTGATTCCATCTTGTATGTATCTGTTTCCACATATCTGTTCTTGTAGAAAAAGTCCCATTTTCCTTGTGCATCTTTTTTGAAATGTAAGGCATGAAGCATCCCTTCTCCTTCAACCCATACACTGTCTGTTTTTCCAAACACTGATACAGCTTTCTTTAAACCCCCAAATAAGGGATTTGATCCTGCGCACATACACTTCTAACATTTAGATTTATAAAATGCAGATATTAGTAATTAGTGAGTAACAGTTCAATTCATAAAAATTGTTTAATACAGTACCATTTCTAATGTAAACGCCCTCGGGAAAATCTTCTGGAAGTTTTCCTTGGCAACAATCAACTTTTACAAGCTCCCCAATCTCATCAACTGGTGCAAAGTTTTTCTGAAAATAAATATTTTTGACAAAGAAACTTGATATATAACCACCCTCAAATAAATAGTATGCAGTGACTAGCTAGTAGCTACATCCCCAAGATCCGCAACTTTAAGGCCGGCCCATTCTTAAAGACATTGAGCTTGAGGTTTAAGAGCATAATTTACATGCTTAGAGTAGATATACATATACCTGAGACGGAAGCATCGGTTGGTCCACGAATTGGAACATGGAATCAACAAGTGTATTTAGTATTGCCGATGAAACCGTCTTGACAGCTTTACCAGCTTCAGTTTTGAGAGTTGAGTTTTCCATCTTTTGTGTCACTGGCTACTCGATCATGCATAAAGATTGGTCTTTATCATTTACCCGATTAATTAGCAAACATGCATTAATATGCTTGAGCCATTAAAAGTGGAATCATCAATCAATCAATCAATATCAATATATATTATATAATTAAGTTTGAAAAAAAATACCTTAACAACACTTGCGATCGCAGTCTTGAGATCTCGTGCTTGAAAACTGATGGGATGATGATCGTTCGTCGAGCATCGAATGCTGGAAAGTACACATGTTGTTGTTGCCATCTTTCTTTCTCTATGTGTTTGTATGTATGTTTTGTGACTAATATCATCGCCTATTACACCTTTTATAACAGATAATCAAGTCACGACATAACATTTTGAATATATATATTTATAGTAAAATGATAAAATACTTTTGTGTACTTTAAATCATGTAATTATCTTTTAATTTTAATCAATACTACATCATTTTGCAGCTCTCAAAATCTCATGAGGTAAAATATAAAATACATGTTAAAGGGTTGTAATGAAACACGTGAAAGGGTTAAAATGAAAAATAAAGATTTAGTGTGACGAATATTGTTATTGTAAAATGGTTATGTAAATACTATTTCACCATAAATATTATACCACTATGGTATCTTGGTTGGAGAATAATTACACTAAACTTTTGCATCATTTTGGTGTAAATTGGAATTGGTGTAAACAGATCTTCTTGGTGTTCATATATTGTTAAAAGGAATCCCGCGCAATGTAGTGGAAACAATTTTTATTAATTCTACATCATGTCGGTTCATTTCGCATTAACTTTACATGTTGGTACCTTTATGAACTTTGAATCCTAGCATTTACTCACCGATATAAATTATACTACAAAGTTGAAAAATGTTTTGTATCTCTTGTATTGTTTTCTTACCATACATCAATCAACGCACTTTTATGGTGTACTAACACCTTTCAACATTATCATCAAGCTTGACTCGATTCAGTTTTGATATCTATTTTGCCTGATTAGACCACCAGCAATTCCTTCGTCGGCTCCGTTGTGAATCACCGATTCCGTCATGACTAACCGCCTTTTTAACAGGCCAAAACAGAAACAATGGTAGGCCGGCTCAGGATGCTTTTCTTTTCCCCTTTTTCTTTGGAACCCAAATTTGTTTTTCATTTTTTCCCTTTATTTTTTGTGATACGATAAAAAGAAAATGAAGCATGTAGCAGGCAGGTTTGTTTTAAGCGAAGAGGCGGAGAAGATAATATAAAAAAACCTTATTCTTTCTTTATAGTTAGATAAAGTGGGGTAGGTTTGTTTTAATTTTTTAAAACTTAGGCTAACCTAAATTAACACATAATACAAATATGCCGATCAATAAGCGATAGATTACATCGTCAGATGTTATAAGCCTATTTTAGAATAACATATTCCAGTATTCATAAAACTATTTACGTTATGCTATATTTGAGTACACTTAATATATAATAATATAATGTTCTAATCTTGCTAATCTTAACTAACACTATGAAAATATCAAAGCAAATATTTTATACCAATAATGTAAGTTGTTTCGTTGTGAAGATTATATTATTATGAAAACCTTTTAATCTTTCATGATGATCAATCGATTCTTATTACCTTTAACTATATTATTTAACCTTATAGTAGAAAAGTTTATTGAAATTTTTGAGCTAACTTTAATTGTTAGAGTTGTTAATTGTTTACTAGCTAAGTGAAAATTCATAATTATAAGTGTAAATTACTTATTAGTCTATATAGATAATGATAATTTAGTATGCTTGAGTCTTAAATTGGTTTAAGTCAAACAGAAGAAATAAAAATATTTATTAATTAAATCTCTGGTGGAGAGATGAAAAGTAAATGTTAAACATACCTTTGAAATTATCATGAGAAATTCATTTATTCTCCTTTAGTGGTTTAATCATGATAATATAATTGAAATATCATGATAACTAACCAATTCACTTTGTGAACCGATAATAAGGAATAATTATTGTAATTTATTTTTTGAGTATACTCTAATATTCTTTTAATTAAATTAATGTAGTAGTTGTATTTATTTATATGTAATATGATTATGATATTAAGGAAAAATGGAAATTAAAAAAAGGAGTGAGGTCCAAATTCGATCATTGCGAGTTGTTGGTCAGTTGTGCTAACGTGACGTCAATTGGAAACGACATTTCAGTCCTGACTATGGCCATCGACCCACCGCTTTCGAGCTCCATCTAGGTTAATTGTTCGGAATCTTTTTACTTACAATAAAGTTACTGATTAAAAATTTTTAAGGCCGGTAAATCCCTTGTAAGTTTGTTAATTATATTTTATTATTGAGGTTAGTGTCTGAAAATGCATCTAACTTTACCTGATGTCTATTGTGTGTACCCAACTTAGGTTTGCTATATATTTTATTTTTAATGCATTAAACTTTCAAAAGCTATGTTTTAGTGTATTTTGATGGTGTTTAGATTATGTGTCAAACTCTCTGGATGCCACGTGGCACCTTAAACGAGCGTCACATCAACAAAATACATTAAAACACACTTTTTAAAAAGTTAGATGCATTAAAAATAACAAACATAAGTAGGGTACATACAATAAACGTCGAACATAAGTTAGATGCATTCTCATATACTAACTTCTTTATTATCTAATAAAGGGTTTCTTATTCAAGTCAAGACGAATGACTCTATAAAGCGGATAATATTTAAATTGTGAACCTGCCATTTGAGTTTACAGTTCGAAAAATGAGATAGTTAAATTAGTACATAGTAAATTTTCGTTTATTGATATTTGTTGGGTCATCTATAAAAGCTACCAAGTGGTATAGTGGTATCTATACAAATCGTTACTTCAAAAATTACATACAACGGTAAATAAATATGCAGTATTACGTACACTTTATATTCCATTAGTTCGATTTTAATTTAATATATTTCGACGTACTTAATCTTTTATCTTACCGAAGGAATTTTTATTAAACGGATCGGAGGTCCAATTGCAATTGAGAAAAGGACAACATCACAATTGGACTTGGCTTGCCCCCCCAAATTTTTTTGTTTCTTTCTTTCCTATTTTGTGTGTTTTATTTGATTTATTTTATTATTACAACTAGCTTTTAAACCCGTGTATACACACGGGTTATATATGTAAAGTAAAATGTATATCGTATACAGAAGATCTTATTATATTATATGAGCATGTAATGCACTTTATCAAAACGGTTAATTTAGAGCTTTTAATTTGTGACTATTTGATGTACGTAAAATGTAATAGTAAATTGTTAAGTTGATGACATGTACCCGTTGTTCAAACTCGCAATATAATTTAGAGCTTTTAATTTGTGACTATTTGATGTACGTAAAATGTAACAGTAAATTGTTAAGTTGATGACATGTCACCCGTTGTACACGCGCGTTGCAGCGGTACTTTATAAGTTGAATATAGTGAAGTTTCGCAGCGATAAACAAAATTTTCAAGACCGAAAGTTGAAGAAGGACGTAAATAATTAATATTCATGTTGAGTAGCTTCTGCATTGACATCGGTGCTAACATGAACATAATTGTCGAGATCCTTGTTAAAGTCAATTGTCGTGTGATGTAAGTATCAAAATACCTTATTTAATTGTAGTTGTCACTCTTTGATTCTCTATCCTATTTATACACGTATTGACGCTAAAATAGTGAAAGGTTGATGTATGATTGACGGCTTTTGCTTAAAACTTATACATGAGTTAATGCAGATTTTTTAGCAATGGCTAAAATTAGAATGGGCTTTCATGAAATGAATGATACAGAATTTCTACGGAAAAAATTGTGCTCATCAGTTACAAGTTGCTACAAATTTTTAGAATGTGCTAAAGGTCATAAACGGTGTGTAAGATTGAAAAGCTATGAGATACAAACATTTTACGTAAATTGTATTTATGTATTTAGTTGTATACTTAATTGGTGGGATGTAAACATTTGATATGAATATGTTTGATGTGGGTTGTACCGGCTATATTTTAATGTTGCTAGTATTGTAGTATTGTAAGTAGAGGTGATAATTTTAATTTAGCCCATTAATGATTTATGAGTCAACTTGGGTAATATTTATGAGGTGATGAATTTGTTGGGTTTCTCTCATTTTTTTGATAGGTCTAGACGGGTTTAACGGGTAAATTCTTTTTTTAACACATCATTTCTTTTTGAGTAATGCTATATAGGACTAATTACACAGACCTAAAAACAGACCTACTTTTTTCATTGGTTGAATTATTTCTCTCTCCTAATGCTATCCAATCAATTTTTCACATCTACCAATCACATTTTTAGGTCTATATTTAGTCCTATAGTTTTAGGCCACCCAATCATTTTCCTTTCTTTTTTTTTTCTTTTTTTTTTCCCTCGAATAATACTATTTTTTGGGAAACCTGATGGGTCGACCCGACTTGAGACCCATTTGACCCAAACCCGTTTAGACTCATCCTCCTAAATGACTCATATAGACCTGAACTCATTTAGACCCAAACTCATCTGAACCTGTTTAGACCCAAACTCATATAAACCCGTGACTCGACCCGAGCCATTCACCACTTATAATTGTAAGTAATGGGTAGAAGACATAAGTTTCATCTTGTTTAAATTTTTCAATGAAGATTTGGATATGTATTTGGGTTAAATAAATGTGTCGTGGGATTTTTTAATATATAAGGATTGCCTATTTTAATGGTTGAGTAACATATGTAGCAATTTTCCTTTAGTGCCACTGGATAGTTTAATTGACAATGTATGTTACATAATATTAATCATTTATTTTTATTGATATTATCTCCTCTGTATGTCACTACATGTAATCAATATTGATGATATTGACGGATTGGAATATTAGGAACGTATATTTTATTACATATTAGTATTCATTTAATTTATGTTGTAGGTTACATATTAGTATTCATTTAATTTGTGTTGTAGGTTACATATTATTAGTAAGGAGGGTAAAATAGTAAAATGCGTTGTCCCCTTTTTTAAGATTTAAGACTTTTAGTTCATTTGTTTTATAAAGTAGTATATATATATATATATATATATATATATATATATATATATATATATACACACACACACACACACACACACAAATTGAAACTAAAGGGAATGATTGGTTTGAGGGTTCTGATATATAGGAACGGGAATGAGAATCAAGAGGGATGATAGGAGGTGTTTGGTTTAAAGGTATGCGTATCCATTTTTGGGAATGAAACCCTCAAACTAACGATTTTCCAAACCCGTCTATAGTGGTGGGTTTGATCTAAAACATTCTCATTCCACCCACTATCAATCACATACCCATAGTAATGATACCTTTACACATATCAAACACGCTCCAAATACAAATATATACCAAAATAAATTACGACGTAATTATTTTGATAAGTCGTAATTGAAAAAGGTAAATGCACCCAACTATATAAGTTTGACTCTGACACCCGTAAAACTCATCCCACGAGTACAGAACATAATAGAACCAGACAAGAACTATAGAAAACAATCTAATAATCCCAATAATTAAAGAAAACATCAATGACATACTTACCAATTTGGTACAATATTACTTTAATGACTAAGGATACATATCATTCTTGAATATAACTGTTTTTTCAAACGCAAATAGTGTAAAGGATTTTTAGAGGATGAGGTGTTTTAACAAAATACATATTTATGTAGATTTTTTAGAATATAATTTAACGTATATACACAGACCGTTAAACTTTAATTTAATTTACTTTATAGACGCACAATTACAAGTATATGACACATATACTCGTATATATAAGATTTGTAACAAATATAAAAGTGCTAGGATTCCTATTTCGTATGGTTTGATATAATATAATAATAAATTAATTAATAAAAGTTATCCTTATAGATATATGAACCGTATGATAAAATTAATAAATAAATAATAATAATAAAATAATAAATACTGAATTCTGATTGGTCAATTAGACTTCAATTTTGAAATTGGATGTCATAACCCCACTTCCTATATTATATTTATTTAAGATATTATTACCTTGCTTTTATAAATATATAACGTTAAAGATATATAATTAACAATTAAAAATAACTCGAGTAAGGTTAGGAGAGCACACCACTTTTGAAGAGCTAAGGAGGAGCCACTCAAAATATGACAAGTGTCCTCTATCAAACTTTCAGTTTAGCCCCTCTACCTCATATATTTATATTTTTCTCCCTCCCCTTTATTAATACAACTTCTCCCTCACCACCACTCACCCCCACCTTCCACCACCACCTGCCCCCACCACTGACCGCCTCCTGTTGCCGCCAGCCGCCACCGGACGTCGCCGGATTCCGAAGGCCGTAATTATTTTTTCAAATTTTTTTTTCAAAATCTTTTTTCCAATTTTTTTTTTCAAAATATTTTTTTCCAAGATTTTTTTTTCCAAATTTTTTCTCTAAATTTTTTTTGTATTATATATAGTATCTTTTTTCTACTGCATTTTGAATAAAACCATAGCATATTTTGTGCATATATTTTTGATACATATTGTTTGTTTTATACTGCATTTTGTATCACATATTATTCTTTTCCTACTGCATTTTGTATCAAATTATAATTCATATTGTTTGTTTTTACTGCATTTTGTATATAACTATTACTACATCATTCTTTTTTAGATATATGTTAGCCTTTTTCACTGCATTTTGTATATACTATTGTTTTTAACTATAACTTGTATATATATCTACTGCATGTTCTATATACAATGTCAGCAAAATCCAGGAAAAGTGGATAATATGTATAATATAAAATGCAGTAAAAAACGAACAATATATACAAAATGCAGTAAAAATAATAATATATAATATACTATTATACAAATGCAGTACAAATAGATAATATGTATAATATAAAATGCAGTAAAAAATAAACAGTATGTAATAAATGAAATATATGCAAAATGCAGTAAAAATAACAAAATGCAGTACAAATAGATTATGTGTTATATAAAATGCAGTAAAAAACAAATAATATGTAATAAATGAAATATATGCAAAATGCAGTAAAAATAATAAAATGCAGTACAAATAGATTATGTATAATATAAAATGCAGCAAAAAGAGAACAATATGTCATAAATAAAATATATGCAAAATGCAGTAAAAAACAACAATATGTACAATACTTTTATACAAAATGCAGTGTAAATAGATAATATGTATAATATAAAATGCAGTAAAAAATTAAAATATATAAAATGCAGTAAATATAACAAAATGCAGTACAAGTAAATTATGTATAATATAAAATGCTGTAAAAAAAGAACAATATATTTATATATGGAAAATATATAGAAAATGCAGTAAAAATAACAACATGTGTTATAGTTTTATAGAAAATGCAGTAAAATGGATAATTTATATAATACAAAATGCTGTAAAAAATAAACAATATGTAATAAGTGAAATATATGCAAAATGCAGTAAATATAACAATATCCGGTATAATTTTAACAAAATGCAGTATAAAATAGATTATGTATAACATAAAATGCAGTAAAAAATAAGCAATATATATTATATCGAGTTGTATATATAAAATGCAATAAAAACATCAAAATGTAGTACAAAAGAAAATTGCGTATGATACAAAATGCAGTATAAAATGATAATATGTAAAAAGAATTGATAAAAACACGGAAAAAAAAATTCAATATAATTTTTTTTTCTTTTAAAATAAAAATTCCGGTGGCCGGAATCCGACGACGGTCGACGGTTGCTGGCGGCGGTCGGAGATGGCTGGCAGCGGCGGCAGGTGGTAATGGGGGTGGGGGTGGATGGTAGGGGTGGGGGAGGAATAAATAAAAGGGAGGGAGAAAGTATAGGGGCTAAAAGTAAAATGTAAAAAATGTGGAAGGGTTGTAGGTGGAACTTCATATTTATTATTTATAATTTTGATCCCTGAAATTTAAGGTTTTGATTATAAATACCCTGATTAGATTTGGACCATTGATTTTCAAAATAGTTGGTTGATATTTGAAGCTCTCCAAACCTCTCCAAAACTAGTGATCTCTTTTGATCCTCCATAAAACATATATAACAATTAAAAATAACTTTATACTAATTCTTCAATCACTAAGATCTACAAAAGCACACTTATAGTTTGGACGTCTAAGCTGAAGGTACATATCATGTTGATTCTTACACGGGTGTTCCCATTCAGCGTCACATTTAAATACTTTCCTTTGCGGATGTGTTGGAGGTACTAGATAATATCCTTGTAAGTCAACTTTTACAAAGTGGTTACCATATACGCGAGCAATTACACATATATGATGTTGTTGTGACTCGTGTAGACTGGACTAAAGTAGTAAACAGGTCGTATCTTCTGAATTGCTTAAAAATAGCAAAACCACATTGTACCTTGAAGCAACTAGTAAGCCAATTATCGGCAAAATCATCAAATACTCCTCAATTGCACTAGTATCTGGTTGAAGATCGATCGCTTGAAACATTTCTAGCAATTCAACTTCTCCAAACATACTAGCGTATGCTGCTTGGTGAATGCTTATTTCTTGTAGTAAGTCCTTTCTAATTTAAGGCCAACATTCTTCATGAAGACCTAGATAATTTTTAACTTTTACTTTAGTCGTGTCAAATAATTATAGTCTTTATTGTTAAAGTATTAATTTTTATTAATTATATATAATCTTAAAAATAAAATATAAAATAAAAACAAAATAAATATGGGTTCCCTTCATTCACTATTCATTACAGCCTAGTGCATGCCTATGGGCAAATGATGAGGGGTACCCTGGTTGACTGACACCCTTGGACTTATATAGGTAGGCATATTTAGGGAATCTTAGCTAGAAACAAGTTATAATTGAAAACAGGACAAAATAAATACAGTTATCTCCTCAATTCCTTTCAATCTATACCAAACACGCAAGCATTATTGAGAGAAAGTAAGCTTAACATTTTATCAGCCAAACATGATACAATAGTCACTAGAAAACTCAAGGGTGCCTTTATATACATAAAATTTTATCCGTTTTTCAAAAAACTTAGAGTGCGTTTAGTTATAGAAAGCTGCTCATGTTTTTCGAAGAATATTTCTAGAAAAATCGGAAAAGAGGAAAACGTGTAAGTTATCACTTCGTTCCACCTTTGATAGCAAAACCTAAGTTGTAGTCATAAATCATAATGCTTGATTTGTCCTATTTTTTGAGATGGAACCATGGAGTTTTTAACCAAAACGGTGTGGAGGGAAAATTAAATTACCAATATAGTTTTTTTATAAAGTATTTACAAATAAGGCGTTTTTATAAGAAAAAAGGCATTCTTTGTGGATTTTACTTACATATTATAAAAGAATTACTTGTAAAACTTACATAATTTGATGTATTTTCTTTGATTGAGCTAAATTGCAAGGGTTGCTTTCGATGATGCTTTTGTTTCTAGAAAATGTAAAAAATGTATCGCTGAGTATTCATGACGTACATTCGATGTACATAAATAGTTGAAATATTTATTTTGATTATCCTACTCTAACAATAAATTCATTTATACAGCAATAAATCTATCTGTTGTAAATTTATAAGAAATGAAGTAATAGTTCATTACATTTTAACGATCGGTATATTTAGTTAGAAATAGGGATGGCACCTGCAGATGTGTCAAACCCATTATCCACCTGAAACGCCTCTATTATTTTTTTACTCGTCTAAAAACTCATTTATTAATGCCCCGTCAATTTTAAATAGGGCAAATGGTCTGTAAATGTATTCAACTTTTTTAAAAATACTTTTGTATGCATCTAACTTTTATAAGTGCTATTGTATGTATCGAACTTACTAATTATTGCTATTATATGTAGTCATTAACACTAATGACGTTTGACTGGTCATAATTTGCATACGTGGCATGAGTATTTGACATGGCATTGCAAAGTCAGTGTCACATCATCTAAAGTTCAATACATTTTTCAGGTCATTATCTTCATCAACTTTATAAACTTCAATTTTTAAGCGACGCGATTTTTTTCGACGATATCATTTTTTCGGCGACATCATTTTTCCGCCGGTACCACCATAACTAATATACACCTCCTAACTACCAACTCTATCATCTTCACCTCACTACCATCTCTAAAACATCACTATCTCCAACCATCTCCAACATTTTTTCCGGCGACACCTTTTTTTCCGACGACCTCACAACCACCAATTTACACCTCTCGAACCACCAAACTATTACAGTACCAACTCACCACCATCTCCAAAACATTACCATCTTCGGCATCACCACCATCTCCACCATTTTTTCTGGCAACACCATTTTTTCCGACGACCTCACAACAACCAATTTATACATAGCTAACCACCAAACTATATCATCTCCAACTCACCACCATCTCCAAAACATTACCATCTCTGGCATCACCACCATCTTCACCATTTTTTCCGATGACACCATTTTTTTTCGGCGACATCAACACAACCAATTTACACCCCCTAACCACCTACCCCTATCATATCTACCTCTTCACTTTTTCCAAAACATTACCACCTTGGACATCTCCATCATTTTTTCCGGCGCAACCATTTTTTCTAGCGACTTCACCGCAACTAATTTACACCATTTTAATCACAAAATCGAGGCCAATCATTAAACAAAAAATGAGAAGATGACGAAGGCATGTTGGTTATGATAGGGTTAAAGATGACGAAGACATGTTGGTATTTATGGGGTTGAAGATGACGGTTTTTGAAAATGAAATGAGTTAGGGGATATAAATACAAGTTTCATACATTTTACCTAAGTTTAGTACATTATTAAATCTGACGTGTCACCTACGTGGAGGCTGACATGGCAAAACGTCATTATTGTTGATGACTATATACAATAGCAATAATTAGTAAGTTCGAAACATACAATAGCACTTTTAAAAGTTGGATGTATACAAAAATACTTTTGAAAAAGTTGAATACATTTACAGACCATTTGCCCTTTTAAATAACACTTTAAACTTATTGAGAAATGTTTATAATCAAAATTGAACTCAAAAATGAAAAAGTCAAGAAAGCTAGCAGGTACCCGTCGGGTAGGTCGGGTACCCGTCAGGTACTTAATTAGTCTCCACTTTCTGTTAGGAATTGCACATGAGCTACCCATTCAACCCACCTGTACCTGCCGAATATACCCACTGGGTAAGGCAAGTACCCGTCGGGTAGTCCTACAGACCTAGAAAACTCAATTTTTAACTCAACTGCATATCCAGATTTTGTAACAAACACAACTTAAAACTTTTGCAATTTTAATCACACTCAAAAACGCCAATATTACAACTCTTAGCCACTTCCAAATTCCACCATAATTTTTACCATTTCAACAATCTCAACAACATGATTCTTGACTCAATTTCAACACTTTCTAAAACTTAATAGCAACAAACCAATTCAATACAAAGTTAATAAAACACAAACATATTTAAACAAAACTCAATTTGTAATATGATCAACTCATTTACTCAAACAAAACAACTTGCACAAAATATTTACATTGCAACATCTTGAGAATTATATGACTTGAATAATAATAATTATTATTGAATAATAATTAATCACTATTCAAGTCCTATACCTACAATATATTTAACATCATTAGTAGTTGATATATTTTAAACCAATGATTTTTTAGTCTGTAATAATAATAATAATAATAATAATAATAATAATAATAATAATAATAATAATAATAATAATAATAATAATAATAATAATAATAATAATAATAATAATAATAATAATAATAATAATAATAATTAATAATGATTAATTAATAAAACAATGCCATATCAGCATAACAATTTAAGGTCGATCTGCCATGTCATCAGTTTTTAGTTAGTTATAACCATGTCATTGACACATCATTGGTTTTAACTGCTTACCAAGCTACATAATTGGGTTGAAGAAGTTAGCTGAAAAGCTATTATACCTTTAGTATCATATCGTTGAAACTTTATCAACTACTGTTTTACACATATTTCCCCTTATTTTAGTCCTTAAAAGTTTCTTAACGCATTTTGTTTTTTATTTTATCGAGCAGCAACATGTTCAATCATTCGTCTACACTTTCTTCAGTCAACAAGGTACAATATTTCTCCCTCTCCGTGATTCACTGTTGATTCTGTCTTCCTTGTCAAACTTTTTAGTTAAGTATATTATAGGTTTAGGGACTGACAGTAAGTCACCTTATGATGTGCCGTACGTAGAACTAAATAGATCAGAAAGAAGAAAGAAAAGAATGTATGCTTGTTTATTTACTTCTTATTCTGTTTGTTTCTCCAAGATTCCTTTGTCTGCTCTCCATTGGTTTTTCTTTTCAGACCTTGACCAGCATCCGTCCAGACACATCTCAATGAATGATCATTATTTTTGAATAATTGATTTTTCTGGTAATAAAGTGCTTGATAAATTCTTGTGATAATGAAGTTCTTGGTTAATTTTGGTTCATATTTTGATAACGTTAGAAGACAGGGAGTTCATGATTCAGTTATGGAGTTTGTGCTTCATATTCATTCTATTGTTTTTCTTAACTTGTGATAAGCTCTTGTTTACTTTTGGAAATGGTTCCAAGTTTATACATGCAGTGGCTTTGTTAATCATGTGATAACTATTGGTATAAACGGTTGGTGGAATAGTCATTATCTATGAATTTGGTAGTATTGCTCTTTTTATAACATTACATATATGTGTGCATAGATGCTACCTGCATTGGGTTTCTTTTTGGCATATGAATCTAGTACCATGTGCGTATCATACACTCTGGGTTAGTTTTAGTATTCATCATTAAATCCGTTTCAAATCATCAAATGGTCTCAGAATTTCTAATTTCCAATTTCATCATTAGTTTATAGGGCTTTTCCCATTTAAGAATACATTGACAGTGCCTTTATGAAGTACGAGTGTCTTTTTAGTTTCATGGTTTCCTGCTTGATACTGTGTTTTAAAACTTTTTATTCTAGTAATGAAGTACATTCTTTTTATCAATTTGGCTTATCTTGTTCATTATCTGCTAATGGCGTAGGTTGTTAGTAAATTTTGGTTTGTCTGGTTTGTATTTTGATAATGAAGTCTTGAGTTAAATTTCTTTTATCTAAGTTCATATGCTTTATATGTGTGTGTGTTTTGCCAATTATGGTTTCATTCTTAACATTTTATAGTTATAGGATTGAATACTTATTAGTCATACTCACACATCAACTTTCTGTTTTATTCTATCATTTATTTATGATGTATGATATACCCGTATATTATTTGATTTTTTACATTAATTGCATATATCATAATTTTTAGTTATAATATTATATTACAAGAATATAAAAAATATTTGAATGTGCAACACATAAAATACTTCAATACAAAGTTCTCATCTATAAATCCTTGTAATCATTTTTAACATAATAATAAGGATATTAATTTTCCGTGATTTGGTTAAACTAAATAGATGACTAAGGTAGTAGTATTAATTTGTTAGAATGTTATATATATTATATGTAGTTTTTTTTCCCCTTACGTTTTATATCGTGATACCACCAGATGAAAGACATGGACAATCCTCATTGCCGCATAGTGAACAAAAATGATGCTTCCAAGCCTTACCTTTTATGGCTTTCCACGGTTCTGGCTATGTACTTTGTGTTAGCTACAGAACGACAACATGAGATTTTGAATGAACACCCAGTATACGCTAAATTTTGAGTGGTGCTGCTATTTTTGGGTTTCTTTTTCAATGTTTCTGCTGCCGCTTTTATCACCAAGGGTAAGTGGTATGATTTTTTTGCCTATACTGGAATCGCAATATCCTGTTTGTTGGTTATCAGTGTCAGGTTTTTAGCTTGGGGTTCCACTGCCTAAGATTCATTATTGACTTGCTGCTCATCGAGGGTCATTTCTTGTTTTAGTTATGTTACTGGTTGAAGTCATAGTTGTCGACTCGTGTATCGTATCATGTCTCGTTTTCCCGATTTTTGACTCGCGTATCGTATCATGTCTCGTATCGTAAGAGTCATGATCAAGCAATTTTTATATATAAAATTTATGATTTGTATGTAAAAACATAATATTAGTTGATAATATAAGCATAATTACTATAATATTACAATTTCGACTCGTAAGAGTCACGATCAAGCATTTTTATGTATGATATCTACGTAAAAAAAGAAAAGAAAAGAAAGTATTAGTTGATAATATAAGCACATTTTTACTATAATATTACAATTACGCTAGTTTCGAGTCATAGACTCATAATTCAAGCACCACAGAGTAGTAAAAATGTGACTTTGAGATGAAAAATAAACTATTATTTGGGTTTTTTATTTTTTAGATAAAAAAACTTCGACATTGAGATAAATTGAAACTCCAAAATTAATCTTCCTTTTCCAAAATATCTTTTCGAGGACTACTTTATTATTATTTAATGTGTTTAAGTTGATTTTTGGTAGTTTAGGTGTGATTTGATTGATAGCCGAGTAAAAAAGTATACACATCACGAATCGTATGATACACGAGTCGATACGTATCGGAACGATACGGTACAATTTTACGAGACAGATTACGAGTCATAATAATATACGAGTCAAAAAACGATACGTCTCATTTTCTTCATTTCTGAGACGTCTCGTACGATACGTCTCGCGTATCGTACGAGTCTAACAACTATGGTTGAAGTGTCTAGAAATAGGACTTGAATACTTGTATCTAACGGATGTGGATTTGGCCACAAAAATGTTATTATTTGCTTTTGTTGCGTAGTAATGTAGGAGTGAGAACGCCTATGAGAAAAAATGTGTTGTACATTAGTGCCAACTCTTCACGATCACAGAATATTTCAAGTCTTAGGTAGGCGATGTCATGTATTTTTTTTAAATATGTGTGCAACTTACATAGAGACTCGTCTAAACTCTTACGGATTATAATCTATACTATTGAGTATTACGAGTATGTAAAACAAATTTGATGAAATTCTAATTTTCTACCACTATTATCATTTTCAACGCTCTTTTATATCACAATCACAAATCACAATGGCTTGCCGTCACAATTGCACTTATTTTTATAATATGTTAAATGAATACATCTATTCTATCTACTAAAGGGGGATGCGCTGACATCATGAAGCTGAGTTGGCACCATATGCAGCAATAGAATACGCTGATGTATTATGTCCACATTAATCCGCTGATGTCATAATGTAGTATTATTATTTTCATCTGAATTCTTTTTTAAAAATCAAAAACGAATTAATGCAGTTTGTAAGTCATGAATCAGCATTTAAATTACAATTAACGGTTTATTGGTTAATATTTAATTTTGTTTCCATTTTCCAACGTTGGCTTGAAAAAAGAAATAATGAATATATATCTTTTTAATTTTCCCTTGATATTGTTGCTATCTTTAAGGCAAAAACTTTTCACTTTCCCCTTGATATTCTCCCATCTACACGCCACATACTTTTCTAATAAGGAATACGAAAGGTTTTCTTCATATTATAAATAATACATTACCATTCCATCAAAACTCACCTACTCCAGCCTCCTTACTTTCCCCCTGAATTCCTTCCTGCTCTTACGTTTTTGTTGTAATGGACAACCAAACATACGATTTTATTGCGGATCTTGACACTGTAAAGGACTCCTGGAAGCTTAAAGTTCGTGTTCTGAGTCTGTGGAATTCAACCTTCTCACTTGATATGATCGTCATGGATGAAAGGGTAATACATCCAATGTTTACTATTGACTCAAATTTTACTTTCTGTTTATATGTTGGACATAACAATAAGTATGTTTACTCTCTATGTTTAGCAACTTTTAGCAACGTATGTTTAGTATGTTTGTCGTTTTTTCTATTGTTTGGCGTGTCATGCTTTGGTTTCATGTTTCTTTAAACTCTACTTTCATTTATCTATGTATATGTAATGTTGACATTTACATTGTCATCTATTATAAGTAATTTAAACCTTTTTTATGTGGAATGTAGCACTTTGTTTTTTATATAATGTTTCTTATAAAATGGTGTTGCAAAATTTAGACAAAAAAAAAAGTAACAAGCCATCATCTTTGATGTTGACAACTCATACGTTTATATATAATGTTTTCAATTTTGTGCTGGAAGAAGTATAACAAAAATAAACAATTAAGAATTAATTTAATTTGTTGATAGCGATTGGTATTGGACTTCTTTTTATCAACATTCCAATACTTGATTCTTATTTAACTATTAGTAGAGAACTGGGCCCACTGTCATGCTCCTTAACTTCTTTGCTACACTAACAAGCCCAATAAAAATGGCTATATAATGTTTCACTATGGGAATCACATTTTTTACCTTTCTATTTTCTCACACAACCCGTGAACCCGGTACCAGGAAAACATGGATCCGAAATCTTCTTCAAACAGTTGTGATACACAAGTTCAGAGTAGTAAGGGGGCACCTATCTTGGAAACATTCAATTTGCTCCTTAAAATGAGGTCTTTCGAATATAAATTGAAGCAGGTAATTGAACAAATGAATCAAACTGTTAGTGAAAGAAAGCAACAGAAGGTGCTAATTCAACAAGATCCTCAATGCTTTCGTGGGACGGATGTAGATATATGTAAGTTGTTTGTTAAGCAAGTCCTTTGTAAGGATTATATCAAGGAAGTAAAGATTAACAATGCGTTGGCAGTAGTCGAGGATAGCATTGATCTAAAAAGTGAATCTATCCATCTGTTAGAACATGTTGTTCTAACATTTTGTGTCAATAGTTTGTATATACAAGCTATTGTCAAGGGGGAGTTTGTTAGAACATAATGTTCTAACATTATGTGACAATAGTTTGGGTAAACATTTAGCTATGATTTAACTCTTGCAAAGTTTTAGATTGTCGCAAGAATTAATTCTCGCATGGCATGGAATTAATTCTCGCATAGCTAATTGTCGCATGGCTAATTGTCGGTGTATGTATGTACCTATAAATACTACACTTAGAGTTTTAAGAGAGTTGGAGAGTCGGTGGAAACACTTTGTATGTAATATTCATTTTGAGAGAGAGTGAATTAGAAAGCATATTGTAATAAAGCTAATAAACTAAACGTTTCTTCACAACTCGTTCATATTCACTTGTTGCTTATATCGATTACTATTTCCGCAAAGTTAATTGAAATTCCGAATCGTGTTTTGATCCTGCGGTTTTTCAATTGGTATCAAAGCAGGACACGATAATTCGGAAGAGTTTTACGGCAAGTATTGTTTGAGTTTCGGTGAGATTACAGATATGGTTTAGCTTCGTATCGAGTTCTAGGTGTGCGATTGATCGGATTTCACTTAATTCATTACATTCGAAGATCATTTTATCATTTTGAAGCTGTTCGAAAGGTTACGAAAAGTTTCGGAAAGCTACGGTTTATTTCGATTTGTATGATTGAAGTTTTCACTGGATTTTGATTGAACAAGTGTTATAGATCGTTCGAGCTTGTATTACATCGATTCTTCATCCAGTTTTGATCACGTTTGAGATTGAGGTCTGTGAAGAAATAACGTCGGAATCATTTTGACGTTTCGGAAGTAGCTTCGGATACACTTTGTTGTACAAACAACGTCTTCAGATTGTGTATTAGCTGAATGTGTTTCGTGATCGTATTTCAGAGATTAATTCTTCAATTCATTGAATTACTTCAACTGAGATTAACGTGTTTGGCATCACGATCATTCGGTTGTTTCCGTTTTATTCAAATCACAATTTTATTTCGATTTATGGATTGATTTAGGCCGTTTTTGATCACTGGAATCATTTCCGATTAAGTTGGAGGTGTTTCTTCATCATTTTGATAGGTTTCCGATCAGATTCAAAGTTTGCGTGAAATGCGTGATCTGTTCAGTGCGACAATCTTGGAGATAACTGTTTTCATGCGACAGTCCACTTGGAGATAACCGCTTCTAGTGCGAGAATTAAGTTGCGAGAGTTGACTACTATTTGGAAATAGTGGTGCGAGACTCAGAAACTTGATCTTGCGAGACTTGAGTTTAAATTGTCGCATTTTTAAGAAAAACTTAGACTTTTGCATATTACAATTCTCGCATGGAGTTACAAATATTGTTGTTCATTTGTTTGTAATGAAACGAAAATAAAAAAACTCAGGCTGTTCGTTGGTTAGGTTAAACAAGTGAAGAAGAAGCTCAAATCAAAGGGTCATTCAAAAGTGTTTTATCTTGGTTGTATTTTGTGTAAGAGAGGTTGTACAAAGGCCAATAGAAAGGGTTCTTTGTACAAGGATCAAAGTTCAAAGAGAGGTTCAAGGTTCAACACAAGAGTCACTTAAAGGGAAGCTTTATTTAAGATGTACTTTGTGTTGTGAAGTTTGTACAAGGTGCATAAGGTTTAAAATCAAAAGAGGGGTCAAAGGAAATTAAACCAGCTCAAATCAAAGGAGAGGGTTCAAGAGACTTTTATTTTGACTTGAGCTTTGGAAGGTTGTACTTTGTGCTTCAAGTAATTGTACTAGGACAATATTTTGGGAAAACCACAATTTAAAACAAAATGAAGTTTTTGACTGGGAGTACGAAAACAAATCTTCAAATGTTATTTTACAAAGATTTTGATCGATGGCATAATATATTTGAAGATTTGAATTTCTTGACAAATCCAAATTTATGGATTTTTGTTGCTAAGCCATATGAAGGAGATTCAAGTGCAAGTGGCTACTTTATGGACAAGAAATTGTTTGAATCAATTTTGGCATGTTTACCAACTGCTGAAGTTCAATGGTACAAAGATATGAGAACATCATTTGATTTGTGGGATGCTCTTTCACAAGCATGGAAAAGAAATGATAAATCAAAAGGTTCTGATGAAGAGGTTAAGGAGAAATTGTTAAAGAAAGAAGATGAAATCAAAGTTCTTCACTCTCAAGTACTCATTATAGAGAACGAACGTGACGAAATGCGTTCAAAGATTGTTCAAATGGAAAATCGGATTCTCGAACTTGAGACTCAACAAATGGAGCTAATCAAGCTACAAGAAGATCATAGTCTTGCTTTGAAGACTATTCAAGATCTTCATGGTCAACTCTCTCAAAACTCTCACTCTGCAAAACAACCTGAAAAGGTTGTACAACCTGCAAAGGTTGTGAAAAAGATTTACACAAGTAAATCTTCGTGTGAGAAAAAGATTTCTCACTTTATTAATTATTCTTTACAAAAGAATAAAAAGTATTCTAAGAAATCTCAATCAACTAGAACATTCGTTCATAAAAATGTTGATTGTTGGGATTCTGTAAAGGTCAAGTATGTCAACAAATCGGTTTCAGGACATCAAAAGAAGACAAAAAGAGCTTATTCAGCACCGATACGACCTTCTTCAGAATCAAGACAAACAAAATCTTGTGCATACACACGGGCACAAATGTTTGCGTTATCACCTTCACGATGTCATCGTACGGTGTTAAAGCAACCTCAAGATTTTGTTCCTTCCTTCCCGAGGAGAACTCCTTCACAATCGATTCCACGACAACAATTTAGATATGAAACACCACGTTTCATTTCTAGATGGGATTCGATGTCCTTGGATTATGTAGACACAACTTATCGATGGCTGTTAGGGCTATCTAAGCCTGTTGGAACTATGCTCAGGTGGGTTTCAAAAGTTGTTGCTACTTGATTGATACAAGACCAAGGAAGATAAAATCTACTGTTCAGGGGGAGTTATGATCTATTCTGATGGTATCAGAATATGGAACAGTTAGATTTTGTGAAGGTTCGGATGCTAGAAGACAATTCTCTCTCAACAAGCTTATCATCAATCAAGCTATAGTCGCAGACTTATACAAGCTATTGACAAGGGGGAGTTTGGTAGAACATGTTGTTCTAACATTTTGTGTCAATAGTTTGTATATACAAGCTATTGTCAAGGGGGAGTTTGTTAGAACATAATGTTCAAACATTATGTGACAATAGTTTGGGTAAACATTTAGCTATGATTTAACTCTCGCAAAGTTTTAGATTGTCGCAAGAATTAATTCTCGCATGGCATGGAATTAATTCTCGCATAGCTAATTGTCGCATGGCTAATTGTCGGTGTATGTATGTACCTATAAATACTACACTTAGAGTTTTAAGAGAGTTGGAGAGTCGGTGGAAACACTTTGTATGTAATATTCATTTTGAGAGAGAGTGAATTAGAAAGCATATTGTAATAAAGCTAATAAACTAAACGTTTCTTCACAACTCGTTCATATTCACTTGTTGCTTATTTCGATTACTATTTCCGCGAAGTTAATTGAAATTCCGTGATTAGTGAAATAACCGTTTTTGTAACATCCGCAAATTGGGCCTAGAAGTTTTATACTATTTTCGGGATTTAAATGAATACTTAAAGTGATAGAAAATAGTTTTGGTTTAGTTGTTCGAAAATAATTGAAATAGGAGTGAAATATTTCATTGTGATAGATAAAATATTAATTGTTATAAATTAATATAGTTGTCGGTAAAATAAATTGTTTGGACTCGCTAATGGTTTTCGGGTTCCAGACAATAGGCTTAGAAGGGGTATTATTTTGTACTGGGTTGAGGTTGGTTAAAAAGGGGGGAGCCGACCCTTTTTTCCCCATTTTTCCTTTTCTTGATCTTTATCTCCATCTCTTCTCTACTTACACACATACATACATATCATTGAAATCAAAGAGAAAATAGAAAGGAAATTGATTGTAATCTTGCTATAGCTTCATCTTCATCACTAGATCATCATCATCATCTTTGAATTGTAAGTGTTCTTCATATATATGTATATAAATGCAAATTCTTAGGGTTTGTGATTATATGTGTAATTAGATGATATAAATGATGATAGGTGATGTTATATGCTTCTTGTTGTTTGTTATAATCGATTGAATACTTTGATTTGGTGATTTTGGGTTTTGATTCGGGTTAAACTCATGAAGATAAGTGCAGGTCGTTTTTAAACTTGCAAACGCGATCCCAGCTTTGAACCCGGATCGCGTTCCATAGTGTTATTTCATTATAGTCGGATTTTGTTCTTGCGAACGCGATCCCGCCCTCGTTTCCGGATCGCGTTTCGTAGTGTAAAATGGTTACAGAACTATTTCTAAAGGGGAACGCGATCCTGCCCTTGTTTTCCCGGATCGCGTTGCTTAGTGTTTTTGGTAAGATGTGTTTTGTAAATTTTGAAAATGCGTAAGTGTTAAGTGCCATCTTTGATAATTTTATTCTTTCACTTGAAAGGTACTTTAGTGGCACTTAACAGTAGTTTTAGTGGCACTTAGGCGATGTTTTAGTGGCACTTATATTGGAGAGAAATACATGATAATGTGGACGATTTTAAAGGGTTATGAGACTTAATAAAAGAATTTAAAGTCAACTTGGTATTGTATATGATATTTCTTTAGTGGCACTTTAATGACGCTTTAGTGGCACTCTTTGTTAAAAATATAGTTTTCGGATATCTATGAGTATGCTATATTTTTGGGTTAAGTTGAATACTTATAAATGAGATGATATAAGTGATAATTACCATTTGATAAGTGTTTATGTTGATATGATGTGATATATTGGAAAGTGAACTATTGTGATATGTTATATTATTATAACATTAGATTATTATTATTATGAATGAGTTCTGACTCGTTGCATTCTATGGTGTTTTCAGATCAGCAGAAGACTCAGTGACATTAGACTACTGAGTGGACATCTGAGGTATCGGTGAGTGGACCTGTACCTTCAGTGTGATTGAGTTATAACATGTTTGGTTACAACGGGTAACCGTATATGTTATTGTTGACTGATTATTAATCTGTTATGATTATAAATTGTGATATGTGCTATATGGCCTTTAGGGCATATATGTGTTAATAAAGAGGTCAACGTATGTTGGGCATTGGTTACTATTGTTTGGACGATGAAGCATTCCTTGTACACATCGTTAATGGGAATCTTAGTCGTGTGAGATAATAGTAACAGGCTATCGGTAAACCGCTGTATTGGCCTGCAGCTTAGTGGGGTTTACTAAGTGTCGCTTGAGGGCCACCGCGGCTTGAGGGTTCCTCAAGGACCACCGGTCCTCTTTAGTGCTTGTGTGTTTACAGTGCTTGATGATGTAAACATTGATTGTTGTTGTGATTACGATTACTTATTGTAAACTGATGTGTTATATCTGAGTTGGACTGTCGGTTACAGTTCTTTCTCACTTAGCTTTGAGCTAACCCCCACATTCCCACTTCTTGCAGATTATGATTGTTTAAATTGCTGGGCAAGAAGCTGTTGGCTGGAATGGATTGTTTGACAACCTTGCGTATAACTCTGATATTGATTTTGCTAAATCACTGTTGTTTTTGGATTCAATAACACCCAATGATTGTGTTTAAAATTTATATGTTTATAATAATTATTTATATGTTTGAAATAAGCAGGACTTTTATGTTTGAAAAATGAAATGCTTGTTTTGGGACAATCGCTTTCGGTAATAAAATACATTATTGTATTGTTTGAAAAAGGACGGGTGTTACAAGTGGTATCAGAGCCTAGGTTTGGGCGAATTGAACTTTGGTAACGTTCAATCCCAAATCTAATTGTGTTTTGTCAAACATTCCATCATGTGGGTTTATTGTTGCATGAGAAATTGGTTAGCGTGTTATGTACTAACCATTAACAAGTTGCGAGATTGTTGTTTTCTTGATACAGATATGTCAGAATATGATAACCCGACCAATGCTCCTAATAGTGCCTCCTGGAGGGATACTTATTCTTTGGAAATACAGAATGATAGGCATGAGCAGGCTGGATCTTCTCAGCAGAAAGTTTGTTCCTTTACTACTTTTATGTCATGTAAACCTTCCAAATTTCAGGGCAGTTCAAATCCTTCAGATACTTTGAATTGGTTGCGTGATATTGAAAGAAAATTTGAGGTTTGTCAGTGTAGAGAAGAAGATAAGGTTCCTTATGCAGTTCAACTTTTGAAGGGTCAAGCAATGAACTGGTGGGATTCAGTTACAGCAGTTTTGACTCCACAGCAGAAAGCTTCTATCAAATGGTTAGATTTGCATAATGAGATATGTAAACGATATTGTTCTGATTTTGATATATCGCGTATTAGAGACGAGTTCATGGAGCTTCACCTGACTGATCAAATGACTATTGATGAGTTGATTAATCAGTTTACAGAGAAATTGAGATTTGTTCAACAGTGGGTCCCAACTGATAGGACTAAGATTGATCATTTTGTTAGAACATTGCCACCGGATTATCGGGCAACAGTGAGATTAGCATATTCGCTTTCTCGGGCTTTTGAATTAGCTCGTTCAGTGGATTGTGACTTGCGGGCTCAGGAAGCACGAAATAGAGAAATAGCTTTGCATCAATCTGAGTGTGATTCTTCTAGTAAGGGTAAACGAAAATGGCAGAGTGACCGTAAGGGTTCAGTTGATAAACCCAAATGGTGCTTTAAATGTAAAACCAGACATATCGGGCGGTGTAATTCTCAGACTGCCAGATGCATTAAATGTGGCGTGTTTGGACATGTTGCTAAGGATTGTGATTATCCTCACCATGTTTGTTGGAATTGTCATAAGGAGAGCCATCGAGCGAATCAGTGTCCAGAGGCTAGGAGATAGGAGTAGGGGTTGGTCGGGAGGTCGTCATCTTCTTGCTATGGTTGGGAGAATTCGTCATCATTTGCTGACAGAGTTTTTCATATGACAAATGGCAAAATGTGGAGTTGCCTGACATCATTCCAGGTACTCATGTATTAACTCTATACTATCATATGGTTATGTGATCTAGGGTTAGTTGTGCTTTATATTTGTGCATTGTGTGATAACTGAATTGATCCCCCGGTAGTTGTTAATTCTTTTATAGTAGAATTAATTGATATTAGATAATCTAGGTTACCATGTCGGTGACTAGAATTAATATTGGATAGTGGGTCATATTGAGGTTGATTGTGTTAGTGTCAAAAAAATTTTTTTTTTTTTTTTTTTGAAACAAGACTTTGACATGCATTGAATGAGACATTAATTTGGTAAAGTCAATGTGATGTGCTTCGGGAAATGGATGATTAGTTTTATCTCGGATATGTTATATGAATTGACTTGACGGATATGATAAATTGATTATCTTGGAATTAGTTGTGGATTGAACAAGCGCTTGCTATGTCAGATTTTGATCTTGTACTATCCGATGGAGTTAAAATCCTATACAGTGCATGATATATTCCACATGATTGAATCATGTTGTGATATATTGAGATTTTGATTATTGTTTATACTTTGATAGCCTAAGCTACGTGATGGAATTATTTCATCCTTGACTTGGAGTTTGTAATGGTTGTTTTACCTTAAACTCATGGAGATATGGGTGATGGTTAGATTAAATCAAATATTTGATTGTGAGACTTGATGTTATTTGAAATTGTTGCTGGCTTGCAACAAGAATTATCTCGAGTACCGGGAACTTTTTCAGACTCAATGGATTAATTGAGAGCTATTTAGCTCGAGGACTTGATAGATTATAATCTGAAATTGAAATTGTTATTGAACAATAATAGTGGATTAAAGATTGTCTAATCTTGTGTTGAATTCAGTTGCTTTGAGATTTGGGATGTGAAGCTTCTGAGCTTTGATTGAGTGATTCATTCGGGGATTTTCGACTTGAGAAATAATTTGAAATCATTATGTCGATGGATTATCATGGATCGGATATATATATTATTTATGGATTTAGATCATTTTGTTTCAAGTGTGATCCGGTATACAAATTGATCCTTGTGAATTTTATGCGATTGCATTATCGTGGATATTGAATTGAATCAGATTTCGGGGACGAAATCTTTTTAAGGAGGGAAGATTTGTAACATCCGCAAATCGGGCCTAGAAGTTTTATACTATTTTCGGGATTTAAATGAATACTTAAAGTGATAGAAAATAGTTTTGGTTTAGTTGTTCGAAAATAATTGAAATAGGAGTGAAATATTTCATTGTGATAGATAAAATATTAATTGTTATAAATTAATATAGTTGTCGGTAAAATAAATTGTTTGGACTCGCTAATGGTTTTCGGGTTCCAGACAATAGGCTTAGAAGGGGTATTATTTTGTACTGGGTTGAGGTTGGTTAAAAAGGGGGGAGCCGACCCTTTTTTCCCCATTTTTCCTTTTCTTGATCTTTATCTCCATCTCTTCTCTACTTACACACATACATACATATCATTGAAATCAAAGAGAAAATAGAAAGGAAATTGATTGTAATCTTGCTATAGCTTCATCTTCATCACTAGATCATCATCATCATCTTTGAATTGTAAGTGTTCTTCATATATATGTATATAAATGCAAATTCTTAGGGTTTGTGATTATATGTGTAATTAGATGATATAAATGATGATAGGTGATGTTATATGCTTCTTGTTGTTTGTTATAATCGATTGAATACTTTGATTTGGTGATTTTGGGTTTTGATTCGGGTTAAACTCATGAAGATAAGTGCAGGTCGTTTTTAAACTTGCAAACGCGATCCCAGCTTTGAACCCGGATCGCGTTCCATAGTGTTATTTCATTATAGTCGGATTTTGTTCTTGCGAATGCGATCCCGCCCTCGTTTTCGGATCGCGTTTCGTAGTGTAAAATGGTTACAGAACTATTTCTAAAGGGGAACGCGATCCTGCCCTTGTTTTCCCGGATCGCGTTGCTTAGTGTTTTTGGTAAGATGTGTTTTGTAAATTTTGAAAATGCGTAAGTGTTAAGTGCCATCTTTGATAATTTTATTCTTTCACTTGAAAGGTACTTTAGTGGCACTTAACAGTAGTTTTAGTGGCACTTATATTGGAGAGAAATACATGATAATGTGGACGATTTTAAAGGGTTATGAGACTTAATAAAAGAATTTAAAGTCAACTTGGTATTGTATATGATATTTCTTTAGTGGCACTTTAATGACGCTTTAGTGGCACTCTTTGTTAAAAATATAGTTTTCGGATATCTATGAGTATGCTATATTTTTGGGTTAAGTTGAATACTTATAAATGAGATGATATAAGTGATAATTACCATTTGATAAGTGTTTATGTTGATATGATGTGATATATTGGAAAGTGAACTATTGTGATATGTTATATTATTATAACATGAGATTATTATTATTATGAATGAGTTCTGACTCGTTGCATTCTATGGTGTTTTCAGATCAGCAGAAGACTCAGTGACATTAGACTATTGTTGACTTCCATACGGCGTATGGATTGGATTTTCAGCCGGTTTCTTGATTTTTCTTCATTTGATTATATCTTCGACTTCGGCTTCACTTATTTCTTCAAATACGCATCATTTAGCTCGTTTATTGACTGTTTTCCATTTCTTTCTTCATAAACGCTCCATTTCCACATCTATTTGCAAATATGAACGAAATCAATATCTATTCTTAATTAAATGCAATAGAAACATCCAAGAATAGGGGTAAAATACTACTAAAATATAGTACTTTTGAGCGTTTATCACAAGGTAACTATGGGTCTCCCGTGTGCTCATGTGATAAAATATTGGCCTGGAACAACACTCTCATTGGATCTTGTTCATCCACAATGGAGGATTGATACATTATCGTTGAACTCGGAAGCTGATTTGAACATTGATGAAGCCAACAAATTTATGCATTTGCTTACTGAGTTGTACTCAAAGTACCAAGTGTGGCCCATTAATAAGAAAGAATTTGCTACCTCGATGATTACTGAACTCATGAACCAATCTGAAACATTCTTTGAACCGATAATTCAACGAACAAAAGGAAGACCTCCTAAATCGAAATAGAAAAGAGGAACCACTTCTACAAGACGAGATCCTTCGAAATTCGAGCTTGTGGAATCATCACAAACACGTAATCTTGTGATAAACGCTCGGGCAGCAAGGTGAAAAGTGAAAACATAGAATAAGGGTAAAATGGGTTTGAGGGTATAATAGTCATTTCATTTAATTTTTCCTTGCAGTGAGTAAATGGGTCCTTGTAAAAATCAGCTCCCTAGGGAGATAGAGATTGAACCTCTGACCTTTATTTTATGTTGAATGTCCCCACCATTAATCTACCATTGCGGAGACATGTAATACGGAGATAGTAAATCAATAAAACTTATCTTCGTTGAATAAATGAAAATGTCCATATATTTATTTAAATAAAAATCTATCTGTCTATCATCATCGTCATCAAGAATAATTATATCATTCAATTACCATACTGGTATGATTTTTTGGAAAGAAATTTCATTAGTATACTTACAACTTACAAAGGTTTTCACAAGATTGTTTTGTATATCGAACTTGTAATTATCATGTTGTGTACGTATTCATTCATGTTACTAATATGTCAAACTCTATGTGTTAATTAACATGCCCGTCAGATAATATGTCACGGGACCAGTTAATTGTTTATATTTTCTTTTTGTTGATTTACCGTACACATCAATAACCACGTAATTTGATTTGTGTCACATAATCGTCCACATCATCATCTCAACCATATTTTACAATGACATCATTTTCGGCACCTATCATCTCCGCATCACCACCATCTTCAAACATCACAATCATCTCTGGTGTCACCACCATCTCCGACTATTTTTCTGCCAACATTATCATTTTAGAATTTTGATGATACCCTATTTTCCGGCAACAACCACACAACCAATTTTACACCACCTTAACCACCATCTCCGAACGTTACAACCATCATCTTTGACATTTTTTCCGCCTAAAATTATTTTTTCGGTGACACCAACACCTCTACAAGACTACAATCCATTTACACCACCTTAACCACCACGCCCTATCATCTCCAGACATCACAACCATCATCCGACGTTATATCCATGAACATCAAATTTTCCGCCAACATTTTTTTTCCTACAACCACGTAACAGTGTAACACCACCTTAACCACCAAGCCCCCTCATCCCCATCCCCCACAAACATCTCTGAACATCACAACCACCATTTCTGACATTATTTATAACTGAACATATTGTTTTCCACACTATTTTGTCGGGCAACATCAACACAACCACTTTAGAGTTTACACCACCATAATCACCAACTCATATAATCTTCACCGAACATCACAACCATCATCTCCGACATTTCTTCAGTGAACATTATGTTTTTCCGGTGAAAATGAATATTTATTATTATGGAGGAAAGAGAAGGGTTTAAGTACAAAGTTGGATACATTTTCTTCATCCGTCACGAGTTAACGGCCACGTGACACATATAAAAAGAGCTTAACATAATACACATAACCTTTATATAAGTTAACCAATACATACAATATGATGGACTATTAAGATGAATACATATGATAAAACAATTAAAAGGTTAATACTTACTAAACGATTTTGTGGGTAAGTTAAATATATTTTCAAACAATTCTTGCTCAAAGAGAACCAAATTAGTCACACTTGTTTGACAATAAACATCGTTCTCTAGCACTTGCACATTAGGTACCCCTACTAGGCTACTAGGAAATCACAATCAACCTTACCTATAAAAACTAAAATATCAAGCGTGCATTTGAAGTTCGACAACAAACATAAGTTTAAAACTTTAAACCAAGTGGTGAACAATATAGCAAGGTTATGATTTAGTCAAAAGATTTAACACATCGTCCATGTTTTCAAAAAAAAAGAAAATTAAAAAAATGGAAACTATATTATTATTATTTTCTTAGTTAGATACATGTTTGGATAATTGGAAGGCAAAAACCATGTTTGAAATATGTATATTTTAATCAAACACCAGCGAGTTAAAAAATAGTCCATAATAGGGGAATCAATCTCAACCACTCATTTTCATCAAATACCCATTTCTCCCACATTTTTTAAACTCAAATATCTCACAAATGGTAAGTCAAAAAATCATGAAAATTGTACCATAAAATTCAGCGTTTTCTCCTCTTCGATTTGCCGTCCCTCAAGGCATACTTCTGACAATTTTTTTTTCCATTTTTTGGTGGGTTTTACAAATTAGTAACTCATATGTTAGTGATTGGTTGTACATTTGATTTGTGGTTAGGGTTAGGGTTTAGTGCTAGGGTTTAGGGTTTAGGATTTAGGGTTAGGGTTTAGCAGGGTTTAGGGTTAGGGTTTAGTAGGGTTTAGGGTTTAGTATGATTTAGGGTTTAGAGTTTTGTAAAGCGTTTAGGGTTTGAGGTTTAGGGGTTAGGGTTGGGGGTTTGGGGTTTCGGGGCGAAACCCTAAACCCTAAACCCCAAACCCTAAACCACAAACCCCAAAGCACAAACCCTAAACCCTAACCCCAAACCCTAAACGCAACACTTTAACACATGTGTTATTAAATGTGAAACCCACCAAAAAATATGAAAAAAAAACTCTTCGAAAGTATGCCTTGAGCGACGGCAAATCGAAGAGGAGATATCGCTGAATTTAATGGTGGAATTTTAATAATTTTTCGATTTGTCGTTTGTGAGATAATTGATGTTGGGGGTAAATGAGTTTTGTACATTGGAGCATTCTCTTTGTACAAATGACACAATATCATTGGTTCCCTCATTCTCACACAAATTCATATTCTCATTTGAACCCCACCCTTATACTTCATTCATAAATGTACACTCACTATTGAAATATGATTATTTACAATTATAGTTAGCTAATCAGAGACTAAACATATGAAAGCTTCTCATAACAATGGATGGAATTAATTGTTTAAACTTTAGGATATATTCCAAGAAGTTGAACATTTAAATCATCATGGTCAAAATAGAACTATAATAGTAGCTTATGACCCAACATCCTAATAGCATGGCCCAATCCATCACCATCAACTTTAGCTCAAATTAGACGGTTTCCATGAACCGGCCTAGTTGTTTAACCTAAGCCATTTTTCTATCGATTGGTTTAGACTTTATAGTTGAAAAGTCAAAGTAAACCATTCATCCACGTACAAGCAACCAGGGGCGGAGACAGGACGGGGCAGCGTAGGCAGCCGCCCCCACAAGATATTATAAACTATGTAAAAAGAAAGTTTTTTAAAGTATTAATGGCATTTTAAAATTTCCGCTACTATGAAACTTTAGAAGAAATAAAAATAATTTTTTTTCGCCCCCTCCATCCGAATTTCCTGACTCCACCCTGCAACCAACCGAACAACGATAAAGAAAAAATTGAATATTCAACATTGAGTCATTTTAATTTATCTTTCTTAGGAGTATGTTACTTTTACATTAATTAATTAATATGTACTAAAACAGAAAGGGTAACAGACGAATAGACGATCTTACAAGGGGCATATATACACCGAAATAGTCAAGGATTGATCATCTTTAAGAATACGGGATCAAGTTACTTTTTTGTGAGTGACGCTGACAATAAATAAAGTTCAAAATAATGTTCAATTTCTGACGTGTATGAGTACTTGCATTTAAAAAAATAAAAAATTCGACTTAATCCTTTGTCAGGATAACATATATTAAAGGATCAGAATAGAAGTTGATACTTTAACCCGTTTCGCAGATCTAACATTAGTATACCAAACTATTGCGAAATATCAATCAAGTCACAAAGTCCTCTTAAAACATCAATTTTTTTTCTTCCCGAAAATGACAATTGCCAGGAACAATAAGTTATCTTCAAGTCTACTTATTTTAGGTTATAATATTCTAATCTCTACTAACATTTATCGCTTTCGCATCTATGTTAATATTTTGTGGAGCAATATATGCTGTAAAGTTCATGATTTGATATAGTATATCGTCAAAAGTTTGGTATATATTTATAGCAGTTTGCAGTTTGAGGGATTGATTTGTGGAATTTCCAGCTTGAAATTTGAATGAGTTTCTAATTTGCCGTATACTATCCTAACTTTGCATTATTGGTTTGCATTCTTGAATAATTAGTAACTTTAAAAGCATTTACGCTTTCAATTTCATTCGTCATTAGTAGATGTGACAATTTTAGACCCATTAGTTAATTTTAGGTCAATTTGGTTAATTTTTAGGAGGGGATGCGTTTGTTGGGTCTCCTCCCCATTTTTTGGATGGGTCTAAATGGGTTTTTCAATATAACCTCTAATTGTGTAAAAATTAACCAACGGGTTTAGACGGGTGTAGCGGGTAAATTTGTTTTTTTTCCACCTCATTTTATTTTTTTCATTTTTCACTCAAATTATAAAAAAAGTTTGGTGAACTCGATAACCCGACCCGACCCGAGACCCATTTGACCCGGACCCGTTTAGACCCATCCTTCTAAATGACCTATCTAGACCCGGACCCATTTAGACCCAAACCCATCTAGACCGTGACCCGACCCGACCCATTCATTTTGCCACCTCTAGTCATTAGGTGTAAGTTACAAAAAGGGAAGCGGTTCGTGCACCACCATTCTTTAGTCGTATACCATCAGACGTGCTTTACAGTTTTGTATAGTTTAACAACACCCTAAAGCACATTTGATGATGTATTGCTAAAAAAATGGTATACGAATCATCACCTTAAAAAAAATAAAAAATTGTTAGGTATGTTATTAATCAATTGACAAAAACTCTTCCTAGGCTTCAATGGGTATGTATAGCAGCTGATTATTTTACTTAGTTTGGATTGTCTATTTTGTTTTTATTGACATGTGACATGTTATTTTATTGTGTATGTATCATGTTCAATATTTGGCCTCTTCCTGCTTCTACTTGCATGATGCATGTTTTTTTATAAAAAAATTTCGAAATTAAATAATATATCCATATAAGGAGACATAAATTCTTGTCTTATTTTGTAACACTTCTCTAGAGTATGTACAAAACATTCATTATTTTAAATCTTATCTTACTGTAAATAATTAAGTGCAATAATCATCCTGTTTTTGTCTTAAGTCACCCTTCAATTATAGATTCTCCTTCAAGATTAGCATTTATTAATTCTTGTTTCCATGAGACTATGAGAAGGTAAATAAAGCCATTGAAAATTAATTTACACTTCTTTTGCTCAATCAAATGTGACATCTTGAAACAGAACAGCAGAAATTACACCACCAAATTATACATGTAGGGTAATTCTAGGTAAAAAACCGAAATATATATATGGGACGGTTCAATTCATTCTAGCTCACAAACGATACGAGATAAACAATTTGATTCAAATTACAAGATGAACCTATAATTTATTGGGATAAGTGTCTGAAAATGTATCAAACTTTGTCAAAATCTCTATTGTATATATCAACTTTCAAAACATCTATTGTATGTATCCAACTTTCGATTATTGCTAATTGTATGTAATTTGGCTGATGTGTCATCAATATATAGTACCCACGTGGCATTCACACAAAGCGCCACGTAGAAAAATTACATACAATTAGCATAAATCGAAAGTTGGATACATACAATAGAGGTTTTTAAAGTTGATACATACAATAGAGATTTTGACAAAGTTTGATACATTTTCAGATACCTGGCCCTTATTTATTTGCTAGTACTGGTGATGGTCATGGGTACCCTGCAGAAAAGTTCATCATGAACACTAAAACAAGTTTAAAAACGCCTTTGATTGATTCGAGTGATCAATTCTTTATGTAGATGAAAAGAAAGATCCATGATGGCCATACGGAACACGTTGAGGGAGAGTAATCTTTGCTACTGTCTCATCCCCAAAGTTCTTAGCATCAACTACTAGCGCCTGCATGTCATGACCACAAAGTATTGACATGAATTATACGACAGATTAATTAGTAAATAGAGGAAAGGGAAGGTGTTTGATAGAATTTACATAAGAAGTGTCATTGTCTTCATCATGAGCAAATGCAACAATCCAACCATCATCTTCTTCCGCAGCTCCTGGTTTCGCCACAAAAGCTGATCCTGTCAAGAAGTTGTTCTTTGGTAACCAATGGTACTTTGTCTTTACTATTCCTTCACAATGTGGGCTTTGCTTCTCGGATTCTTCAAAGTATAATTTGGCTAATCCGCCATATTTAGTTTTCCCTGAAACATAATTATAATTGGTGTTGATCACTTTAGAGTGGAGTTCTCCATTTGGTATTAATTAAATTACTTATTAAAACTTTCAAATGAAATGACATCATCCTACATCAGTTCTACTTAAGTTTACTTCACTTTAGAGTTGGCTCCTAGGAATTAAGTTGCTTCATTAAACGTATTATCATTTATAGACCATGGTTAGATTGAGCAAAAGTATGCACTTTAAGTGAAAGCGATATTTAAAATCAAGATTAAGAACCATATATGACCATAATTATAATTATAATAAGAATTATATATGTGAGTTAAAAATACCTGATTCAGAGCTTGCAAGGGAGTCGATAACTTGGGTGTATCCATATTGGTGTTTAAGACCAGTAAAATCTGCATTGATCATAGGAAAGTCCATCGAGTATTCAGTTCCAGTTACATCTCTTTCCTTAACCTCCATTGTCTCCAGGTTCAATCTCCATTCCCTCACAGTAGTAAACAGCATCCCATCTTCTGCTGCTCTGTGATCATTTCCATTACTTGACCCGTTCGGTTTAAAGTTAAATCCTCTAGAGAACCAGTCAAATTTATCCTCGCCCCAAACAGGTCCTGGAAGAATTGCTGCATTTGCCTTGCATGCTCTCACAACAATCTATTTTTTAATTGGTTTAAATCAATCGTCAAAACGACATGTTAAAGGGAACAAAAATTTGGTGAGTACAGAGATCATAACAATGATATAAGATATAAGCACCTCATCACCATCTTCGAAGGTGTTCATAAGGTGATAAGAAACAGAAGGCTCTATATAAAACCACTTAGTCGAGTCTGCATCACCATAGCGAGGAATCACTGCAATCCTTGCATCTTTCTCCCTTTCGTACTTGAATAATCTAACAGAAATACCATACATAGTTTTAATGCTTTTACTTTCAGTAACATTTTCTTTTTCTTAGAAAAAAAATGGAAACATTCTAGTGAATAAGGTAATCAAGCACTTACTGGCCTCCTTTCATTACCCTCTCTGGGCTCATTGTGAGCATAAAATCAATTAATATGTTGTACCTGAATATCACACAAACATAATGCAAAGATTATGTCATATACTTCTGCACCTGAGATTACTAATAGGAAGTGAAAGAACTCACTTGTTTGTAACGCCCACATCATGGAAAACTGAACAGTGATCTAGTTGCAGGTCCATTTTGTGAACAAGTTCTTTTCCATCAGCTATAAAAATAAACTGATTAGAGAATTCAATAAGCAATAAAAGAACCACAAATCATCAGCCATTTATTCAAGTACCTGAAATGACACCCACAACACAATATGGTTTTGTAGGCTCAAACCCTACAGTAACAAGTTCCCCGGACCCTGGTGCTTTCTACAAAAAATAAAATAAAATCCCATGAGCTTCCAGAAATAGTGTTGTCGTATATTATTTTGAAAGGTAAAAGTAAAACAGAACACCTACTAACCTTTGGGTGTGATGTGAAAGCTCGAGACCAAGTTCCACTTGGGTTCCAGTTACCATAAGTTTCAAGGCTAGTCAGATCTATCTCTTGCGGCAAATAGTTCTCGGCAATTGAGTAGTGCTTTCCACCATGCTCGAAAACATTGGTGTTGCTCATAATTTTGTACTCTTGGCCAAATCTCAACTGACAATGTCACGTTATAACCAAACCAGAAGAAAAACAATATGTCAAAACATCGACTTCATGTCATTTTTAACTCTTGAGTTCTTAATCCTGTTTCCGAATTTCATTAATTATTAAGTTTTCAACGGAATAATTCCATGCATACATGCTAATTTCCATGCCTCATTACTATATATATGTTGCATATCATCATATTATCATTATATCAAGGTAGAATTCGTTGCTTGTAATAGTATTAGTCCAAAAACCGCCATTAACCATTGTTATATGATACATACACAGATTTGTGGTTGGTAACCAAACATGAAACATATATGTAAAATCTGGGAATCGAAATCTTACCACATTAAATAATGATGCAGCCAATGTAGCTGGAGGATCTCCTTCTGCTACAGGAAGGAAAGCAGGTTTCTTTCTTTGTGATTCCATCTTGTATGTATCTGTTTCCACATATCTGTTCTTGTAGAAAAAGTCCCATTTTCCTTGTGCATCTTTTTTGAAATGTAAGGCATGAAGCATCCCTTCTCCTTCAACCCATACACTGTCTGTTTTTCCAAACACTGATACAGCTTTCTTTAAACCCCCAAATAAGGGATTTGATCCTGCGCACATACACTTCTAACATTTAGATTTATAAAATGCAGATATTAGTAATTAGTGAGTAACAGTTCAATTCATAAAAATTGTTTAATACAGTACCATTTCTAATGTAAACGCCCTCGGGAAAATCTTCTGGAAGTTTTCCTTGGCAACAATCAACTTTTACAAGCTCCCCAATCTCATCAACTGGTGCAAAGTTTTTCTGAAAATAAATATTTTTGACAAAGAAACTTGATATATAACCACCCTCAAATAAATAGTATGCAGTGACTAGCTAGTAGCTACATCCCCAAGATCCGCAACTTTAAGGCCGGCCCATTCTTAAAGACATTGAGCTTGAGGTTTAAGAGCATAATTTACATGCTTAGAGTAGATATACATATACCTGAGACGGAAGCATCGGTTGGTCCACGAATTGGAACATGGAATCAACAAGTGTATTTAGTATTGCCGATGAAACCGTCTTGACAGCTTTACCAGCTTCAGTTTTGAGAGTTGAGTTTTCCATCTTTTGTGTCACTGGCTACTCGATCATGCATAAAGATTGGTCTTTATCATTTACCCGATTAATTAGCAAACATGCATTAATATGCTTGAGCCATTAAAAGTGGAATCATCAATCAATCAATCAATATCAATATATATTATATAATTAAGTTTGAAAAAAAATACCTTAACAACACTTGCGATCGCAGTCTTGAGATCTCGTGCTTGAAAACTGATGGGATGATGATCGTTCGTCGAGCATCGAATGCTGGAAAGTACACATGTTGTTGTTGCCATCTTTCTTTCTCTATGTGTTTGTATGTATGTTTTGTGACTAATATCATCGCCTATTACACCTTTTATAACAGATAATCAAGTCACGACATAACATTTTGAATATATATATTTATAGTAAAATGATAAAATACTTTTGTGTACTTTAAATCATGTAATTATCTTTTAATTTTAATCAATACTACATCATTTTGCAGCTCTCAAAATCTCATGAGGTAAAATATAAAATACATGTTAAAGGGTTGTAATGAAACACGTGAAAGGGTTAAAATGAAAAATAAAGATTTAGTGTGACGAATATTGTTATTGTAAAATGGTTATGTAAATACTATTTCACCATAAATATTATGCCACTATGGTATCTTGGTTGGAGAATAATTACACTAAACTTTTGCATCATTTTGGTGTAAATTGGAATTGGTGTAAACATTTGAGATCTTCTTGGTGTTCATATATTGTTAAAAGGAATCCCGCGCAATGTAGTGGAAACAATTTTTATTAATTCTACATCATGTCGGTTCATTTCGCATTAACTTTACATGTTGGTACCTTTATGAACTTTGAATCCTAGCATTTACTCACCGATATAAATTATACTACAAAGTTGAAAAATGTTTTGTATCTCTTGTATTGTTTTCTTACCATACATCAATCAATGCACTTTTATGGTGTACTAACACCTTTCAACATTATCATCAAGCTTGACTCGATTCAGTTTTGATATCTATTTTGCCTGATTAGACCACTAGCAATTCCTTCGTCGGCTCCGTTGTGAATCACCGATTCCGTCATGACTAACCGCCTTTTTAACAGGCCAAAACAGAAACAATGGTAGGCCGGCTCAGGATGCTTTTCTTTTCCCCTTTTTCTTTGGAACCCAAATTTGTTTTTCATTTTTTCCCTTTATTTTTTGTGATACGATAAAAAGAAAATGAAGCATGTAGCAGGCAGGTTTGTTTTAAGCGAAGAGGCGGAGAAGATAATATAAAAAAACCTTATTCTTTCTTTATAGTTAGATAAAGTGGGGTAGGTTTGTTTTAATTTTTTAAAACTTAGGCTAACCTAAATTAACACATAATACAAATATGCCGATCAATAAGCGATAGATTACATCGTCAGATGTTATAAGCCTATTTTAGAATAACATATTCCAGTATTCATAAAACTATTTACGTTATGCTATATTTGAGTACACTTAATATATAATAATATAATGTTCTAATCTTGCTAATCTTAACTAACACTATGAAAATATCAAAGCAAATATTTTATACCAATAATGTAAGTTGTTTCGTTGTGAAGATTATATTATTATGAAAACCTTTTAATCTTTCATGATGATCAATCGATTCTTATTACCTTTAACTATATTATTTAACCTTATAGTAGAAAAGTTTATTGAAATTTTTGAGCTAACTTTAATTGTTAGAGTTGTTAATTGTTTACTAGCTAAGTGAAAATTCATAATTATAAGTGTAAATTACTTATTAGTCTATATAGTTAATGATAATTTAGTATGCTTGAGTCTTAAATTGGTTTAAGTCAAACAGAAGAAATAAAAATATTTATTAATTAAATCTCTGGTGGAGAGATGAAAAGTAAATGTTAAACATACCTTTGAAATTATCATGAGAAATTCATTTATTCTCCTTTAGTGGTTTAATCATGATAATATAATTGAAATATCATGATAACTAACCAATTCACTTTGTGAACCGATAATAAGGAATAATTATTGTAATTTATTTTTTGAGTATACTCTAATATTCTTTTAATTAAATTAATGTAGTAGTTGTATTTATTTATATGTAATATGATTATGATATTAAGGAAAAATGGAAATTAAAAAAAGGAGTGAGGTCCAAATTCGATCATTGCGAGTTGTTGGTCAGTTGTGCTAACGTGACGTCAATTGGAAACGACATTTCAGTCCTGACTATGGCCATCGACCCACCGCTTTCGAGCTCCATCTAGGTTAATTGTTCGGAATCTTTTTACTTACAATAAAGTTACTGATTAAAAATTTTTAAGGCCGGTAAATCCCTTGTAAGTTTGTTAATTATATTTTATTATTGAGGTTAGTGTCTGAAAATGCATCTAACTTTACCTGATGTCTATTGTGTGTACCCAACTTAGGTTTGCTATATATTTTATTTTTAATGCATTAAACTTTCAAAAGCTATGTTTTAGTGTATTTTGATGGCGTTTAGATTATGTGTCAAACTCTCTGGATGCCACGTGGCACCTTAAACGAGCGTCACATCAACAAAATACATTAAAACACACTTTTTAAAAAGTTAGATGCATTAAAAATAACAAACATAAGTAGGGTACATACAATAAACGTCGAACATAAGTTAGATGCATTCTCATATACTAACTTCTTTATTATCTAATAAAGGGTTTCTTATTCAAGTCAAGACGAATGACTCTATAAAGCGGATAATATTTAAATTGTGAACCTGCCATTTGAGTTTACAGTTCGAAAAATGAGATAGTTAAATTAGTACATAGTAAATTTTCGTTTATTGATATTTGTTGGGTCATCTATAAAAGCTACCAAGTGGTATAGTGGTATCTATACAAATCGTTACTTCAAAAATTACATACAACGGTAAATAAATATGCAGTATTACGTACACTTTATATTCCATTAGTTCGATTTTAATTTAATATATTTCGACGTACTTAATCTTTTATCTTACCGAAGGAATTTTTATTAAACGGATCGGAGGTCCAATTGCAATTGAGAAAAGGACAACATCACAATTGGACTTGGCTTGCCCCCCCAAATTTTTTTGTTTCTTTCTTTCCTATTTTGTGTGTTTTATTTGATTTATTTTATTATTACAACTAGCTTTTAAACCCGTGTATACACACGGGTTATATATGTAAAGTAAAATGTATATCGTATACAGAAGATCTTATTATATTATATGAGCATGTAATGCACTTTATCAAAACGGTTAATTTAGAGCTTTTAATTTGTGACTATTTGATGTACGTAAAATGTAATAGTAAATTGTTAAGTTGATGACATGTACCCGTTGTTCAAACTCGCAATATAATTTAGAGCTTTTAATTTGTGACTATTTGATGTACGTAAAATGTAACAGTAAATTGTTAAGTTGATGACATGTCACCCGTTGTACACGCGCGTTGCAGCGGTACTTTATAAGTTGAATATAGTGAAGTTTCGCAGCGATAAACAAAATTTTCAAGACCGAAAGTTGAAGAAGGACGTAAATAATTAATATTCATGTTGAGTAGCTTCTGCATTGACATCGGTGCTAACATGAACATAATTGTCGAGATCCTTGTTAAAGTCAATTGTCGTGTGATGTAAGTATCAAAATACCTTATTTAATTGTAGTTGTCACTCTTTGATTCTCTATCCTATTTATACACGTATTGACGCTAAAATAGTGAAAGGTTGATGTATGATTGACGGCTTTTGCTTAAAACTTATACATGAGTTAATGCAGATTTTTTAGCAATGGCTAAAATTAGAATGGGCTTTCATGAAATGAATGATACAGAATTTCTACGGAAAAAATTGTGCTCATCAGTTACAAGTTGCTACAAATTTTTAGAATGTGCTAAAGGTCATAAACGGTGTGTAAGATTGAAAAGCTATGAGATACAAACATTTTACGTAAATTGTATTTATGTATTTAGTTGTATACTTAATTGGTGGGATGTAAACATTTGATATGAATATGTTTGATGTGGGTTGTACCGGCTATATTTTAATGTTGCTAGTATTGTAGTATTGTAAGTAGAGGTGATAATTTTAATTTAGCCCATTAATGATTTATGAGTCAACTTGGGTAATATTTATGAGGTGATGAATTTGTTGGGTTTCTCTCATTTTTTTGATAGGTCTAGACGGGTTTAACGGGTAAATTCTTTTTTTAACACATCATTTCTTTTTGAGTAATGCTATATAGGACTAATTACACAGACCTAAAAACAGACCTACTTTTTTCATTGGTTGAATTATTTCTCTCTCCTAATGCTATCCAATCAATTTTTCACATCTACCAATCACATTTTTAGGTCTATATTTAGTCCTATAGTTTTAGGCCACCCAATCATTTTCCTTTCTTTTTTTTTTCTTTTTTTTTTCCCTCGAATAATACTATTTTTTGGGAAACCTGATGGGTCGACCCGACTTGAGACCCATTTGACCCAAACCCGTTTAGACTCATCCTCCTAAATGACTCATATAGACCTGAACTCATTTAGACCCAAACTCATCTGAACCTGTTTAGACCCAAACTCATATAAACCCGTGACTCGACCCGAGCCATTCACCACTTATAATTGTAAGTAATGGGTAGAAGACATAAGTTTCATCTTGTTTAAATTTTTCAATGAAGATTTGGATATGTATTTGGGTTAAATAAATGTGTCGTGGGATTTTTTAATATATAAGGATTGCCTATTTTAATGGTTGAGTAACATATGTAGCAATTTTCCTTTAGTGCCACTGGATAGTTTAATTGACAATGTATGTTACATAATATTAATCATTTATTTTTATTGATATTATCTCCTCTGTATGTCACTACATGTAATCAATATTGATGATATTGACGGATTGGAATATTAGGAACGTATATTTTATTACATATTAGTATTCATTTAATTTATGTTGTAGGTTACATATTAGTATTCATTTAATTTGTGTTGTAGGTTACATATTATTAGTAAGGAGGGTAAAATAGTAAAATGCGTTGTCCCCTTTTTTAAGATTTAAGACTTTTAGTTCATTTGTTTTATAAAGTAGTATATATATATATATATATATATATATATATATATATATATATATATACACACACACACACACACACACACAAATTGAAACTAAAGGGAATGATTGGTTTGAGGGTTCTGATATATAGGAACGGGAATGAGAATCAAGAGGGATGATAGGAGGTGTTTGGTTTAAAGGTATGCGTATCCATTTTTGGGAATGAAACCCTCAAACTAACGATTTTCCAAACCCGTCTATAGTGGTGGGTTTGATCTAAAACATTCTCATTCCACCCACTATCAATCACATACCCATAGTAATGATACCTTTACACATATCAAACACGCTCCAAATACAAATATATACCAAAATAAATTACGACGTAATTATTTTGATAAGTCGTAATTGAAAAAGGTAAATGCACCCAACTATATAAGTTTGACTCTAACACCCGTAAAACTCATCCCACGAGTACAGAACATAATAGAACCAGACAAGAACTATAGAAAACAATCTAATAATCCCAATAATTAAAGAAAACATCAATGACATACTTACCAATTTGGTACAATATTACTTTAATGACTAAGGATACATATCATTCTTGAATATAACTGTTTTTTCAAACGCAAATAGTGTAAAGGATTTTTAGAGGATGAGGTGTTTTAACAAAATACATAATTTTACCTCCCTGTCAAGTTATGATTTATTTATATTGAATATGTTTATGTAGATTTTTTAGAATATAATTTAACGTATATACACAGACCGTTAAACTTTAATTTAATTTACTTTATAGACGCACAATTAAAAGTATATGACACATATACTCGTATATATAAGATTTGTAACAAATATAAAAGTGCTAGGATTCCTATTTCGTATGGTTTGATATAATATAATAATAAATTAATTAATAAAAGTTATCCTTATAGATATATGAACCGTATGATAAAATTAATAAATAAATAATAATAATAAAATAATAAATACTGAATTCTGATTGGTCAATTAGACTTCAATTTTGAAATTGGATGTCATAACCCCACTTCCTATATTATATTTATTTAAGATATTATTACCTTGCTTTTATAAATATATAACGTTAAAGATATATAATTAACAATTAAAAATAACTCGAGTAAGGTTAGGAGAGCACACCACTTTTGAAGAGCTAAGGAGGAGCCACTCAAAATATGACAAGTGTCCTCTATCAAACTTTCAGTTTAGCCCCTCTACCTCATATATTTATTTTTTTCTCCCTCCCCTTTATTAATACAACTTCTCCCTCACCACCACTCACCCCCACCTTCCACCACCACCTGCCCCCACCACTGACCGCCTCCTGTTGCCGCCAGCCGCCACCGGACGTCGCCGGATTCCGAAGGCCGTAATTATTTTTTCAAATTTTTTTTTCAAAATCTTTTTTCCAATTTTTTTTTTCAAAATATTTTTTTCCAAGATTTTTTTTTCCAAATTTTTTCTCTAAATTTTTTTTGTATTATATATAGTATCTTTTTTCTACTGCATTTTGAATAAAACCATAGCATATTTTGTGCATATATTTTTGATACATATTGTTTGTTTTATACTGCATTTTGTATCACATATTATTCTTTTCCTACTGCATTTTGTATCAAATTATAATTCATATTGTTTGTTTTTACTGCATTTTGTATATAACTATTACTACATCATTCTTTTTTAGATATATGTTAGCCTTTTTCACTGCATTTTGTATATACTATTGTTTTTAACTATAACTTGTATATATATCTACTGCATGTTCTATATACAATGTCAGCAAAATCCAGGAAATGTGGATAATATGTATAATATAAAATGCAGTAAAAAACAAACAATATATACAAAATGCAGTAAAAATAATAATATATAATATACTATTATACAAATGCAGTACAAATAGATAATATGTATAATATAAAATGCAGTAAAAAATAAACAGTATGTAATAAATGAAATATATGCAAAATGCAGTAAAAATAACAAAATGCAGTACAAATAGATTATGTGTTATATAAAATGCAGTAAAAAACAAATAATATGTAATAAATGAAATATATGCAAAATGCAGTAAAAATAATAAAATGCAGTACAAATAGATTATGTATAATATAAAATGCAGCAAAAAGAGAACAATATGTCATAAATAAAATATATGCAAAATGCAGTAAAAAACAACAATATGTACAATACTTTTATACAAAATGCAGTGTAAATAGATAATATGTATAATATAAAATGCAGTAAAAAATTAAAATATATAAAATGCAGTAAATATAACAAAATGCAGTACAAGTAAATTATGTATAATATAAAATGCTGTAAAAAAAGAACAATATATTTATATATGGAAAATATATAGAAAATGCAGTAAAAATAACAACATGTGTTATAGTTTTATAGAAAATGCAGTAAAATGGATAATTTATATAATACAAAATGCTGTAAAAAATAAACAATATGTAATAAGTGAAATATATGCAAAATGCAGTAAATATAACAATATCCGGTATAATTTTAACAAAATGCAGTATAAAATAGATTATGTATAACATAAAATGCAGTAAAAAATAAGCAATATATATTATATCGAGTTGTATATATAAAATGCAATAAAAACATCAAAATGTAGTACAAAAGAAAATTGCGTATGATACAAAATGCAGTATAAAATGATAATATGTAAAAAGAATTGATAAAAACACGGAAAAAAAAATTCAATATAATTTTTTTTTCTTTTAAAATAAAAATTCCGGTGGCCGGAATCCGACGACGGTCGACGGTTGCTGGCGGCGGTCGGAGATGGCTGGCAGCGGCGGCAGGTGGTAATGGGGGTGGGGGTGGATGGTAGGGGTGGGGGAGGAATAAATAAAAGGGAGGGAGAAAGTATAGGGGCTAAAAGTAAAATGTAAAAAATGTGGAAGGGTTGTAGGTGGAACTTCATATTTATTATTTATAATTTTGATCCCTGAAATTTAAGGTTTTGATTATAAATACCCTGATTAGATTTGGACCATTGATTTTCAAAATAGTTGGTTGATATTTGAAGCTCTCCAAACCTCTCCAAAACTAGTGATCTCTTTTGATCCTCCATAAAACATATATAACAATTAAAAATAACTTTATACTAATTCTTCAATCACTAAGATCTACAAAAGCACACTTATAGTTTGGACGTCTAAGCTGAAGGTACATATCATGTTGATTCTTACACGGGTGTTCCCATTCAGCGTCACATTTAAATACTTTCCTTTGCGGATGTGTTGGAGGTACTAGATAATATCCTTGTAAGTCAACTTTTACAAAGTGGTTACCATATACGCGAGCAATTACACATATATGATGTTGTTGTGACTCGTGTAGACTGGACTAAAGTAGTAAACAGGTCGTATCTTCTGAATTGCTTAAAAATAGCAAAACCACATTGTACCTTGAAGCAACTAGTAAGCCAATTATCGGCAAAATCATCAAATACTCCTCAATTGCACTAGTATCTGGTTGAAGATCGATCGCTTGAAACATTTCTAGCAATTCAACTTCTCCAAACATACTAGCGTATGCTGCTTGGTGAATGCTTATTTCTTGTAGTAAGTCCTTTCTAATTTAAGGCCAACATTCTTCATGAAGACCTAGATAATTTTTAACTTTTACTTTAGTCGTGTCAAATAATTATAGTCTTTATTGTTAAAGTATTAATTTTTATTAATTATATATAATCTTAAAAATAAAATATAAAATAAAAACAAAATAAATATGGGTTCCCTTCATTCACTATTCATTACAGCCTAGTGCATGCCTATGGGCAAATGATGAGGGGTACCCTGGTTGACTGACACCCTTGGACTTATATAGGTAGGCATATTTAGGGAATCTTAGCTAGAAACAAGTTATAATTGAAAACAGGACAAAATAAATACAGTTATCTCCTCAATTCCTTTCAATCTATACCAAACACGCAAGCATTATTGAGAGAAAGTAAGCTTAACATTTTATCAGCCAAACATGATACAATAGTCACTAGAAAACTCAAGGGTGCCTTTATATACATAAAATTTTATCCGTTTTTCAAAAAACTTAGAGTGCGTTTAGTTATAGAAAGCTGCTCATGTTTTTCGAAGAATATTTCTAGAAAAATCGGAAAAGAGGAAAACGTGTAAGTTATCACTTCGTTCCACCTTTGATAGCAAAACCTAAGTTGTAGTCATAAATCATAATGCTTGATTTGTCCTATTTTTTGAGATGGAACCATGGAGTTTTTAACCAAAACGGTGTGGAGGGAAAATTAAATTACCAATATAGTTTTTTTATAAAGTATTTACAAATAAGGCGTTTTTATAAGAAAAAAGGCATTCTTTGTGGATTTTACTTACATATTATAAAAGAATTACTTGTAAAACTTACATAATTTGATGTATTTTCTTTGATTGAGCTAAATTGCAAGGGTTGCTTTCGATGATGCTTTTGTTTCTAGAAAATGTAAAAAATGTATCGCTGAGTATTCATGACGTACATTCGATGTACATAAATAGTTGAAATATTTATTTTGATTATCCTACTCTAACAATAAATTCATTTATACAGCAATAAATCTATCTGTTGTAAATTTATAAGAAATGAAGTAATAGTTCATTACATTTTAACGATCGGTATATTTAGTTAGAAATAGGGATGGCACCTGCAGATGTGTCAAACCCATTATCCACCTGAAACGCCTCTATTATTTTTTTACTCGTCTAAAAACTCATTTATTAATGCCCCGTCAATTTTAAATAGGGCAAATGGTCTGTAAATGTATTCAACTTTTTCAAAAATACTTTTGTATGCATCTAACTTTTATAAGTGCTATTGTATGTATCGAACTTACTAATTATTGCTATTATATGTAGTCATTAACACTAATGACGTTTGACTGGTCATAATTTGCATACGTGGCATGAGTATTTGACATGGCATTGCAAAGTCAGTGTCACATCATCTAAAGTTCAATACATTTTTCAGGTCATTATCTTCATCAACTTTATAAACTTCAATTTTTAAGCGACGCGATTTTTTTCGACGATATCATTTTTTCGGCGACATCATTTTTCCGCCGGTACCACCATAACTAATATACACCTCCTAACTACCAACTCTATCATCTTCACCTCACTACCATCTCTAAAACATCACTATCTCCAACCATCTCCAACATTTTTTCCGGCGACACCTTTTTTTCCGACGACCTCACAACCACCAATTTACACCTCTCGAACCACCAAACTATTACAGTACCAACTCACCACCATCTCCAAAACATTACCATCTTCGGCATCACCACCATCTCCACCATTTTTTCTGGCAACACCATTTTTTCCGACGACCTCACAACAACCAATTTATACATAGCTAACCACCAAACTATATCATCTCCAACTCACCACCATCTCCAAAACATTACCATCTCTGGCATCACCACCATCTTCACCATTTTTTCCGATGACACCATTTTTTTTCGGCGACATCAACACAACCAATTTACACCCCCTAACCACCTACCCCTATCATATCTAACTCTTCACTTTTTCCAAAACATTACCACCTTGGACATCTCCATCATTTTTTCCGGCGCAACCATTTTTTCTAGCGACTTCACCGCAACTAATTTACACCATTTTAATCACAAAATCGAGGCCAATCATTAAACAAAAAATGAGAAGATGACGAAGGCATGTTGGTTATGATAGGGTTAAAGATGACGAAGACATGTTGGTATTTATGGGGTTGAAGATGACGGTTTTTGAAAATGAAATGAGTTAGGGGATATAAATACAAGTTTCATACATTTTACCTAAGTTTAGTACATTATTAAATCTGACGTGTCACCTACGTGGAGGCTGACATGGCAAAACGTCATTATTGTTGATGACTATATACAATAGCAATAATTAGTAAGTTCGAAACATACAATAGCACTTTTAAAAGTTGGATGTATACAAAAATACTTTTGAAAAAGTTGAATACATTTACAGACCATTTGCCCTTTTAAATAACACTTTAAACTTATTGAGAAATGTTTATAATCAAAATTGAACTCAAAAATGAAAAAGTCAAGAAAGCTAGCAGGTACCCGTCGGGTAGGTCGGGTACCCGTCAGGTACTTAATTAGTCTCCACTTTCTGTTAGGAATTGCACATGAGCTACCCATTCAACCCACCTGTACCTGCCGAATATACCCACTGGGTAAGGCAAGTACCCGTCGGGTAGTCCTACAGACCTAGAAAACTCAATTTTTAACTCAACTGCATATCCAGATTTTGTAACAAACACAACTTAAAACTTTTGCAATTTTAATCACACTCAAAAACGCCAATATTACAACTCTTAGCCACTTCCAAATTCCACCATAATTTTTACCATTTCAACAATCTCAACAACATGATTCTTGACTCAATTTCAACACTTTCTAAAACTTAATAGCAACAAACCAATTCAATACAAAGTTAATAAAACACAAACATATTTAAACAAAACTCAATTTGTAATATGATCAACTCATTTACTCAAACAAAACAACTTGCACAAAATATTTACATTGCAACATCTTGAGAATTATATGACTTGAATAATAATAATTATTATTGAATAATAATTAATCACTATTCAAGTCCTATACCTACAATATATTTAACATCATTAGTAGTTGATATATTTTAAACCAATGATTTTTTAGTCTGTAATAATAATAATAATAATAATAATAATAATAATAATAATAATAATAATAATAATAATAATAATAATAATGATTAATTAATAAAACAATGCCATATCAGCATAACAATTTAAGGTCGATCTGCCATGTCATCAGTTTTTAGTTAGTTATAACCATGTCATTGACACATCATTGGTTTTAACTGCTTACCAAGCTACATAATTGGGTTGAAGAAGTTAGCTGAAAAGCTATTATACCTTTAGTATCATATCGTTGAAACTTTATCAACTACTGTTTTACACATATTTCCCCTTATTTTAGTCCTTAAAAGTTTCTTAACGCATTTTGTTTTTTATTTTATCGAGCAGCAACATGTTCAATCATTCGTCTACACTTTCTTCAGTCAACAAGGTACAATATTTCTCCCTCTCCGTGATTCACTGTTGATTCTGTCTTCCTTGTCAAACTTTTTAGTTAAGTATATTATAGGTTTAGGGACTGACAGTAAGTCACCTTATGATGTGCCGTACGTAGAACTAAATAGATCAGAAAGAAGAAAGAAAAGAATGTATGCTTGTTTATTTACTTCTTATTCTGTTTGTTTCTCCAAGATTCCTTTGTCTGCTCTCCATTGGTTTTTCTTTTCAGACCTTGACCAGCATCCGTCCAGACACATCTCAATGAATGATCATTATTTTTGAATAATTGATTTTTCTGGTAATAAAGTGCTTGATAAATTCTTGTGATAATGAAGTTCTTGGTTAATTTTGGTTCATATTTTGATAACGTTAGAAGACAGGGAGTTCATGATTCAGTTATGGAGTTTGTGCTTCATATTCATTCTATTGTTTTTCTTAACTTGTGATAAGCTCTTGTTTACTTTTGGAAATGGTTCCAAGTTTATACATGCAGTGGCTTTGTTAATCATGTGATAACTATTGGTATAAACGGTTGGTGGAATAGTCATTATCTATGAATTTGGTAGTATTGCTCTTTTTATAACATTACATATATGTGTGCATAGATGCTACCTGCATTGGGTTTCTTTTTGGCATATGAATCTAGTACCATGTGCGTATCATACACTCTGGGTTAGTTTTAGTATTCATCATTAAATCCGTTTCAAATCATCAAATGGTCTCAGAATTTCTAATTTCCAATTTCATCATTAGTTTATAGGGCTTTTCCCATTTAAGAATACATTGACAGTGCCTTTATGAAGTACGAGTGTCTTTTTAGTTTCATGGTTTCCTGCTTGATACTGTGTTTTAAAACTTTTTATTCTAGTAATGAAGTACATTCTTTTTATCAATTTGGCTTATCTTGTTCATTATCTGCTAATGGCGTAGGTTGTTAGTAAATTTTGGTTTGTCTGGTTTGTATTTTGATAATGAAGTCTTGAGTTAAATTTCTTTTATCTAAGTTCATATGCTTTATATGTGTGTGTGTTTTGCCAATTATGGTTTCATTCTTAACATTTTATAGTTATAGGATTGAATACTTATTAGTCATACTCACACATCAACTTTCTGTTTTATTCTATCATTTATTTATGATGTATGATATACCCGTATATTATTTGATTTTTTACATTAATTGCATATATCATAATTTTTAGTTATAATATTATATTACAAGAATATAAAAAATATTTGAATGTGCAACACATAAAATACTTCAATACAAAGTTCTCATCTATAAATCCTTGTAATCATTTTTAACATAATAATAAGGATATTAATTTTCCGTGATTTGGTTAAACTAAATAGATGACTAAGGTAGTAGTATTAATTTGTTAGAATGTTATATATATTATATGTAGTTTTTTTTCCCCTTACGTTTTATATCGTGATACCACCAGATGAAAGACATGGACAATCCTCATTGCCGCATAGTGAACAAAAATGATGCTTCCAAGCCTTACCTTTTATGGCTTTCCACGGTTCTGGCTATGTACTTTGTGTTAGCTACAGAACGACAACATGAGATTTTGAATGAACACCCAGTATACGTTAAATTTTGAGTGGTGCTGCTATTTTTGGGTTTCTTTTTCAATGTTTCTGCTGCCGCTTTTATCACCAAGGGTAAGTGATATGATTTTTTTGCCTATACTGGAATCGCAATATCCTGTTTGTTGGTTATCAGTGTCAGGTTTTTAGCTTGGGGTTCCACTGCCTAAGATTCATTATTGACTTGCTGCTCATCGAGGGTCATTTCTTGTTTTAGTTATGTTACTGGTTGAAGTCATAGTTGTCGACTCGTGTATCGTATCATGTCTCGTTTTCCCGATTTTTGACTCGCGTATCGTATCATGTCTCGTATCGTAAGAGTCATGATCAAGCAATTTTTATATATAAAATTTATGATTTGTATGTAAAAACATAATATTGGTTGATAATATAAGCATAATTACTATAATATTACAATTTCGACTCGTAAGAGTCACGATCAAGCATTTTTATGTATGATATCTACGTAAAAAAAGAAAAGAAAAGAAAGTATTAGTTGATAATATAAGCACATTTTTACTATAATATTACAATTACGCTAGTTTCGAGTCATAGACTCATAATTCAAGCACCACAGAATAGTAAAAATGTGACTTTGAGATGAAAAATAAACTATTATTTGGGTTTTTTATTTTTTAGATAAAAAAACTTCGACATTGAGATAAATTGAAACTCCAAAATTAATCTTCCTTTTCCAAAATATCTTTTCGAGGACTACTTTATTATTATTTAATGTGTTTAAGTTGATTTTTGGTAGTTTAGGTGTGATTTGATTGATAGCCGAGTAAAAAAGTATACACATCACGAATCGTATGATACACGAGTCGATACGTATCGGAACGATACGGTACAATTTTACGAGACAGATTACGAGTCATAATAATATACGAGTCAAAAAACGATACGTCTCATTTTCTTCATTTCTGAGACGTCTCGTACGATACGTAGTCTAACAACTATGGTTGAAGTGTCTAGAAATAGGACTTGAATACTTGTATCTAACGGATGTGGATTTGGCCACAAAAATGTTATTATTTGCTTTTGTTGCGTAGTAATGTAGGAGTGAGAACGCCTATGAGAAAAAATGTGTTGTACATTAGTGCCAACTCTTCACTATCACAGAATATTTCAAGTCTTAGGTAGGCGATGTCATGTATTTTTTTTAAATATGTGTGCAACTTACATAGAGACTCGTCTAAACTCTTACGGATTATAATCTATACTATTGAGTATTACGAGTATGTAAAACAAATTTGATGAAATTCTAATTTTCTACCACTATTATCATTTTCAACGCTCTTTTATATCACAATCACAAATCACAATGGCTTGCCGTCACAATTGCACTTATTTTTATAATATGTTAAATGAATACATCTATTCTATCTACTAAAGGGGGATGCGCTGACATCATGAAGCTGAGTTGGCACCATATGCAGCAATAGAATACGCTGATGTATTATGTCCACATTAATCCGCTGATGTCATAATGTAGTATTATTATTTTCATCTGAATTCTTTTTTAAAAATCAAAAACGAATTAATGCAGTTTGTAAGTCATGAATCAGCATTTAAATTACAATTAACGGTTTATTGGTTAATATTTAATTTTGTTTCCATTTTCCAACGTTGGCTTGAAAAAAGAAATAATGAATATATATCTTTTTAATTTTCCCTTGATATTGTTGCTATCTTTAAGGCAAAAACTTTTCACTTTCCCCTTGATATTCTCCCATCTACACGCCACATACTTTTCTAATAAGGAATACGAAAGGTTTTCTTCATATTATAAATAATACATTACCATTCCATCAAAACTCACCTACTCCAGCCTCCTTACTTTCCCCCTGAATTCCTTCCTGCTCTTACGTTTTTGTTGTAATGGACAACCAAACATACGATTTTATTGCGGATCTTGACACTGTAAAGGACTCCTGGAAGCTTAAAGTTCGTGTTCTGAGTCTGTGGAATTCAACCTTCTCACTTGATATGATCGTCATGGATGAAAGGGTAATACATCCAATGTTTACTATTGACTCAAATTTTACTTTCTGTTTATATGTTGGACATAACAATAAGTATGTTTACTCTCTATGTTTAGCAACTTTTAGCAACGTATGTTTAGTATGTTTGTCGTTTTTTCTATTGTTTGGCGTGTCATGCTTTGGTTTCATGTTTCTTTAAACTCTACTTTCATTTATCTATGTATATGTAATGTTGACATTTACATTGTCATCTATTATAAGTAATTTAAACCTTTTTTATGTGGAATGTAGCACTTTGTTTTTTATATAATGTTTCTTATAAAATGGTGTTGCAAAATTTAGACAAAAAAAAAAGTAACAAGCCATCATCTTTGATGTTGACAACTCATACGTTTATATATAATGTTTTCAATTTTGTGCTGGAAGAAGTATAACAAAAATAAACAATTAAGAATTAATTTAATTTGTTGATAGCGATTGGTATTGGACTTCTTTTTATCAACATTCCAATACTTGATTCTTATTTAACTATTAGTAGAGAACTGGGCCCACTGTCATGCTCCTTAACTTCTTTGCTACACTAACAAGCCCAATAAAAATGGCTATATAATGTTTCACTATGGGAATCACATTTTTTACCTTTCTATTTTCTCACACAACCCGTGAACCCGGTACCAGGAAAACATGGATCCGAAATCTTCTTCAAACAGTTGTGATACACAAGTTCAGAGTAGTAAGGGGGCACCTATCTTGGAAACATTCAATTTGCTCCTTAAAATGAGGTCTTTCGAATATAAATTGAAGCAGGTAATTGAACAAATGAATCAAACTGTTAGTGAAAGAAAGCAACAGAAGGTGCTAATTCAACAAGATCCTCAATGCTTTCGTGGGACGGATGTAGATATATGTAAGTTGTTTGTTAAGCAAGTCCTTTGTAAGGATTATATCAAGGAAGTAAAGATTAACAATGCGTTGGCAGTAGTCGAGGATAGCATTGATCTAAAAAGTGAATCTATCCATCTGTTAGAACATGTTGTTCTAACATTTTGTGTCAATAGTTTGTATATACAAGCTATTGTCAAGGGGGAGTTTGTTAGAACATAATGTTCTAACATTATGTGACAATAGTTTGGGTAAACATTTAGCTATGATTTAACTCTTGCAAAGTTTTAGATTGTCGCAAGAATTAATTCTCGCATGGCATGGAATTAATTCTCGCATAGCTAATTGTCGCATGGCTAATTGTCGGTGTATGTATGTACCTATAAATACTACACTTAGAGTTTTAAGAGAGTTGGAGAGTCGGTGGAAACACTTTGTATGTAATATTCATTTTGAGAGAGAGTGAATTAGAAAGCATATTGTAATAAAGCTAATAAACTAAACGTTTCTTCACAACTCGTTCATATTCACTTGTTGCTTATATCGATTACTATTTCCGCAAAGTTAATTGAAATTCCGAATCGTGTTTTGATCCTGCGGTTTTTCAATTGGTATCAAAGCAGGACACGATAATTCGGAAGAGTTTTACGGCAAGTATTGTTTGAGTTTCGGTGAGATTACAGATATGGTTTAGCTTCGTATCGAGTTCTAGGTGTGCGATTGATCGGATTTCACTTAATTCATTACATTCGAAGATCATTTTATCATTTTGAAGCTGTTCGAAAGGTTACGAAAAGTTTCGGAAAGCTACGGTTTATTTCGATTTGTATGATTGAAGTTTTCACTGGATTTTGATTGAACAAGTGTTATAGATCGTTCGAGCTTGTATTACATCGATTCTTCATCCAGTTTTGATCACGTTTGAGATTGAGGTCTGTGAAGAAATAACGTCGGAATCATTTTGACGTTTCGGAAGTAGCTTCGGATACACTTTGTTGTACAAACAACGTCTTCAGATTGTGTATTAGCTGAATGTGTTTCGTGATCGTATTTCAGAGATTAATTCTTCAATTCATTGAATTACTTCAACTGAGATTAACGTGTTTGGCATCACGATCATTCGGTTGTTTCCGTTTTATTCAAATCACAATTTTATTTCGATTTATGGATTGATTTAGGCCGTTTTTGATCACTGGAATCATTTCCGATTAAGTTGGAGGTGTTTCTTCATCATTTTGATAGGTTTCCGATCAGATTCAAAGTTTGCGTGAAATGCGTGATCTGTTCAGTGCGACAATCTTGGAGATAACTGTTTTCATGCGACAGTCCACTTGGAGATAACCGCTTCTAGTGCGAGAATTAAGTTGCGAGAGTTGACTACTATTTGGAAATAGTGGTGCGAGACTCAGAAACTTGATCTTGCGAGACTTGAGTTTAAATTGTCGCATTTTTAAGAAAAACTTAGACTTTTGCATATTACAATTCTCGCATGGAGTTACAAATATTGTTGTTCATTTGTTTGTAATGAAACGAAAATAAAAAAACTCAGGCTGTTCGTTGGTTAGGTTAAACAAGTGAAGAAGAAGCTCAAATCAAAGGGTCATTCAAAAGTGTTTTATCTTGGTTGTATTTTGTGTAAGAGAGGTTGTACAAAGGCCAATAGAAAGGGTTCTTTGTACAAGGATCAAAGTTCAAAGAGAGGTTCAAGGTTCAACACAAGAGTCACTTAAAGGGAAGCTTTATTTAAGATGTACTTTGTGTTGTGAAGTTTGTACAAGGTGCATAAGGTTTAAAATCAAAAGAGGGGTCAAAGGAAATTAAACCAGCTCAAATCAAAGGAGAGGGTTCAAGAGACTTTTATTTTGACTTGAGCTTTGGAAGGTTGTACTTTGTGCTTCAAGTAATTGTACTAGGACAATATTTTGGGAAAACCACAATTTAAAACAAAATGAAGTTTTTGACTGGGAGTACGAAAACAAATCTTCAAATGTTATTTTACAAAGATTTTGATCGATGGCATAATATATTTGAAGATTTGAATTTCTTGACAAATCCAAATTTATGGATTTTTGTTGCTAAGCCATATGAAGGAGATTCAAGTGCAAGTGGCTACTTTATGGACAAGAAATTGTTTGAATCAATTTTGGCATGTTTACCAACTGCTGAAGTTCAATGGTACAAAGATATGAGAACATCATTTGATTTGTGGGATGCTCTTTCACAAGCATGGAAAAGAAATGATAAATCAAAAGGTTCTGATGAAGAGGTTAAGGAGAAATTGTTAAAGAAAGAAGATGAAATCAAACTTCTTCACTCTCAAGTACTCATTATAGAGAACGAACGTGACGAAATGCGTTCAAAGATTGTTCAAATGGAAAATCGGATTCTCGAACTTGAGACTCAACAAATGGAGCTAATCAAGCTACAAGAAGATCATAGTCTTGCTTTGAAGACTATTCAAGATCTTCATGGTCAACTCTCTCAAAACTCTCACTCTGCAAAACAACCTGAAAATGTTGTACAACCTGCAAAGGTTGTGAAAAAGATTTACACAAGTAAATCTTCGTGTGAGAAAAAGATTTCTCACTTTATTAATTATTCTTTACAAAAGAATAAAAAGTATTCTAAGAAATCTCAATCAACTAGAACATTCGTTCATAAAAATGTTGATTGTTGGGATTCTGTAAAGGTCAAGTATGTCAACAAATCGGTTTCAGGACATCAAAAGAAGACAAAAAGAGCTTATTCAGCACCGATACGACCTTCTTCAGAATCAAGACAAACAACTTATCGATGGCTGTCAGGGCTATCTAAGCCTGTTGGAACTATGCTCAGGTGGGTTTCAAAAGTTGTTGCTACTTGATTGATACAAGACCAAGGAAGATAAAATCTACTGTTCAGGGGGAGTTATGATCTATTCTGATGGTATCAGAATATGGAACAGTTAGATTTTGTGAAGGTTCGGATGCTAGAAGACAATTCTCTCTCAACAAGCTTATCATCAATCAAGCTATAGTCGAAGACTTATACAAGCTATTGACAAGGGGGAGTTTGTTAGAACATGTTATTCTAACATTTTGTGTCAATAGTTTGTATATACAAGCTATTGTCAAGGGGGAGTTTGTTAGAACATAATGTTCAAACATTATGTGACAATAGTTTGGGTAAACATTTAGCTATGATTTAACTCTCGCAAAGTTTTAGATTGTCGCAAGAATTAATTCTCGCATGGCATGGAATTAATTCTCGCATAGCTAATTGTCGCATGGCTAATTGTCGGTGTATGTATGTACCTATAAATACTACACTTAGAGTTTTAAGAGAGTTGGAGAGTCGGTGGAAACACTTTGTATGTAATATTCATTTTGAGAGAGAGTGAATTAGAAAGCATATTGTAATAAAGCTAATAAACTAAACGTTTCTTCACAACTCGTTCATATTCACTTGTTGCTTATTTCGATTACTATTTCCGCGAAGTTAATTGAAATTCCGTGATTAGTGAAATAACCGTTTTCCTCCGTGAATAAGTGTTCCGTGATTACTTCTGAGTGTGTGGTCCGACAATAGCTTATTGTCGCATGAATAGTACCTATTGTCGCATGAACAGTAGTTGATATTCACCGATTGTATTGACGGACTTGTATTCTCGGATTCTCATTGACGGATTGGTATTGTCGTATAAACAGTAACTAGTATCCAATGATTAATTATATTCACGGGTTGTTTGTTATTCACGGATTGATAGTATTGACGGAGTATTAGTATTCACGCAATATCAGGATTCACGGATAGTTGGTATTGACGGACTTCTGACAGATTGTGATTCACGCATAACTGTTATTCTCGGATACTTGTTATTCTCGGACTTCTTATTCTCGGACTTCTTATTCTCGGACTTCTTACTCTCGGATTTCTTCTAAAGTGTTTACAATGGCTCAAGTAAATTGGCAAGCCATGATGAAGAATGAACAGGAAACTGGAAATACAACCAAACCACCAAAGTTCTTGTGTCAGAATGATTATGACGATTGGCGGTATCGGTTTGAGTCATTTATTGCTCTATATGATCCAGATCTTATTATTCCTATCTTGGAACAATACATTCATCCTCGCGCTGAAGGAGTGTATAGGGATAACAATCCTCCTCCAAAGTCACTCAAAATGATGACTTCTGAAGAATGGAAAGAACATGATAGAGACAAGAAGGCTAAATCAGTAATCTCTATGAGTCTTCCCAGTGATGTTCTTGCTGGATGGAAGGATTTGACCGCTGCTTATGAATTCTACAATGCAATGGCTCAACGTTTTTCTGGTAACGACAAGTTGAAAAAGAGTAAACGTGACTTGTTGAAGAAGCAATGGGATGTATTCACATGCATGCCAAATGAATCTTTCAATGACTTAATTGTCCGTTATTCTCAGTTGATCAGTGAACTCAAAAGACATGGTTTGATTATGGAACGTCTTGAAATCAATGAGAAGTTGATAGAAGCCTTACCTTCAAGATGGGATATAAAGGCTAACATTTTGTTGGAAGATGAGTCATTGGGTGAATATGCATATGAAGACTTGATCAACAAATTGCAAGTATATGATGTTGCTTTACAGAAAAAGGAGACTGGAAAGATGATGCAATATTCTCAATTTGGTTCTAAGAAGTCTTCAGAAACAACAGCCTTGTTCTCTGGTAATGAGGCATTCAATGTTGGGAATGCTAGTGGGTCTACAAGTAGTTATTCTAGCTATGGATTTTATGGAGTTGGAGGTGCTTCAACTTCCAATCATCAACAACAAAATTCCAACCAGCATGTTTCAAAGATTACCGAAGATCATGCAAATGTTGTCACAGCTTTTCTTTCATCATATGAGGCCTTTATTGCTGGAAAGGTTGGCAATATAGAATTGACAGAAGAGGACTATGATCAGTTACATCCTGACGATCTTGAAGAAATGGATCTTCAATGGAATCTTGCTATGTTAACAAGAAAGGTCAAGAAGTTTCTTCAAAGAACTGGAAAAGGTAAGTTGGGGGGTAAATCGGGATTCGATAAATCAAAGGTCAGGTGTTACAACTGTCAGAATTTGGGACACTTTGCCCGGGAATGTGAGAAAAGCAAAGCACCTTCTTCTGGTTTCACCAAGCCTTCTACCTCCAAAACCTATTCTTCTTCAGCTCCACAACAATTTTATGGAAAAGACACAACTCCTGCTCCTACATCATCAGCACTGGTTTCTACAGTTGATGAATTCTATGATTGGAGTGCACATGTGGAAGAATATTCTCAAAACCAAGCTTTCATGGCACATGTCTCTGAGGTTGATTCTGCTCCATTTGAACAAATCTGTTCAAAATGTACTGACTTGAGTGATCAACTCAGTCTTTACAAAACTCAAAATCAAAAGTTTTTAACTGACATTGAATTGATTAAAAGTCAAAATAAGGAGTTGGTGGAAAACAACAAGCTTTTCACTAAGCGTTTTGAGTCAAATGATGTTGAGAAACATGATTTGAAAGCTAAAATTTTAAATCAGCAAACCATTATCAATAGTTATTTGGTTGAGATGGATTTACTCAAACAAGAAAAATCTGAAGCTGAATCTAAAATTTTAGATCTTGAAAGACAATTGTTGAATGTTTCTACATCAGCTGTGGTTTTTGATGAGATTATCCATAAACAGCGTTTAAATACTAAATCTAAATCTGGTCTTGGATATCAAAATGATTTTCAAGAAAAATCCAAAGCATCACAGGCAGCTTCTAAGGCTGGAATTGGATATCATTTTGTTCCACCACTAAAATCTTATTCTCAATTGCCAGTTAAAGATGAATCTGATTCTGAGTTTGTGTATGGGAAGGGAAAAGTTGATGACTCAAAACCTCAAAATGAAGTAACTCAAAAGGTTTCTTCTAATGAGAGTTCTGAATCACCACAAATGACTCAAAGTTCTGAGATGAAGAAAAATGATTGTGATGATTGCAAAAAGAATAAGAAGTGTGTTTTGAATCAAAATAATAAAGAAAAATCTAAAACTTGTGATATTCCGAAACAACCTTTCAAGATTTTGAAAAGGACTTCTTCTCCAATCAATTCACAATCATCTTCTTCATCAAGAAAAGGTCAATATCATGCTTTCAAATGTGAAACTTCAACATGTGAAGCTTCTACTAGTAAAAGCTCATATTCTAAAAATCAAGCTTCTACAAGTAAAGTTTCACATCATGGTTCTTATAATCGTTTTCATACTCAAAGAAAGTATGAAACAAGAAGTTGTTTCTATTGTGGTATTCGTGGACATCTTTAGAATACTTGTCAAAAAAACGTTCAAGACAAAATTTAAAGCAAGCTAAATTTTCAAATACCAAAGATGTTCATCAATCCACAATACCTGAGAACCCACAGAATTTGAGACCAAAAATCTTTGTTTATTCAAAGAAGAAATCATCATCTAATGATGCGTCAATCAATCATTCCAATGATTTTAAAAAGAATTTCAAAGAGATTGACATTTTCATCTTAGATGAAGTCACTGGACGACCCAAAGCCTCCAAGGCTTGGGTCTCCATTAGCAACTAATTGTTTCTATCAAATGTCTTGCAATCATCCCGAGCTATCGACAATGTATGGTACATCGATAGTGGCTGCTCAAGACATATGACCGGGAATCTCTCCTTGCTTGAAGATGTTAAATCTAAAAATGGAGGATTTGTTGCTTTTGCGGGAGATAAAGGAGGAATGATTTCAGGCGAGGGAACAGTTACGAATGGTGAACTAAGCTTTGACAAAGTGAATTATGTTGAACAACTTCAACATAATTTACTTAGTGTTTCTCAAGTGTGTGACAAAAAGCTGTCAAAATGGTTTAATGATGAAGAATGTTTGATTCTCAAGCTAGGGTTTATCGTACCAGAGGAATGGATTCTTATGAGAGCTCCTAGGGTTAAAGATATGTATGTTCTTGACATGCGATCTATAACTCGAACAGTGGAGCATACTTGTTTGTTATCCAAAGCATCAGAGAAGGATTCGGTTTTATGGCATAGAAGGATGGGTCATATCAACTTTAGGAAAATGAACTTTTTGGTCAAAAATGATTTAGTGATTGGCGTTCCTAAACAAACTTTTTCACTAAACGATCACTGTATTTCCTGTAAAAAGGGAAAACAAACCAAAAAGTCTCATAAACCTAAGTTGGTGAATTCAATCAACAATCCATTGGAACTTCTTCATATGGATTTATTTGGCCCAGTTAGTGTCAGGAGTATAGGTGGTAAATCCTATTGCTTGGTAATCACTGATGATTTCTCAAGATTTTCATGGGTTTACTTCCTAAGTACCAAGGATGAGACGGCTGAGAAAATCAAGTATGTGATTTTAAAATTGGAAACTTTATTTTCGTTAAAGGTAAAGAGGTTACGAAGTGATAATGGAACGGAATTTAAGAATTACATCTTGGAAATGTTCTGTCTTCAACATGGAATTTCACATCAATTCAGTGCTCCTCGAACTCCACAGCAAAATGGAGTTGCTGAAAGAAAAAATAGAACTTTGATAGAAGCTGCACGCACTATGCTTTCAGATGCAAAGTTACCAACTACATTTTGGGCTGAAGCAGTTAACACGGCTTGTTTCGTGTTGAATAGAGTTCTTGTGGTCAAAGACAAGAAAAAGACGAGTTATGAGTTACTGAATAATCGGAAGCCGAATATTCACTTTCTGGAACCTTTTGGATGTCCGTGTTTATTGTTGAAAACTAAAGAACGTCTTTCAAAATTTGCTGAGAAATCTGAATCTGGGTTTTTCTTAGGTTACTCAGCAAATTCTCAAAACAAAAGAGTTTATAACACGGCATCTCATCGAATCGAAGAATGTTATGAGGTTGAATTCTTACGGCATTCACCTCCATCCGATGGGATTGGTCCATAATGGTTATTTGATTATGACTCGTTCTTCAATTCTCTAGCTTCTTTTCCTGAAGATGTGTCCTCTCCCGTTGAAGCTTATGATGATTTTGTGATTCCGGTTCTTTCTTCTCCTGCTGAGCCGATTCTTACTCCTGCTACACCAGTGTCTACTTCTAATCTTTCTTCTCCACCACCAACAGAGGATTCTACTATTCAAGAATCTTCTCCAACAATGACAAATGGTGAAGATGATGCAACTTCAAATCCTGATGATACTTTATTTTTCAGGAACCTTCTACTGAACTAGAAGAAACAAATCCTGATGATTCTAGTGATGATGTAGTGAGTAATCCTGAGGATTCACATTTAGGAACCAACTTAAGTGTGGAACCTGTTCCTAATTTGCGAGTTAATTCTGAACATAATCATCCACTCACAAATGTGATTGGAGATGTTTCTGACGGGATCAAAACTCGACATCAACACAAGACTTCTTCTTGTTTTCTATCTCAGATTGAACCAAAGAATGTTCAGATAGCTTTGTCAGACTCTTCTTGGGTACAAGCAATGCAAGAGGAACTGCAACAATTTGTCAAGTTGCAAGTTTGGACATTGGTGGAACCTCCTAAGGATATCCATCCAATTGTCACTCGTTGGGTTTTCAGAAATAAGAAAGATGATCGAGGAATTGTGGTTCGCAATAAAGCACGATTGGTTGTTCAAGGATTTACTCAAATTGAGGTTTTGGATTACGATGAAGTTTTTGCTCCGGTTGCTAGACTTGAATCCATTCGGATTTTTCTAGCATATGCTTCATTCATGAAATTCAAAGTGTATCAGTTAGATGTCAAGTGATAAACGCTCAAAAGTACTATAATTTAGTAGTATTTTACCCCGATTCTTGGATGTTTCTATTGCATTTTTTTAAGAATAGATATTGATTTCGTTCATATTTGCAACAGTCAATAAACGAGCTAAATGATGCATATCTGAAGAATTAAGTGAAGCCGAAGTTGATGAAAAGAATAAATGAAGAAAAACGAAAAACCGGCTGGAAAATGCATCCATACACCGTATGGAAATCCATACGCCGTATGGATTGCAACAGTGGAGGCCCAGGTTATGCACACTTGGGCTGGGCTTGAATTCAATCCATACGCCGTATGGAAATCCATACGCCGTATGGATCAAAATCACAAAAGTATAAAAACGCGTAAAAAACACTAAAATCATAGTTTTCGAATTGTTTTCATTTCTAGACGATAGTTTTCAGTTTTTAGGTTTAGTTTATGAATTTCTTTAGCATTTTGGAGGTACAAAGGTTCGGGATTGAAGTTTATTCATTGCGGATCTTTGTAGTTCGTCTTTATAATTCGGTATACTTCTTTTATTTCGATTTCATTGAAGAATTTGATGTTGAATAATCTGAGTTTTTACTGTTTTATGATGAATTGAATATCCAAAGTGATTGTGTAATTGGTTGAACTCGGATTATGATTGTTGAACGATTATTATTGCGTATTGGCTAAGTTATTTAATTGAAAACTATTATAATACTCGTGGATCCTTGTTTATTGGTAACTAGTAATTATTGTTGCTCAACGTGATTAATAAGATTAATGAGATTGAGTTCCTTTAAGATTATTGATTATTGATAGTTACTATTTTAGGATTTGTAACTATTGCTAAATAGATTGAGTTTGATAGGTTGAGTATACAATAATTATCTACTTTAAAATGAACAAGACAATAAGTTAATTATTGGGTATTGTTGAGTCATACCAATAGAGTTAATTATAATTAGTTGTGAATGTTTAATGCATAATTTAGGAAAAAGCACACAATTGACTTATCATCTTGTGACATTGGAACCAGTGTTTAATGTTGGACCCTAGATTATAGGAATTAGTTGGACCCGAACCGTCGACTAGTTCATATTCAATTTAATATCATTGAAGAATTTGGTGTTAAGTTGATCTAAAAGAATCACAATTAGATAATCAATACGTAATGAATCGGGAAATATGAATCTGAGTGACATTAATTATACAACTACTTATTCCTTCCATTTAGTATTTATTATTATTTATTTATTATTTTAAATTAAGTTTTTATTTAAGTTTAATTATCTTAAATTAATGTTTTCTAAACAAATGTTCGCACGGAACTAAAACGCTCCCTTATTGACTGCTTTCTAGTTAATTGTTAATTTCTATTTTTAATAAATCCGCCGTTCCCTGTGTTCGAATCTGACTTACCAAATCTATATTTACATTTGATCGGGTATTCTTGCCTGGTTGCTTGCAAGTATTTATTAGGTATTTCTATTTATAAATTATAAAACTAGACGCGCTTTCAAGGCACATCAAGTTTTTGGCGCCGCTGCCGGGGAACGGTTGCGTTGCTTATTTAAATAGGAATTATTAATTGTAAATTCTTTTTATTTTTAAATTGGTCAAATAGATTTTTGTAAAGTTGTTTAAGTAGATTGATTTATCGTGATTAAAAGTTGTTTTTCATTAATTCACTGGTTGAAACTAATTATCCTTTAATTGGTTAAACTTTAGGGGATTTAGTTTCAACCGGCGGATGGAAATCCGTCCGCCGGTTGAAGTTCAATTATTTAATGTTGTATATGTTAGTTAGTTTTTGTTTATTTTGTGTGAACTAACTTGTTTTTCGTTAGTGGTGTTTTGTATTTCAGATTTATTTTTATTTAGGTTTATAATCCAATGGGGAGAAGCTTTGAAAGTGATGCAAACGATAATAACATGGTTAAGAGAGATCAGTCTGCTAAATCTGATGCTAGTTCCACTGAGATAGTGCCTCCCTATACTCACTTAGGCCACATTCCCGTCCCTATTGTTTCATCTTGTCAGGGTTTGCTATCGGCACTTAAGGAGTTTAGAGAAGATATTCCCTTCAGTTCAGAGATTATTAGGAGATCCACAGTTGATTTTACTGACAATCAACTGGCATTGGTTGAGGATGTGTTAGATGCAGCTTTGATTGAGAGTCAGTATAGGATTGATAGGCAATTCTATATTGCCCTTACTACTTTTGGGGAATCGCTAGAAACTAGGATTAAGGAGGAAGAGAAATTCTACACTGCTCAGAAGAAAAGATACACGGAGATTTATGAGATTCTGAGGCATTCTGCATTTCCATACTCGGCAAATCAAACCGCCTGTCTTGGTCGTATGATTAGGGCTTTGTATGAGGTAACTGGTCATCCTAGTGCAGAAGCAGATAAAGTTCAGGTTTGGGTTAAGAGAATTGGTTCGATTGCTACATTCAGATGACCATTTGACGGATATTACACCTCATCGATTAATAGTGACGCATACTATTCATTACTATCTTCAAGAAATGGTGATGAAAGTGGATCATTAAACTAAGGAAGAATTAGATAGGCCTCATCCGGATTTCATTCATCCGCATAGTGAGATTGATTTGGCTAGTTACTTGGGAATTCACTTAGATGTTCTGATTGACAAGAGTAAGGTCTCAACTCCTTGGGAACATTTCAATCATGGAATGGTGGAGATTTATACTAAGCTGGTTAATATTTTCAAACATTCGGGGTTAGACCTTAGCAATAGACTAGAGGTGGTTCTTCAAAAGATAGAAAGACGAGTGAGATGCTTGAGGAAAAGTCTATTGATGAGGAACCATTATGGAATAACTGAGGCATGTTTAGAATTTATAAGTGAGTTAGAGGAAAACCATCCTGAACGTGAGTACAAGTTGGAAGATGATAAATTGGTGTTGGCACCTGAGGGAGTAAATAATAGGGCAATTAATGAAATCAGTTGGGACTTGGTTTATCTTCAGCACGTGGTTAATGAACACTTGGCTAATTTTCCAAGTTTTGGTCATGGAGTTGAGAACGTCATTCCGATAATCACTGAGCGTTTCCTTGCTCTCTGTCCTAAACAGTGATTCTAATCATCTCTTTTATTTCTTATGCTATTGGATTACTTCTAACATTTTGGTTATTTCTTATTATGTTTGACTTTGTTTATTTTGGATTTTAGTATTGTTGGTGTGTTTGGATTTTGAACATTTATTTAGTATGTGTGTTTGGTTTTTAACATTATTTATTTCATTTAAAGTTTGTTAATTTTTGTTATCTATTTATATAGTGTGGAATTATGAAGATTTTGAAGTCGTGATTATCCTTCAGGTTTGTTATTTAATATTATTGAATAAGTGTGGGATTTTGGTTAAAAAATGGTTTGAAAAACGTTTTTGAAAAATTCTGATTTTTCAATCCATATGCCGTATGGAATCCATACGACGTATGGATTGGTTTGGGTACTGGGCCGCGCGTTGACTGGGTTAAATCCGTTTGACCTGGGCCTTTTTACTCCATACGCCGTATGGAAATCCATACGCCAGCAGCTTCCTTTCTTTCCCATTTGAAACCTAAACCATTCCCACCATCACCTACGGCTGTTAATACCACTTTCCTCTATACGAATTCCGGCCACGCATTCATCTCCATTTTTGCATATTCGTGATACACGCACTTTCCTCTACAAGGTATAACTTCCGGTTTTCATTTTCGTTAGTTAAATTTCGTATTTGGAAGTTAGGGTTTATGTTAGTAATTTGGGTATTTTGAATTTGAGTGTGATTATTGGCATATGTTGATTGATTTATGTTCTTGTTAATATATATATTGCTATGTCATGCTCGTTTTTCTAATATATTAATATATTGTGTGATTCGATTTATCCGTTTGTATTTAAAGAATGTGAATATGATGAACTCAGATTTGCTATGTTTTGATTTAGTACTTATTAATTTTCTGACCACATGATGATTAATGCAAATGTTTGTTTGGTACACAAGTATTTGTGATTACGGTTATGTGATAAATTGTTATTTTGATTAAATGTGTTTATAATGATTCATTGTGAGAATGTAAGGATGTTTGCTAGTTGCTAATGCTTGAGTTTAGTGATTGTGCAAATTCGTATTTTCATAATGGTACCAAGTTATTGTAGTGCATTTGATTGGACAATTGTCATGAATATTTAATTGAGTATATATATATATATATATATATATATATATATATATATATATATATATGTATGCAATTTGAGTAATTCTGTTTAGAGATGCAATTTAGGGTTATGAATTTGATTGTTGCGGTAGTTTTACGCTAAACCAAAATGGTGGATTATTCCATATTTAGCAGAAATGCTGCCGAAATTTTTAGTAACCTTTTTGCATTAACTATTTATTTGGTGTTATTAACAATTGTTTTGTTTAGCAGTTATCATGTCCAACAGGAGAACACGAGGTGGTCAAACTTTGGGAAACCCATTGGTTAGAGCTCATAGATATCTCACTTTTCATGGGTCATATTCTGAGACCACCAGATTTCAGTTTGGAGAGCGTCTGGCTTCTAATATTGGCCAGTCAATTGAGGTTTTTGATGCTGTCAACTGGAACGTTTTGGAGCATGTGATTGTTAGAGAGGGGTTTACTAATGGTGCTGAGGCCATTAGGAATTTGCTTGCTATTCCGTACGTACTTGCGGATGGCAATATTGGGTTTGTTTCATATGCTTGGTCTCGATTGTTCAGTATCAGGGAGGACATCTACAGAGAGTTAGTTGTAGAGTTCTATAGCACCTTCAGATTTGAGCACAGGTCGACTCAATGGACTGAGAATTCCATTTTCTTCCAGCTAGGGGGACAGCCTAGACAGATGACTTTGGTTCAGTTTGCTTTGGGGCTGGGGCTTTATGAGCCCAACGAGCTAGATAATCCTCACTTTTTAAATCATATTTCTGCAGGTGCTGTGAAGAAGCTCACTGACTTGGAAGTTGAGCAGGAGTGGCAGTATATTGCCCAGGGTAACTATGGTAGTTCGACACCTTCTTACACGCGTATTCGAGACCCCCGTCATCGACTCATTCACAGATTGTTGACTTACACCATCGTTGGTCGCAAGGAGGGGCCTGAGAAAGTTTCTAGGCCTGATTTGTTTTATTTGAGCTCGATTATCAGAAAGAGGTTAGTGAATGTGCCTTGGAGATTGACAAAGTGGATGTCGAAGAGAGCTACTGGTACTAGAGATGGGAGTAGTCTGTGTGTAGGTCACTTTGGTACACGGTTGGCTAGATATTTTGGTTTGGCTACTCAGGATGAGATGGGGTCATGCACGATTGTTCAGCCTAGCATGGGTTGGTTGACTGCACGCCGGTTGGAGGCTTTTGCTCTTATTGAGCCGTGCATTAGTTATGGTGGTCCTACGGATATGTATTATTGGGTTCCGACTACTCCGGTGGGACAGACTTTGCAGTCGAGGCAGGCTAGAGCCATAGGAGATACTAGTGGCAGTGATAGAGGTCGAGGTACGGCACGAGGCCGTAACAGAGGTTATGCTACAGAGTTTGATCAGCTATCTCAGCAGTTGCACCAGATGGAGTTACACCAGACTCAGAGGTTTGATCAAATAGATCTTATGCAGAGACATCATTTCCATCAGACCAGTGCACACTTGGATTACCAGGATGGCCTGTTTGAGCAGCTGTTTGGTCAGTATCCTTCTGGACCTGTTTATCAGCCATTCCAGTACCAGATGCCACCAGAGTTCATGCCACGACCACCACCACCACAGCCAGATCAGGCCGGCCCATCCTATACGTATCAGCATGCAGAGCCATCCCATCAGTACCGGAGACAGGAGGATGATAGCGATTAGGATGATGTTCATCCTGTGTGGTTTATGATTCCAAACACTATTATTATTATTATCTTTATTATTATTATGACTGTTTTATTTGTAGGATTATTAATTGTTTTGTTGGATTTGTAGTTTTAGGATTTGGTAGTGTTTATTTTTAATTAGGTTGTTTAAATTTGGTATTGTTTAATTCTGTTTGTTGATTGTTCCCTCAGAATTGTGTTGTGAGTACGTGTTATGCTGGCAGTAAGTTCAGCGCAACAAAATTGAATCGAGAGGATGTGGGAAATTCATATCATCCTTGTCATGCTCATTAAACTGCACATTATTCCAGGGGAGTTTTTCTGTTCTAAGTTCTTTTCTCTTTTTCCCGTTTTAGTATTTCATTTTTTGTACAATGAGGGCATTGTACATCTTTAAGTGGGGGATGGGAGAGAAAAGAGTTAAGTTTCCATATAACTGTCCTGTAAATAAGTAGATGATTTTGTAATTTGGTTAACTGTTATCTTATTAAGATAAGTAACTAAGAGGTTATAAGTTGCTCGTTTTTCAACCAAATTTTTAATTTTATATTTTTGTTTTCTAGAGATAATTATTTTGTAACTTTGTAGGTTATTTTGAAAAATTTTCTACATTTTTAATTAAATATTAAATTGTGAAAAATGTTATTTAGCTTTATTATATGATGTATTGATAGGTGATTTATATGAGAATTTTTGAGCTTTTAAGAAATGAAATTAAGGAGTGGATGTTACCTTTTAGATGAACTTTAGCTGTGTATGACATATGTCTTAATTTTCATATTAATAATGTGCGATATGCCATATTTTTGGAATTTAATTAATATCATTTGGGGATATACTGGGTGTTGTTTCCTCTGTTGTACGAAAGTACAGACCTGGTCTCCGTCAGTATATCTAATGAAAAAAGAGCAAAATAGTTTAATAACTCAAGATTTTAAAATGTAGTCAAATTAAGTCGCTTTGTTGTACTGAGGTACAGACCTGCCACCAATGGTTTGACTAAAAACATTATTGCTAAACCAAAATCAAGTTATGTTGCTTTGTCGTGTTGAGGCACAGACCTGTCACCTCTGTCTTGATTTGAAAAATGATTGTTTTGATTGGAATTTCAAGATATGTAATATTGGCATGTTATGAGTATGAAAGTATATAGCTTTTGGGAGTTTAAGGGAATATCTACGTGAATACTAATAAGTTAAGCTCAGTTATTTGAATATAGATTGTTTAAGTAGACAACAATATCAATAATCATCGTGAACTAATTAATGTTTAAAGAATAATAACTTCATGTGTAGACCATTTTTGTAATCTCGTAGTTTCTTAATAATTGTTTTTAGAATTAACAGATTTTTAAATTTAAACGTTTGAGTTGAAGATGGGTGATGTTGTGTAATTCCTTGTTAGTTATTTAGATTAATGGAGATGACTGTTTTCTTAAGAATTTGATTTTTGAATCGATAGTCTACTTGGGGACAAGTAGGATTCAAGTGGGGGATGTTTGATAAACGCTCAAAAGTACTATAATTTAGTAGTATTTTACCCCGATTCTTGGATGTTTCTATTGCATTTATTTAAGAATAGATATTGATTTCGTTCATATTTGCAATTAGATGTGGAAATGGAGCGTTTATGAAGAAAGGAATGGAAAACAGTCAATAAACGAGCTAAATGATGCATATCTGAAGAATTAAGTGAAGCCGAAGTTGATGAAAAAAATAAATGAAGAAAAATTAAGAAACCGCCTGGAATATGCATCCATACGCCGTATGGATTGCAACGGTGGAGGCCCAAGTTACGCGCACTTGGGCTGAGCTTGAATTCAATCCATACACCGTATGGAAATCCATACGCCGTATGGATCAAAATCACAGAAGTATAAAAACGCTTAAAAAACCCTAAAATCATAGTTTTCGAATTGTTTTCATTTCCAGACGATAGTTTTCGGTTTTTAGGTTTAGTTTACGGATTTCTTTAGCATTTTAGAGGTACAAAGGTTCGGGATTGAAGTTTATTCATTGCGGATCTTTGTAGTTCGTCTTTATAATTCGGTATACTTCTTTTATTTCTATTTCATTGAAGAATTTGATGTTGAATAATCTGAATTTTTACTGTTTTATGATGAATTGAATATCCAAAGTGATTGTGTAATTGGTTGAACTCGGATTATGATTGTTGAACGATTATTATTGCGTATTGGCTAAGTTATTTAATTGAAAACTATTATATTACTCGTGGATCCTTGTTTATTGGTAACTAGTAATTATTGTTGCTCAACGTGATTAATAAGATTAATGAGATTGAGTTCCTTTAAGATTATTGATTATTGATAGTTACTATTTTAGGATTTGTAACTATTGCTAAATAGATTGAGTTTGATAGGTTGAGTATACAATAATTATCTACTTTAAAATGAACAAGACAATAAGTTAATTATTGGGTATTGTTGAGTCATACCAATAGAGTTAATTATAATTAGTTGTGAATGTTTAATGCATAATTTAGGGAAAAGCACACAATTGACTGATCATCTTGTGACATTGGAACCAGTGTTTAATGTTGGACCCTAGATTATAGGAATTAGTTGGACCCGAACTGTCGACTAGTTCATATTCAATTTAATATCATTGAAGAATTTGGTGTTAAGTTGATCTAAAAGAATCACAATTAGATAATCAATACGTAATGAATCGGGAAATATGAATCTGAGTGACATTAATTATACAACTACTTATTCCTTCCATTTAGTATTTATTATTATTTATTTATTATTTTAAATTAAGTTTTTATTTAAGTTTAATTATCTTAAATTAATGTTTTCTAAACAAATGTTCGCACGGAACTAAAACGCTCCCTTATTTACTGCTTTCTAGTTAATTGTTAATTTCTATTTTTAATAAATCCGCCGTTCCCTGTGTTCGAATCTGACTTACCAAATCTATATTTACATTTGATCGGGTATTCTTGCCTGGTTGCTTGCAAGTATTTATTAGGTATTTCTATTTATAAATTTTAAAAAACTAGACGCGCTTTCAAGGCAAGTGTGCATTTCTGTATGGGAAAGTGCATGAAGAAGTGTTTGTCAAACAACCTCCAGGTTTTGAAAATCCTAAATTTCCAAATTATGTGTTTCGTTTGGATAAGGCCTTATACGGATTACATCAAGCTCCTCGAGCTTGGTATGAGACTTTATCTCAACATCTTCTTTCTAATGGGTTTTCAAGAGGTCAAATTGATAGTACACTTTTCCATCGGAAAACAAAAGCTGATTTGCTTCTTGTTCAAGTATATGTGGATGATATTATATTTGGGTCTACGAACGACAGTTTGTGCAAAGAATTTGAGAGTACCATGAAGTCCAAATTTGAGATGAGTTCAATGGGGGAGATGGCTTTCTTTCTAGGTTTGCAAGTTCAGCAACTAGATAAGGGCATTTTCAAACATCAAACAAAGTATGTTAATGACATCTTAAAGAAATTTGAGATGTTGGATGCCAAAACTATTTCCACTCCCATTGATCTTGTTGAGAAAATTGGACCTGCTCTTGATGATACACCAACAGATCAAAAGGAATATCGGTCAATGATTGGCTCTCTCATGTATTTAACTGCTTCACGACCTGATATCATGTTTGTTGTATCTATTTGTTCGAGGTATCAAGCAAATCCCAAAGTCTCACATTTGAGGGCTGTACACAGAATCTTCAGATATTTGAAGGGCGAACCTGATCTTGGTATATGGTACTCGAATGTTGATGATTTTGCACTTTCAGCATACTCTGATTTTGACTATGGCGGATGTGGTATTGACTTCAAGTCAACATCAGGAGGTTGTCAATTTTTGGGAAATAGACTCGTGACATGGCAATGCAAGAAACAAAACACGGTTTCTACCTCTACTGCGGAGGCAGAATATATTGCTGCTGCCAGTTGTTGTTTGCAAATTCTTTGGATTCAACAACAACTTCGGGATTACGATCTATTACTCACTAAAACTCCTTTAAATATTGACAATACTGCAGCCATAAGTATCATACGCAATCCCGTTCAACACTCAAAAACTAAACATATTGAAATTCGTTTTCATTTCATTCGGGATTGCTATGAGAAAAACTTGATAATTTTGGTTCATGTTGAAACATCGAAACAAAGAGCTGATTTGTTTACCAAAGCTTTTTCAAAATCTCGTTTTGAGGAACTGATTTCGATGCTCGGCATGAAACATTTGGATCAAATTGAGTAACCTTTGGATATGTAATTTTCTATTTTTGTTTGTTGTTTGCTTGTTTTCTTATATAAAAACAAAAATCCAAAAACATCATAAAACCAATAAAATCCAAAAACATTTGAAAAATAAAAAATCGGGGGAGATTTTGTGTAAAAAGTTGGGAAATGATAGTACATTGGGAAATGTATTAATAAATAATACCTAACAGAAATGATAAGTACTATATTTGATGTGTTAGTAGGTTTACATAGCATTTTTAAACCAAATTTTCTACTAATTAATTTTATATGTGATATATTGGTAGGTATTTTTGCATTTAAAAGTATCTAGTCTAAGAAATTTTAATCATATATGCATATTATTTTATATAATCTAAAATAATTAGTATATGACAAATCAAAGGTCTGATCAAAAGATCAAAGGTTATCAAAATGATAATAAAATGTCTTAAATTTTGGGGAATTAGTATATTATGATTCATGATTTAGGGTCTTAATATTATGATATCTGGGGAAATATATTAACTATTTGTTGTACTATGTACAGACCTTAGTTGATATATTTTTATAAACGGACTTGCAAATAATCCAAATGTTCATATATCAAAATTAAAATAAACTCTATCACTTTGTTATACTATGTATAGACCTGTGATACAGTTTATAAGTCCAACCAGGGGTATGACATATATGACTAAGTGTCATTCTAACATATGTGTGTACTTTTAAAGATATCATCATATTCTCACCCTTTATATGAAAATACTAATATATTATGAACTCGAAAGTATATTATTATTTAGATTATATAACGTAATATGCATGCTAATAATAAAAGAATTAAAGATATTTAAATGCAAGAGTGCTTAAGAGCACAAACATACCAATAATCACATATAGAATGATTTTTAGAAAGTATGTTTTATTAATGCTAAGTAAATTTAAAGAGGACAAAAATACTAACAATCAAAATAGACTTTCATTTCTAAACAATAAAAATAAATACATTCTTTTATTCCAATATGATCCCAACTCATGAGATTTACCCCAACAAAAATATTTTGCTTTTATTTTGCTTTGTTTCAGTTTGTATATATTTAGTTTAAAGATTTTTACATTTTTAAATTTTTTAGTGATGAATAGTTTAGATAATATCCAAAGTATATTTGATTTGTTTAAAATGTTTCATTAAAAGCTATTTGACGGATTTTTATTATTGTCGGAAAAATTGATTCACGGAATAATAAAAAAAAAGAGGAGTGTATATATATTTCAAATTTGGACATTTCACACTTCACATTTTTATCCGTCAAATCCCTTTTTACTCCGACAATAGGAAATTTTCTGACAATACGCAGCCGGCCATCTCTTTCTTTGATTACTTTTTGTTTATTGCATTTCACTCGATTCTGATCCGATAGAATTGTGCGCCTCATCATTCCGCATCGATCGGTATAATTTTCCCTCTTTATCTCTCTGTAAATATGCTTTAATCGTTGATTTTATACGAAAAACACTGTTCATGAACAGTACCCTAACCCGTTTGTCCGACAATAACATTCACGGATGAACAGTTGAATTAGAGTTTATGCGTGAATAGCCTATTCACGCATGAACAGTGTTCCGTGAATGTGACTTAGTTGACCATTGACTTGTTTGACCATGACTTTCCGACAATACTGTATTCTCGCATGAACAGTACTTATTCACGCATGAATAGTACTCCGACAATGTTATTCACGGATCACTTGTGTTGATGCTCTTATATTCCGTGATTAATTATTGTCGTATTGTTATTGTCGGAAGTACAGTAGTCCGATAATGATATTCACGGACCATTTGTATTGTCGCATTGTTATTGACGGATGAATAGTTCTCATTTGTTATTGTCGCATGGCTTTCACACTTAGGATGTTTTTTCAGTTTTTGAAAAACTTGAAACTTTTTAAAGTATAGTTAGGTTTGTTGCTTAACATTTACTTTGTGCAGCTTGTTTGTATATATCATGGCAGAACCAGATCCTGTTAGTGCTGTACAGCCTGATGTGCAAAGAAGGGCTGTTATTTTTGAGAAAAGACACAATTCCACTGCTTATCTTCTTGAGGCTCCGGATAAACCTGAAAATTGGAAATTCTTTCCTATAATTAGGTTTTTGTTACGATCAAGGATTTCCCATGCTTTATCAGTTCAAGTGGCAAATCTTTATGAAGATCATATGACTGATTTTTGGATGACTGCTGAATATCACACGGATGTTCAACCGCATTGTATCACGGCTATGGTTGATGGAAGACCTCTTGTACTTACTGAGAAATTAATCAGGCATACTTTACAATTTGGAGATGATGAAAATGCTTCTAATGATATTCCTAGAAATATTGTTGATGAATGTCTTTAACAAATGGGTTGTACTAAAGGACCTCAGGATGTTCAGATTCTAAAAAATCATTTCTGCCCACATTGGAAGTTTCTAGCTCATACACTGATCTGTTGTATTTCTCCAAGGAAAGCTGGGTTTGATGCTATGAGTTATTATCTAGCTGTTTTGATGTCTGCCCTTGTTCTCAACATTCCGTATAACTTTTCTAGATACGTTTTTGAGAATTTGGCTGGAAACATCAATGAAGATGGGTTTTTCATGTATCCACGATTTCTTCAGTTGATTTTTGATCAACATATACAGGGAATTACTTACCATGGAGATACTATGAATTACACTCCAATTCCAAAATGAGTGTTTGCTGATTGCAATAGTTATCGTGGTAAACCTACACCACCAACTATTGAACTTTTTGGACACGTGATTGATGAAAACTTTCTTCCACCTCAAATCGATCTTCCGATACAATCTGATGATGACAGTGAAGAAGTTGTGTCCGAGGGGGAGCCAGAACAGGTGAATGATCCTCAAGAGGAACCAGAGAATGTACCTCCGATTGAACATGAGGCAGTTCCTTTGGTAGAACATATTGAAGAACCGTTAGTAGAACATGAGGCTGAACTTGAAATGAATGAACCTCCAGAGAATCCTGAGATTGAAGTTGATGATGTTATTCAGGACACTCATGGTGATAGTACTGAAGTTGAATGTTCAAGTTCTGAAGATGAAGAACCTATTCGTACTCAGACCATTGCAGAGTCTTTGGAATCTCAAAGACGGACTGAGGTACGTATAGAACAAGAAAGACAAGATTTAAGGCGTCAACGAGAAGAAAATAAAGATCCTGAATATGTACCTGAACCCAGATTACCTAAGCGAAGGAAATTACTTGTATCAAGAATCTTTGCTTCTGAGATAGGAATTTCATCTACTTCTTTGCCAGTTACTTCATCTGCAGCTACTTCTTCAGTTTCTCTACCAGTATCTTCTTCCTCAGCAGATACTTCTTCCGGTTCTTTACCAATTTCTTCTCAGATGATTTCTTCAGTTGCTATGTCTTCTGTTTTTGAACCCGTATCTTCTTCTATGCCTTCATCAACAATTTCTTCTTCTATATCTATACCCGTCATGTATTCTACATCTGGTATTTCTACTTCTCTTTTTACTTCATCTTCAATACCTGTTTCTTCATCTTCTGCAGCTACTGGCACATCTGCTTTTTCATCCACTACTACTGCTACTCCTACTGTGAGTATGACAGCTCTTGATGCTTCTCTTCAACAAGCTGTAAACCCATTAATGGAGTTAGTGAATAAGATGCGAGACGAGTTATTTCATGCAGTATGAAGAATTGGTGCTCAAGATGTCACTATTGCAAATCAAGGACAGAAAATTCATGATCAAACATTACGGATTGAGAAACTTGAACAAGAGATCTTTCTCTTGAAAGAAAAATTAGGTGCTCAGGGGGAGAATGTCCACAATGATGGTGATCAGAATGATGATAATGATCAAGGTGGAGATCAAGGATTAAATGATCAAGGAAATGATGGCGGTGATGGCATTGAACATTCTGATGATGATGATAATGGAGATGATGGAGATGATTTTGATGGTAATAATGATGATAATGATGGACATGATGGTGATCAGCATAATTTTTCTCAAGCACTCATACTTGTTTCAAGCAATGACATGGAACCTATGTATGTTAAACCAATAAGTGTTGTTCCTCCTGCTATGGTTATGCCTCCCGAACCAAGTTTTGAAAACATTGGTTTGATGATCTAGGTGTCGAAGACTTAGATGCTGCATATATTGGTGATATGTTTGATGATTCCGAAACTGGTGGAACTTCTATGTTTGAGCTTGGAGAATCTTCAAGAAGGTTTGATCAAGAAGAGTTGTCGGATAGTGTTGAAGAAGAAGAAAAGATTCTGTGTCCTACTCCGTTGAATATTACTGTTGATGATTTAATTCCATTCGTGGAATTATGCAATAATGGAGATTATGAGTTTGACGAATCTGATTCAGAGTTTCCTCCGGGGTTCGAACCAGGAGATGATTATGTGAACATTGAAGATTGGATGGATTCTGAAGATGAATTACATCCAGAAGGTATTTTTGAGCATCCTAATACTTTTACAGGTTCTCATGATAGTTTTTGGATCAATTCAGATGAAGAACAAGTTCCAAAAAGAACCCTTCCTTGGTGGTTTCCGAAACAACCTGATCAAATGAAGAAGATGAAAGTTAGAAGATTTTTCAAGATACCGAAACGAGAATGTGTTGGAAGAATAATCAGCTGGAAATACGATAATGACAATAAAGTCTTTATTGTCAAAAGGACTGATGGACTTCAATATTTTCGTAGATCGTTCAAAGAATTGGGGAGACTTCCAAAATGTGAAATAAATCATATTGCTCAACTTTACATTGTGAATCATTTTGAAAATGAGTTAGTTGATTGGATGGCTGGAGCGTTATATCGAGAATTTAAGAAAGAAAAGTATACATGGGTGGAACAAGTATTTCCAAGAAGAAGAGTGGATAATTTTGATGTAGAACCAATTTCTAATCAACCAAGAGTGATTACTACTTATCCACGGGTGAAGTGTTTGAGGAAAATTCCACTTGAAAAACTTCCAATCAACTTCTGGAAATTTGTGAGCTATTGGAGGTATAATGGAAGTACTGGAGAAGCATAGATTGGTTGCTATGACAGAGATTACAAGGGCGATATAATGTGGAATCGTGAAACTATCGTATATGTGTTTGATCCCTTGAGTTTGATTAATCTCTCAAAAGATGATTTAGAAGCTCTAAGAGATAATCACATCACTTATAATGATTCATTTGATGATGAAGTTATGGCCTTAAAGTTTCAACGAGTGGTTGATGTATGTTGTGCTCAAGGTGTTGATGCTGGTTGTAATCTGCCGGGATATAAATAAAGTCCAAGTTTCAAGAAAATCAAGCATTATCCAAGGGGGAGTTTGTTGGTGCAAAATGTCTAAAGCTTGATTTATATTTTGTTTAGAATTTGTCTAAGTGTTTGTTTATTGCGACAATAGATTAATACGACAATAGTTAGTCTGTGTATGTAATCCGTGAATGTTGTATTAACGGAAGAAATGGTCACTACGACAATGCCATTGTCGGAGTTGACCAAGTCAATTCGTTAAGTGTTATTGTCGCATAAGTCAGTGTGTATAAGTCTATAAATAGGTCTTTGTACCTCATTTGAAGTAAGTCTTTTGTAAGTTTGTTTCAGAAACTCTCTCAGTGATTTCTGATTAATACAAAAGCACATTTCATAGAATACTTCTTGTTATCACTTTCTAATTCATTTCTCTTGTTAGATTAACTTGAATTCCGCACCTGTTAATCTGTTCTAATTGCGATTCGGAGATCTACGGCACTCACACCATCGGTTCTCTACAGCTTGATCCGTTAACTTTTTGTTTGTTATAATCTTTTGATGAATGTTGAGTACGATATTAAGTAAGGCAGGTGTTTGCTTTTAATGTTTTCAGAAGTTTATTTACACAAATAATTATTTTTTTACCATAGTAATAGTAAATCATCTTAAATTATTTCGAATGTTTAAAAAAAATCTATATAGAATAACATTACATTTTTTAACAACTTAAATGATCATAACGGAGACTATTCTTTGAATAAACACACCCAAAAAATCTAGAAATATTCAAACTGTAATTATTCTCCACAGTTTAGACTTTTGAAATCATTACTGCGTTTCTCCATTATAAAGTCACATCAAACACACAACTTTTTAAAACAAATTTATATACCATTAATATTTTTTTTGATGCAATGTTTAATTATTTGCAATAAAGAAAACAAACAAAAAATTGTGCAAAAACAATTCTTAACATGAATTTAAAATTTAGTCTCAGTACAATGTTAAAAATTTTAATATTGTTGTTTTAAAATTAAATTTCGAAAATAATAATGCAACAAATGTTAACAGAGATTTATGTTTCCATATGTACTGTATAAAGTAAAATGAAAAATGAAAAAATACCATGGCAATCGTGAAGATCTTCTTCGGTTAGTAAGTTGGAAATGTAAAGAGTTTTTTTTTTTTTTTTAATTGAGTTTTGTTTATGTAAAAGTATTTTTGCATTCCTACCTCTATATTGTAAACAAACTTTTATCCTTACTGGACTACTTATGTTGGCCCAATAGTCTCACTATTATAATTCTCTATTTGGCCCATTTATTGTAATATAAAATTAATTAACTTAATCGTTTGAGAAAAATAATTATACTTAACATGAAAAATAATACATTACTATTTTATAGTTACTTTATTTTTTTTCCGTGATATTTTCGTTTAAAAACCAAAACTGTTGTCTATACACTTTCATTATTACATCACAAGATATACATTTTCTCTACTACAATTATCATTCCATATACCATTGAATAATATATTTGAAACATTGATTAAATTTCTATTAATATATTTTGTGTGCAACTCGATTTTACCAAAAACTTTCTGGAAGTCTTTAAGTTACACACACAACCTTCATACCAAAAGCATCCTTGATTGATTTGATACAAATTAAGTTACACACGGTGTCTTCATACACTTATATCTTGATGTTGCAAATGTAATATAAAAAAAACCCGTATTTTCACGGGTCATACAACTAGTGTATTATATATTTATTTATATATATTGTAATAGGAAATATGCTAGGATTTAGAGACGTAGAATGACTATGCGAGAATTTGTGATATAATATGTGAACTAGAGATGGGATCATGAGAGTACATGAATTATGGAAAGTATGGAAGTACCAATGGGAGGGTACCATTTTTACAAAGAGAATACAAAACCCATTTACCCCCTAACTTAAATATCTCGCAAACGACAAATCGAAAAAATATGAAAATTGCACCATCAGATTCAACGTTTGATCCTTTTCGATTTGGCGTCCATCAAGACATACTTTCAACGAAATTTTTTTTTCACGTTTTTTGGTGGGTTTTACCATTTACTAACACATGTGTTAAAGTGTTGCGTTTATGGTTTAGGGTTTGGGGTTTAGGGTTTAGGGTTTAGGGTTTGGGTTTTGGGGTTTCTCCCCAAACCCTAAAACCCAAACCCTAAATCCGAAACCCTAACCCTAAACCCTAAACGCTTTGTATAACTCTAAACCCTGAATCTTACTAAACCCTAAACCCTACTAAACCCTAAACCTATTAAACCCTAAACCTATTAAACCCTATACCCTAATGAATCCTAAACCCTAATCCCTAAACTCTATACTTAAATTAAATATTTAACCAAATATTAACACATATGTTAGCAATTAGTAAAACCCACCAAAAAAAGGTGAGAAAAAAAAATTCATCGAAAGTATGCCTTGATGGACGGCAAATCGAAGAGGATCAAACGCTGAATCTAATGGTGCAATTTTCATAATTTTTCGATTTGTCGTTTGTGAGATGTTTAAGTTAGGGGGTAAATGGGTTTTTAACATGTGGGTATTCTCTTTGTACACATGACACCCTTCCATTGGTACTTCCATTCTTTCCAAAATCCTTGTACTTTCTTAATCTTTTTTCATGTGAACTAAAGCAAAGTACAATAAAAGAAAAGAATGAACAAAAACAGATATTAGCCGACAACTTGCGGAACGAAAATGAACAAATAATACCTCTTCTCATGTTTGTTCATTCAATAAACGAAGAGACATACACGAACTGGCGAACGTCATGTGGAACGCTTTAGGAACATTTGGCATCACGTCCTATCTGTTTACGGACATATTTTCATATTACCAAGAAACACCAAATTTAACAAGTTTGGGGTCCCGTCTATTTTGTTAACACACGTATTATGCTACCCAAAGACAACGTGAAACTCAATAATCAGAAATCAAATTCATAAACAATTCATCATTACATCGACCAAAAATATAATAGAAATAGTATTATTATTTTAACTTCAATTTAGAGGCAGAACATTTGGCTTTGATTGGATATTGGGGGAATCTAAAGCCACCCCCAAAAGTCTGATCTACCCCCTGGCCCACCTTTTTCAGTCTACTTTTATTTAAGTTTGGTCCAGTTCAGTACAGAATCAGTTTCAGTTTTAGACTAAACAGGAGGTAAAAATTAAAGAAAACAGGGGGTATACCTAGAAAGTTAAAAAAAAAAGGTGGGCCAGGGGTAGCTTTAATAGCCCCCTTGGATATTTCATATTTGAGGGTTCCCCGGAAAAAAAACAATGGCTTAAGTTCATATTTCATTATCGCATCGAAATTTGCATTATTGATTACATTATATGATGATATATACAATACATGAGTAAATACACTTTTTTTTTTCTTTTTTTTCTTTTTTTTTTTGTTTCAGTAATTTTGTTGTAACCAGTTTGATTTCGAAATTACCGATAAATTAATAACGAGCATCAGTTAGGGATATATTTTATAGAGGACATTGGTTTGGTAAATATGTTTTGTAAATACACTTGTTATCTGAATTGCCAGCTTTTTTGCACGTCTTCATGTCTACTATGATAAAAATTCGTTTACTCATTAATGTTATTGAATGAAACCCCGTAGGTTATCAACTATTTATAGATTACAAGAGACACAACTCTAAAATCTAATGGGCTTAAGCCCGTATACAATTGGATTGGACTAACGATATACTAACTGACATACATCATCTAATACTCCCCCGCAGTCCGAGCGGCGAAATCGCGAATGCTTGAGACTGGAGTAAAAAGTTTATAAACATTAAATCTAAAGCTAATTTGTTGATGGAGATATCCAATAGCAAGCAACTTCTCGTGTTTGTCTTCAAATTTCTCGTCATCTTGTGTCAGCGGAAACAAAAAATAAAACAAAGCGAGATTTTTCAATCGAAAAGACAGATTGTGATGAGAAGAAAGTAGTAGTAATTAGAATTAAAGAGATTGATTATAATGATAAGATTTGAGAAAGACTTATGAGATTTAGAAAATATAGATTTAAATAAGAAAAGAGATATGGGATTTGAGGAAATTATTATAGATATAAGAAATGAGAGATTTTACGGAATCAAACAAGAACGGGAGGTAATCTTCCGCGAGAAAATAGAAAGTAGTATGAGTCTTTTTTTTTTTTCTTCTTCTTTTTCTAAATCAATTAAGCTTTTTTTTTTTCATTTAAATATCAAAGATAATTAAACACATAATGGATTATTAAGTAAAGGAATTACCCTAACCACAAACTCACTGGTGGCAACAACAATAAAAATAGAAGCAAAGAGAATTTTTATTTTCTAATCTTTAAAAAAATAAAATAATAAATAAAAATAATCAAAAGTGAAAAGAATATTAAATAAAGACAAATGAAAATAAGCAAACCACAAAGTCGAGAAAGAACATATCAACATGATATGAAAAAATAGGTTGCACACGACAAAGAGATTTTTTTTTTTTTTTTTGAATGGTGAGAATATAAATGGTAGAAGATTGAAGGATATATGATAATGGTTCGCGGACGGGGAACGCGAAAGAGGAGCAGGCGGCGACCAACCTAGTTATGATGGCGACGACATATAGGAGAGATAAAGCGGAAGCAGTAAGTTAGAGGGTTAGTGAACCCGCTCTGATACCATGTTATAATATGAAAACCCTGTAGTTATAACGTTTATTGATCAATTATTTATAGAGTACAAATATGAGAAACCCTAATTTATAAACCTAATGGATCCCGGCCCATCTATACAATCGGGCCGAACCATCCCTTTTAACACATTGGCAATAACACTTGATAATTTTGATCGTTGATGTACAATATTACTAGAATTATGATGAACTTGATAGTTGGTTTCTATTATTGATAATTTTGATCGTTGATTTCTAGAATCTAAAAATCAACCAATAATTCGTTTCTATTTTAAGTAATTTGCCCTTGAGTTATTGAGCAATAATTCGGTTTTAGCAAAAAAAAATTTTGCCAATTTGATTTGTACACTCCAATGGAATTGAACTTTTCAAAGATTTTTATGTAAAAAAAGCCTTCCATTTAGATGCTCTAAAAAGTAGAAAATATATAAAAACTTTCATATAATTCATTCAATTAAGTATAAAAAAAAAACATAAACCATCCTCTTCATCAAATAAAAAAGGTCCATTCTTGTTACACACAAGATTATGTAGAGTTTGTTGCTCATTATACTTCGAGATATTATGAAATGTTCAATAAAGGAGTATATGATAATGCTCAAAGGTAACAAGCAAGTCCCCAAAATATGTTATGGAATAAGTCGATGAGCCCGTTAATTAAATTTTACAAGATTGATGTAAATATACCCTGAATAATCGTTCTTTCTTTTAGTTGTTGAATCTCTCTTTGATTGATCAATGTGTGATATTCCGAATCCTCATTACTAATGGAATCAAAATGATCTCTGGATTGATCAGAAGATCCTTTCAATTGGCTAGAATCCCTTACTTGAACGAAACTAGATCTTGTGGAATCATATTGAATATTTGACGATACATTCCGTACCTTGCGAAAAAACCGATCCTTGTTTACCAACCACACGTTGTCTAACCAAATCAAATTCTCTCTCGATACGTTCCTCAAAAAATCCGACTTGGGCGGACTTTTCCCCCAACTAACGAAGAGATCTTGGCGGAATTGCCACATATGAAATTGAGCATAATTTTGCAAAGAAATAGCCCACGTGTTTCTCTAGAAGAGATGGGAAACATGCTCAATATTTTTTGATTGAATAGTTGACCCAGCCCCTTGTTGTTTCCTTTACCCCTTTTACCTTTTATGATAAATTGGCTAAACTAACAAAAAATAAAAAAAGAATGGCGTTGAAATCGATTTTTATTGACCAATCAAAATTACATCCCAGGATCTATAATTGCCTCAAAAGGTCGAATATATATACATTATTAGACCTTTTGAATAACAGCCAAAAAGATCTTATGAAACAAAATAAAGGTTACATCTTGTACAGTTTACTTGCACGGATTATTTCCTTAGAATTTTGGTAAAATTAGTGATTTTTGGGAAAGCTTTCTTAGAAATATTACTAAATTATTGTAATAGAAATATATGATATGATGAAAAAAGATCAGGAAAGTACAAAGATTTTGGAAAGAACGGAAGTACCAATGGAAGGGTGCCATGTGTACAAAGAGAATACCCACATGTTAAAAACCCATTTACCCCCTAACTTAAACATCTTACAAACGACAAATCGAAAAATTATGAAAATTGCACCATTAGATTCAGCGTTTGATCCTCTTCGATTTGCCGTCCATCAAGGCATACTTTCGATGAATTTTTTTTTTCACCTTTTTTTTGTGGGTTTTACTAATTGCTAACACATGTGTTAATATTTGGTTAAATATTTAATTTAAGTATAGAGTTTAGGGATTAGAGTTTAGGATTTATTAAGGTTTAGGGTTTAATAGGTTTAGGGTTTAATAGGTTTAAGGTTTAGTAGGGTTTAGGGTTTAGTAGGGTTTAGGGTTTAGTAAGATTTAGGGTTTAGAGTTATATAAAGCGTTTAGGGTTTAGAGTTTGGGGTTTAGGGTTAGGGTTTAGGATTTAGGGTTTGATCTTCCTCTAGAGCTCGCAGGGATTCATAATACATTTAATGTGTGTTATTTGAGAAAATGCAATGTTGAAGACCAGTCTCAAATTCTTCCTTTACAAGACTTACGGGTGGATCAGAATCAGAAGTTAGTTGAAGAACCTGTTGAAATTCTTGACCAGAAAGTAACTAAACTTAGAAAGAAACAGATTCCCATGATGTTAGTCAAATGGAAACATAGTTTATGTTCACACCTTACTTGGGAGACTGAGGAGAGTATGAGATCCAGATATCCTGGATTATTTGACCATGATGAGATTTCAGGGACGAAATCTCCTTAAGGAGAGGAGATTTGTAACATCCTCCTTATGGGTCTGGTAATTCCTCTATTAAATTGATTATTTATTTGTTTTACTGTGAAACTTAAATAAATAGATCCCAGGACTTATTGTGAATAGTGAAATACTATTTGTTTTAAATTACTATAATTGACGGTAAAATAAAATAAGTATCTTGCAATTGATGTTTAGGTTCCAGACAATAGATGTAGAACGGGTATTAAATTATACCACTTTAATTGTGGAGTCGGTTGTGAACCGACTTTCAAAACTATATGTTCCAGATTCTCTTCTTCATATCATAAGCATCAAACCATACCAAATTCATAAGCAAATTTCAAGTAAACAAATTCCTGTGATTCTGATTTTCGAAACGTCAATATCATCATCTCCATCATATCACCTTCATCTCCATCACAAAAGTGAGTATGATTTTGAGTTTCAAAAAATTAGGTTTTGAGAGATATGGAGTTATAATTGAAATTGAAACTCGATTTTGATGTTATAAAACGTTATAACGATTACTTGAAGTATTAGAAACCATAAAATTGAGCTTTTTTTGGAGTTTTGGTGAGATTTGATTTGGAAAACTCGTAACAGCAGCGAAACTCGCAGGAACCCAGTTCTTATCGCGAACCCAGTTCGTCTAGCGAACCGACTTTGGTTGCGAATCGAGATGAGCTCCTGGGAACCCAGTTCTTGCTGCGAAGCGAGTTGACTCGCTGTGCGAATCGACCTGAAATGTGCGAACCGAGTTGACCTGCGAACCGAGATCACTGCGAACCAAGAATTTTTAAAGTTTTCGTTTTGCAAATTTCAAAAGTGCACAAGTGTGAAAGTCCTTGCACTTTTAGTGACTAAAAATTTACAAATTTTCTTATTAATTTGGATTGAGCTGAAATTCGCATGGTCACTCGGAAACGGCCCAATGATCAAAGCTATATTCTAATAGCCTAGTCACTTTTTGGCCATTCGGGGTCATCTAGGGGTCGAAAATGGCATTTTTCAGTTTTAAAACGTTAATTCAGAATTTTCTGATTTTATTTCTGATTGAACTTTTGTTTGCCTAGACTCTAGGGATTACCTGATTGTGTAAATATGCTATGATAATGATTCTAAAACAAGTTACTAACTTGTGTGTTATGTGGTGTTTCAGATACTCCAAAGACTCAGTGATATAAGACTGCTGAGTGTGGAATCTGTAGAGGTATCGGTGAGTGGATTTGGAACTCACCTTTTAATTTAGTTGTAACTGTTTGGTTACAACAAGTGAACGTAGATGTGTTTATTTGACTGTTTAGTCTGTGTTATTGATTATTGATCTACGTGATATGTGGCCTCTGTGTATCAGTGTTATTGAGGTCGCGTGTTGGTTGGGCTAGTTGGTTATTGTGTGAATTACACAGGGTCTTGATTCATTCGTTGTGTGTAGAACCTGTGTTTGATTATAATAACCATTAGCTATCGGTCTCGTCCGTTATGGCCATACGGATATGTACGATAAGTGTTCTTGGTGAATCCCCGGGTATTATGATATCTCAAGAACCACCGATCCTCATTGCAATATGTGTGTTTACGGTTATTTGATGTAAACTCATAGTTATGCTAAGTTGAATTGTGTGTGACAAGTTCATTCACTTAGCTTCGTGCTAATCCCTCATCCTACTTCCTGCAGGTTTTTGCTACATATGTGGGTGTCAGGAACGGATGCTTTAATGCAAGGAATGTTTGACTGCTCTGCTAACTCTGATATAGTTTTGTTATAAACTAAGTTTGGAATTATATAATACCCCGTTTGTGTAATATGTGTACAGTGTTTTAATAACTTTAAACTATGTGGTGTATCATATTTTGAAAAAGTTATGTACATTTCCATTATGTATAATAATAAAGTATGTTTTTAATATACGCTTCCGAGTAAAATCATATAATATTGATGTCCAGAATGAGGGGTGTTATACACTAACTCTTAAATCTTGCTACTTCGAATTCCAATGACACTAATGAAAAACCGCGAACACTTGTATACAACCACGACCCTTTGAAACTAACTGAAAACAACTTACGGCTTAAAGGCCGAAATAAGAATCCCAAAAATTAAGTGCGGGCTTATTCACGGAAAACTACCTCATTTTTCCTGAAAACTTCTTTCGTAAACATAGAATATTTGAAAATTTCTCGAAAAATGAAACTTCGTCATTCACATTTGAACGCATTTTCTAAATTTTAATTGTTTTTCAGAAAAATATAACACTACACATGCCCAAGAAAAACGAAAAAAGAAAAATGAAGAAACTTTTTCCTAACTAAACGCGCCCCTTAAACAACCCAAAAAAGGGAAACTGTCTTTTTTGTTCAAGATTTAATAGAAACACTCACAACGACAAGATTGAATCCGAGCCACATCCACCATTAGCATACAGAAATACGAATGAATATAACCAGATACATAAACGCCTAAGAAGCCCTCAAAATTCAAAACTTGTCAATTACATACAAATATTATTGCATGTGTAGGTTTTCAAGTTGATATTAGAACATTAGTTCGCAGGGATTTAATTAGTGGGCTACCTTTTGGCTAGCAGGTCACCCTGTTAATAACACATTATTTAAATGCTTATGAATTTGTCATATGATCAATTGATCATTGTCCAAGCAAGCAAGTTTGCTTTTTGATGCGCGCTTATATTGAAAAACAAAGAGTAAAGAGGACAAAGCTTAATCAAACTTCGTTATGTTCTAATTGTTTGGTTTGTTATTAATCTCCAAGAGTTGATGAGATTTTACATTATAAAAAACATTAGTAACAGAAGAGTCGAGTTTTTAATAGAAAGTAAGGATGTAATATACGCCTAATTGGTATGAGGTGTGCCAAAAAAAAAGTATATCTAAAGATATGAAAAACTGACCAGTTGATAAAAAGAGAGTATAAGTGAGGATACGTTGAGTTAGACACGTTTTTAGACTTATATATTTTTAGGCACATATAGTAACACTCTTTTTGAATTATAATACGCATAAAAATGAGGTGAACACTGAACATCGAAATATAACCACCTAAGTTCAATACATACATAACCATATAGTAACATTTAGTTCTAAATGAAACCCCGGTAAAGTAAAATTTACTAACAGCAGCAATTAAGTCAAATTTCGACAATGAGTACTTTAACCTTTTCTTGAAAACTTGTTTGAATCCAGATGAGGGCGGAAATCTTCATGTTGGCACAATCTTCGAAAGCCCTGAAAATTCATGATAAGGATTTGGTTGTGAAAGGTCTCCAGAGAATATGAATACATTTACATCAGATGTACGGAATTGATAAAGATGAACTGACAAAAACAGGTTTTTTTTTTTCTTTTCTTAAAAGGGTAAACTTTATATAAGAACCAATTTACAAGCACACGAGGAAAAGAGTTCTAAGATGGAACATAAAAACCTCAATTGATTCCAATTTCAATTTCATACCCCAGGATTAGTACAAGTTCGCACAAGTTGCGCAATGAGATTGACATCATCTATGGCAAACCAAGAGCCAACACAGAAGTTTCAATTTGCCATTGGCAAACCGTGAAAATCAACATTTAGATGCTAAGAACTGCCTATATGGACATAATTACCAAAATTATCAAGTAGTTTAAGATAAAAGCCCACTGCTAAAAATCACAAGCAGCAAAAAAAGAATTTGATTAGAAGTATTACAGAAAACAGACCATCCTGATGAGAGTACCTCGGGTAAATCCGTGATGAACTTGGCGTTTGGGGAGTTCTCGAGAAAGAAGTTTCTAGTTTCAGTAGACATTTTTACTTTGTATGGTTCCTTCCTGCTGGAGTCTATTTTTACGCAAATTAAGTTGCTAAAAGGTGAAGGTAGGTGTGATAGTAAATCTGGAAAGGAGGAAAGGCACTGCACAGAAGTGACATGAAAGAAATACATTAAACGTTCATAAAATACATAATTTTTATAAGCACTCTTTAATATAGGTTCTATATATATTGATATTCATCTTGAACTTGAATAGTTTATGTCAACAGTTTCCCGAATGCACGTCATTATTGACTAATAAGATATCCACATACCTCAACAATGTCTAAGTTAAGCATAAGAAATCTGGCATTGCGCAGCTCTTGAAGTATCTTGATAGTCGCATCAGCATCTTCCTCCTCATACGGCATGTTTCGGAGACAAAGAGGAAAGTGTAGAGTTACTTTGTTTAGTGAATGAAAACAATGTTTAGACAACTGCGGAGGATGACCTCTGTAGCAGAAAGATGAAAGTGGTGCTGGTGCATTCAACTTTTTGATCAAGCGATACATTATAGTGAGATTCTTAAGTTGAGGTGCAATCACATTGATAACCTTAAAACGTCTGCCATTGATAAGTACGAGATTAGAAAGTTGAGGGGTGATAATGTCAAATACCTTAGTCATGACAATGAAACGTTTTAAAGTGAGGTTCTTTAAGTTCACACACTTTGAGAAAAGATTAATAGATTCACGGTTATCATCACACAAAGAGATGTCATGGAGATGCAAAGTCGTTAAAACTGGAAAATCCCAAGGTGTTTTGGGTGTAAGGCAAGGTGCATAAGGAGAGCTTTTAAAGGTGAGATGCTTTAAGAGTTAGAGAGCTAAAGAGGCAAGGAGGGAAATCACATCGGTTTTTGGGCCAACTAAAGAAACTTAGTTTTTGGACATTGTGAGAAAACACATAATCTACAATCTTGCTCACAAAAACTCGACTAGCTACTCCATGTAGGTTTACTGAGGACACTTCTATTTGATGGTTGCGATTAGACAAAACATGGTTCACGAATTTGGCAAATTTAGGAAAAGAATCAAAGTCCCTACTTGAAATATTGAGAGATGGCACTGATGTCCAGATAAGCTTCCATCTCGAAGACAACAAACACGTTTGAACAGCAGATTTGGTATCAATATGAGAGAGGATTTGTTGAATAACCTTATCCGGCAAGCTGCTTAATCTGTCTTCAGTTGCCACTAGTCTAACATTATTGTGATCAAAGTCCATTTTCTTTGCTATATCTTAGCTATTGGCTCTACAACTTACAATCCCATAGCAAATGATAATCTGCACTCAATAACGTAAATTTGGAATCAGTTACATAAATAATATTTTATACTGTTATACATGTCGATTCCAAAGGTTAACAGAGGTCAGCACAAAGCAGCAGCAATAAAACTCCACAGTGTGGCTTAAGAGGTTGGTCTAATCACCTAAAGGTTGGTCAGTCACCAAAAAGCATATACATTCAATTTGAATCAATACACACAATTGAATCACAACTGAAATAATCAACTACACCGGAAAAGCGCTGAAAAACTATGAAATCATAAGATCTTAATTAACGACATTAAGTTTTCATTTTTTAGATACAACCGTCGCATTGCGCTAGTACGATGCTAGTAATACCTAAAACGAGTTAATATACTTTAACACAATACAAAAGCAAGTGTACTTCACTATGTAAACGGAACCATATCAGTAAAATTAACATTCTATAAGCAATGAAATAGCAAATCTGAATGGAAAATTGATAAATGAATACATAGCTAACGGAAAACTAGGGTTTGAAGGAGAACCTTATAATCTGAGAAGCAATTAATTAAAAGGCGAATATAGTATATGATCGTCAATTATATAAAAGGAGGTTACGGACTGCAACATAATAAGATCGTGTAGCAAAAAAATAAATAAATAAAGAGTAAATTACACTACCCATCCATGTGGTTATACCTATATATTACGAACCGGTCCTTGAGTCGGGTATCATACGGGTCCAGTCCCTTGACCCGGTTTTTTATTTCATTGCGAGTCCTTCCTCTACCTGAATCAAAATGAAAAGACTAAAATACCCTTATCTTCTTCCTAAACACATAACACCCAACATTTTCAACTCCCTAAACCCCTTTCTTTCCTCAATCAAATACATACAAAAAAAATTTTCTTTGCCACTTTCATAAAACCAGAAATGCAAATAAGACACATAGAAATTAAACATATTATAGAATTACCATTGAGATTTTATTCCGTTTACCACCACCACCACTAAAAACAACAGTTGACTACCACTATTCGTGTGACGTATATCGCGTGACGATTGAAATTACACATCCAAAATCGTGTCTGATGGAACCCCACGCATGAGCGTTGGAGTTTTCCGGTCATCTTTGTGCAATTCAGGTCGGAACCTTGACATATTCATTTTGTGCGTTTTGCATCAGAGTTTGCAAAACAAATGATCAGATCTTGCGTCGGAGTTCGTAAATTGGCCGGAGTTTGTAAATTCATCATAGTTTGCCCCGGTGACCGGTGATAATTCCGACGAGGTGATGAATACGACGGCGACAACAGAGGGATGGTGGTGGTGATGAACACGACGATGTCGGTAACGAGGTGGTGACTGGGCTTTGCAAAGCTTGTTCTAAGATCATTAACAAGGTAAATACATGTTTTGTTTTGATTCTTTGATGAACACGACGAAGCTAGTGTTTTTGTTTGGTGTGTGTGAAAAGAATCTAAATTGCAAATTATATTTATCCTTTTGATTTATTTAATATACAATAAATACGAAAAACAAAAAATTCAAGAAAAGACTTTTTTACCCTTTTTGTAATTGGAGGAGGGTCCGGCAATGAAACAAAAAACCGGGTAAGGGACTGGATCCGCACAATACCCGACTCGAGAATAGGTTCGTAATATATGGACAATCACATGGACCGGCAAAATATAATTTCCTCATAAATAAATAAGATCTATTAAGTTTCATTTTAGTCCTTCAAGTTTCCGAACTAAACATAAATCATCTATTTCACTAAAAATTTTATCATTGTCAGTTGCCACACTAAAAGATATAGCTGTTAAAACTAAACCACATTGGTCAAGTACAAAATATCAAGTTTTAATACAAATCTAGTAAACATAAATCATGTAATATGATCTCTAAACTCTCCCCTTGAACATTTTTGTTCTGATACCACCAATTCGTTTTAAGCTCTGCAGCACTTGTACCATAGATGGCCTATCTTGTGGTTCGGGTTGAGTACATTTTAGAATAAGCTGGGCATATTGGTAGGCAGCTTGCAGCGGGTAGTCATGACCAAGACTCGGGTCTACTATAGTCTTGAGCTTTTTTTTTTTGTTGGGTAGCATTGGCCTCGTCCTTTCTACCAGATTTTGCTCGTTGTAAGGACGTGTCTGGTCGATAACACGTAGGCCTGTAAGATTTCCAATAATACCACTCCAAATGCGTATATGTCATTCTTCCCATTCAAATAAACTGTAGATGGCATATGCTATTATTGTCTTATTGACCACACATTATAAGGTTTCATTGATTGAAGGACACTAGATATATAGGAGGCAAATGAGTGTGTGTGGTGAGGGGTGTTAGAGTATAGCAAACAGATATATTCAAATTGTCACACAATTGCGGAAACATATAAACACGTATTTATAATTAGTTAAGATCGAGATGTGTACCTTTTATCAAAGCTCCAATAAAACTATAAAATATAGTTTAGGGTTTAAAGCAAAACCCCTCTACGATCGCACACATGACAGCAGCTCGAATACGTATGCTAGTACCCGTTCACAATGCTCACCACCTTGGTGCGTTTTTTCTTGGTCGAACCACGAAAACCGAACCCGAAACCCTTTGGGGTTTGATCGAAATGTAGAGAGAGATGAGAGGAAAGATATATTTTTCCAAGGTTATTTGCCTCTCTATTTATAGGGTATGGATTTCTTGGAAAATAAGTTTAGGGTTTATCCCAAACACATGGGCCGGCCTCATAGGGTATTCTGGAATGTTCCAGAATTCTCCAAGTTTACTAATTACATTTTAGTCCCTCTTCTTTTAATCTCTTTAATTATAAACGTACAATTAACATTTTAACAAACGTTTATTAATTATTCATGAACGTATTAATTAATATATCTCACATTTATATTAATTAATTATATTGAGCATAAATGTCAATACGTGTGACCCCGTAGGCTTAAACATATTTCGGACATGCGTTTATTTTTACGTGGTCATATCCAACCGTTTTACAAAATATCAGGGCTGGGTGGGGTCAACCCCCCCCCCCCCCCCCCCCCCTAAAATCCGAGTTATTAGACGTATAAATTTACTAGTTTTACAACTATTGTTTTACATGTTTAATTGGCTAAGTTGGTTGGTGCTTTATTTCCTAAGTTCTTTTTTTAATAAATTTGGCTGTGTTCACTTCCCTTTATATTTTTACCTTTTCAAATTCTCATTGATATTAGACAAGACAATAAAGATTAGGATAACACTTTTAAGCGGCTTAACAATCATATTCATGTGTATTTGTTTATTTACATGAAGTAGAGCTAAACATATCTATCTAAGTTCATTCATAGTTACCAATTTATGAAAATTTTATAAATTTAATTTTCTACCTGTTTAGCATAATAAAATCAATCTTTTATTCATTAATACAACATATTTTGTCAAATGATTTTGGCGCCCCCTAACAATATGTTCAAGCTCCGTCATTGGGGGTGGGGGGTTACCCACACAATTTTTTATTACAGAAATGATAGTATATCAATAACAATGATAATATTAATAATAAATAACAATTTTTTTTTTTTATTATTATCAAGTTTGGAGATTTATGCATGACGACAAGTTCAGCCCGCTCAACCCAATTATTAATTTACTTGTTTGACTCATTAGAGATACCAATACAACCTGAACTGACCCATACGATAGTTATGTAAAAAACCAAGTGTAGGACATCAAATTGGACCATGTATGCTTGGTTGTAATAACTGGATATAAGGTTATTACAAAAGTTATTTATTAACAACAAAATAATATGACGTTTCCTGATAAAGTGACTTGGGAGACTTTTATGCATTTGAATAGACTTTCTGATGACTTTCAAGTTAAATAGCTGTTAGAGATGAAGTATAACCCAAATAAACCTATTAACAAGTAAATGGGTCAATATTGCCACCTATAAATTGAGGGAACTTGTGAATTAACAAGGAAACTAACCTGTTGCCAGATACTCTGGAGCTGCATACCCACATGTGCCCATAACCTGTGTACAAAGATGTGTCTCACCATTTATTGGACCACGCCTTGCCAACCCAAAAAAAGTAATTTTTGTATTGAAATCCTGTTAAAGAGTTAACATAAATGGGATGTAAAAAACTGATCTTCTATGATTGTAACTAGAGGAAGCATGATATACCTGATCAAGCAATATGTTAGAAGTCTTTAAATCACGGAATATGATTTGGTTCTCTGTATTGTGCAAAAAGGCAATGGCTTGAGCTGTTCCAATCATAATTTTGACCCGCATTGACCATGAAAGTGTTCCTCCTAATCCGTCTGCATTTTTTTACCATCATTCAACTACATGTCCATTTCAATACATACTTGATATATCTAATATTTATTTTGATCATCAACGGTAAGTATGTTTACCTTTCAATATGTAATTGTCTAGGCTAATCTTTGCCATAAACTCATAGACCAGAAGTAAGTCCTTATCTTGTGAGCAGTATCCCAACAATTTGACTACATTTGGATGACTCAATTTGCCTAAAATACTCACCTCGGTCTGCATCCGTGATACCATTTTAAAAGTGAAGTTACTGAGGCAACTAAAAAATTGCATATTATAAATGAGGCAGATGGATTACCTGCCATTCTTCAATTCCTTGATAACCATTTGTATCGAGCTTTTTAACAGCAATAGGTATCCCAGAACCAACCATTGAAGGAACGTCCGTTTCTTGTTCAACCCAACCTTCAAAAACTTTTCCAAAGGGTCCCTCACCCAACACCATATCGTCACTGAAGTTCTTAGTTGCATGTCTAAGTCCATCTAAAGTGAATACCTTCAAATCAGAATCCGCAACTTTGACTTGTTGGAAAGTATCTCCACTTTTTCTCTCTGTTAGAAAATGTGTCAGAGAGAACCCAGATATTTTGCCTTTCATTCTTTTGCAATGGCTCTACATCACCCACCACACAAATTAATGAAATATGATCAAAGACGCATATTTTGTAAATATAGTATCACCTAGTAAATTTGACTTGATTACTAATGCATAGGTCGGTATATGCTTTATTACTAGGGAATCAAATTGTAAATATAAGAACATAACTACATATGAGACGAGCCAAATGCATGGAAAGAATCCCAAAGTGTTCTATAAAGAAATAAAAACCACCACTTTTTTTGTTCTTTAGGTGATATAGTTTTATGTAATCATAACTAACAACTACTTATTCATGGGGGTGTTCGGGAGTGCTTATACTAAAATGTATATCCGCTCAAAGAGTAAGCAGTAGCAAGTAGATAAACAGTTTTCAATATAGTATTTGGATTTGAACAGATAAGCACTTCAATAAGACTTGTTTTTTATATTACAAAATATGTTTTGTGTAAACCTAATCCAATCTGTTACAAAGTTAGATACAGTTGCTCGTTATATACCAAGTAACCCAACCCATCATATATTTACTGCCTCTAATATTGCATATGATATGAAATATATGAACTTGAGGTTACCAGGTCTGACAGGGGTTTTGGCTGGCAACATATTCTGCAGCATTCTTGATAACGTTATCAACTTTCCGGACTTTGTATACGAAGTTGAATACATACGTTCTTTATTAAAAACAAAATATTCTCCTCTTTGTTGTAGTGCCAATGCAGTCTCAAGTTCTACTACTACCTCAGCCATAGTGGGGCGTTCTTTAGGACAAGCCTGTAAGCATTTGACAGTAATTTCCACAAACGCTTTTAAGCAATTAGGCATGATTTGACCCTTCACCCCTAAACAAGGAGTTAGTCCCATCAAACTCGGGTCGATTATATTGTTCAAATCTCCTTCCTTAATGCACCGTTGAGCCCAACCAACTAAACCAAGTCCATTATCTTCAAGAGTTGGATCAACAGGAGGCCTCCCGCACAAAACTTCCAATAAAACCACCCCAAACGAGTAAACATCAGACTTCCTAGTTAATCTACGTGTCAAGAAATAATAAGGATCAAAATACCCAAACGAACCTTTAACATCAGTGCTAACATGTGTACATGTCTGATCTACTGGACCGATTTTCGACACCCCAAGATCAGATAACTTAGCTTCCTTATCATCATCCAAAAGTATATTCGAAGTTTTAACATCTCTATGTATTATACGATGACGTACTCCTGTCCCGGTGTGAAGATAATCTAATGCACGTGCAGCCCCAACACATATTTTGAGACGTTCGACCCAAGAAAGAGGCTGTGATTGATCATATTTACTTGATTTTTTATACAGGCGTTCTGCAAGGTTTCCACCAGAGATATACTCGTACACAACCATCATCTCATCAAATTCGTTGCAGTATCCAATGAGCGAAACAAGATGGCTGTGACGAAACTTGGAAAGCATACCAATTTCTGTCCAGAATTCATTGGCTCCTTGTTTAGATATTGAATTCAATCGTTTGATTGCAACTGTCGCTGTAACACCATTTTTTTCAATGACACCTTTATAAACGTTACCAAATCCACCTTTTCCTATGATCATTGATTCATCGAAATTGTTGGTAGCCAACTGCATCTCAGCAAACATAAACTGACGGCATAAGTGATCCACTGATAAAGATAGCCGCTTCTTATTAGTATTAATATCGTTGTAGTTATTCTTGTCATCCTTGAGGCTTGTTTCATAAAGTTTTCTCAACTTATAAACGACGACGTTTATCAGAACCATGACGAGTATCACGCCAGTCACAACATCTTATACTCTTCCAAAAGATAATACTGATTTCGATCCTTTTGGAGTCCAAGAACCGTTATCAAAGCAAGAATAATCATGATACCGATTGTGGATTTCGAGTGGTGAATGACTGGAATAATATAGAAAAGTAACAGTGCATGGTATACTTTGTAACAACATACATAAAAAACAGACTCTAAAGAAAGCAGCCATGAATGATCACTGGATATATGATTACAGTATAGGTACTTAACATGAACAACAACTAGTTGATCAAAATAATATAAGTAGAATGAACGTACTGAACTGTTTAGTCAAATGGTGCTGACAAATAGAGTAACGCGTGTTGACCAGGATGTAAAGTTATTGTAAACCATAAACGTAGTTGTCGTTGAATTTTTCTCTGTTTATCCAAAGTCTTAGGTGACAGAATTTGATCATTTCAACCACTTACAAATTTCTACAACCACGTGGCTTATTTAGCAATTATTAATGTTTTAAAACTCGGTTTTTTGAGCAAATCGGACTGATAGCCGATTCCGGTCGAACCGGTTCAGCCGGTTCAACCGGCCGGTTGGACCAGTCATGCAGAAAACAGTAACAGCAGTGAACACCGGTTTCCCTATTATTTAATCCCTCCGTCCCAAATCTATTATCCCCTTATTGACTTTGGAGTCTTTCTCTTCCAATAATATTTGATGTAGAATATATGAATTGATTGGATTTTGAATGTATTTTCATTGGTATAATTTGCATCAAGTATTATATAATACAAACAAAAATATTGAAGGTCAAAGTTTGAAGAGAAATACTCCAAAGTCAACAAGGGGACAATAGATTTGGAACGGAGGGAGTAATATTTTATACAAAAGTTGTACTCTGTGCTAAAAGTCATCGGGAACAAGTACCTCAGTTAAATAACACCTGACACCTAAACTTTGAATGATACGACCCAACACCTTTCTGACTTTTTTCATCTTTTCTTACACCACTTTCTTTCCTCTTTCTTATACCACTTTCTCTCCCAAAATGTTAAAACCTCCTTTCCCCTATCTTCTTTTCTTCATCAATAACCATACACAATCAAACTCAACCATTTTGATTTCAAGCAAACAAATACATCATTATTTTATCTACAAATCACAGCACCATTATTTTATCTCCAAATCACATCAATTTTTAGTCAATAATTCAAAACCCACAACACACAAACTACTAAAATAACTTACCACCAACATCAAACATCATCGTTTAATTATATACAGAAGTGATTCAAGTGTGTAAGAGAGTAGTACCATTAATTGAAGATGGGTGAACCCTAGCTTTTCACTCAGCAAATTGTGGTTTAGGTCTGTGAGTGTGGCGAGGGTGGGGGACGGCGGCGGAGGGGAGTGGAGGTGGTGGCCGACGATGGTGGTGGCCGGCGATGGTGGCGTGCTGCGAGGGTGACGGCCGGTGAGGGCTAGGGTTTGGGAGTTCGGGTGTTTTCAATTTGAGGTGGGGAACAAATAACTAAATAAAGTAATAATAATATAAAATATTAAAATCTAGAAAAAAAAATAAGAAAGCGGTTCAACCCGGTTGCCGGTTTCCGGTTGAACCAGGAAAGTCAACGGCTTGATCCAATCGAGTAAATAGTCAAGAACCGGTTGAAAATGAATCGCAATAATTTCCGGATCCGGTTGGACTGGTCAAACCTGGCCGGTTCAACCGGTTTTCAAAACACTGGCAATTATCATCTAATATCAATTAAACTATTCATGAATAGAATAGTATGTTGTTTATCTTATTATGATTTAAAAAAAAGTCTAGTATTAATGATAAATTACTTTTTAAATGAAAGATAAAATAACAATTAGAGTTGGATGAGTGGTCGTTAGATTGAAGGTTAAATTTGATGGCTAGATTTGACACATGTTCCTTTCTTGGTGTCTCTATTTACTCCTCGAATATATTGATAGAATTATATTTGTCTTATTTACTTTGGTGTTAAACTCATCCACGTATGCATCAAACAAAAAAGATGCATACTTGAAATAGTAAAGATGCATACTTGAGTTTAACATCAAATAACATCATACTTTAATAGGTACATATGTTATTTGATTGGTGAAAAGTGTATTTAGTAGATAATTCTTAAACTGTGTAGATAGTCAAAGTGTACACAGGACAGAAAGAGTATATTATTAACATTAATGAATAATATATATATTACTAAAATTTTAACGGCACAAAATTATTAATCCTAAAACTACTTTATAGATTCTATCTTCAAACGATTAACTAAAAGAGAATGTTTGCATATCATAAGAAGATGCATTTGTAGAATACAAAAGGAATAAATACATATATAAAAGAGACTATATAGGATTGAGGAGGTGAGCTGGCATTAATTCCATCACACACTGAGGGCATAGTTGAATCTAGGCTGAGGGCATAACCTAAAAAGTCAAAAAAATTCCACTATAATCTACAAATTTTTTCTAGACCATTGGGGTCATGAGCCCCCACTCTCACCTAAAGAGATCCGCCCCTGCATACCTCTATATTTAACAGAGAACTAAAAAATTTGGACAAACAGTGTTACAAATTGTGAGTTTTAAATAAACTTTTTTCTTCAAATTACATTAATCTTAAAAATTATCACCTAATATTATGCCTGGCAATCTCAACCCAAACAGAAAAAATGGGTCGATTGGCGGGTTTGTAAGGTTGTGTCAAATCATGAGAACAGGTCTAAATGGGTAATCTTCACAAGTCTGAAAAATTCGAGCGGGGCGAACGGGCCACCCTAACAGGTCAGCTTAAAATATACAAACCTGAACTTCAAGTCTTCAACGATTGCAGAAACAACGACTTGCCTCCCGTCACGTCAACACTATTATAGTTGCCGCTACATATACGACGTCTTTTTAAAGAAGGAAAATGATTGGTATGACTAATTATGTAGGTCTAAAAAAAGACCTAAGGATGTGATTGGTTGCTTTGAAAAACTGATTGGATGAGATTAGAAGAGAGAAAAAAATCAACCAATAAGATAATTAGATCTGTATTTAGGTCTATGTAATTAGGTTGATATAGCATTACTCTTTAAAGAATATTAAAACTACAAATGTGGTGTAGAGGATAGAAATAGTAATGATGTTAAACTCATCCACGTATGCATCTTCTTTTTTTGGTTCTTTTCCGTACAAATTTTTACATTTTAAATTATATAAAATTGATTAAATAGATGCCAGATAATAAGATAATAAAATATTAATAAAATAATGTAGGTAAATAAACAACAGTAATATTGTAAATAGATCACTTTCAGTTTTTTGAAATCTTCTTAACTAAGGTAACAATAATAAATTAAGGTAATCAAACAACAATATATTTTATCATCTTAAAATTATCAAAATAATCTATTAGAAAACTAATTAACACTTTTCAAGATAATTAAGGTGAAAAAAAATTAAAATTTAAAGTAGTAAAATAGGGGGTTGACCCAACCCGACCCGACTGGATCTTAAATAAAACTGGACTGGAAAAGGACTGAACGGGAACTAGAGGTAGGCCAGGGGTATCCCCTGTAATTTGGGGGGTATCTTTATAATTCCCCGATATCAAATTATCAAACATAAATTGTTTGTTCTTTTCTAAATTTAAATTTATGTGATTTAATAAATTGCTTATGATATAACAAAGTCAATGGGATTAGTGGTAAGTTGTTGGAAGACTAAATATGATATATTTATTATCCGTTACTACCTAATATCAATCGAGTACCTGTTATGAATAGTTACTTTTGTTTTACATGCAACTTATTTAACTATTATATATTTACATAAGAAAAATTTAAACAAATGTAGCTCTAGCCCAGTGGTCGCCGCCCTCCATATTTGACATTAGACTTCCAACTACTCAAGTTCGAGCCTGATCACATGCATAAGAATAGTAACTCTTGGTAACTCATTTATCATGTTATATAAATTCGCCCTCCATATTTGACATTAGACCTCCAACTATTCAAGTTCGAGCCTGATCACATGCATAAGAATAGTAACTTTTGGTAACTCATTTATCATGTTATATAAATTAATACCTGAGACTCTGAGAGAAAAGCAAAAACAAAAAGATGGAGAAGTGGTTGTGTCACTACCTCATTTTGTAGAGGGTTGCAAGTTCGATTCCAACTCAGCTCATTCAATTCTTTCCTCCTTTTCTTTTTCCTTACATTGTTTTGTTAACTCTTTTTATTTTTTATTTTATCTACTTATTTTGTTTGATTATTATAGGATTTAATTAAATTGTACTAAATTCATTTGTTTTATCATATGTTTTATATGTAGAATTCTATTTGTGTAAATGTCCCCAAAAGGTAGTCAACTTGTCAAAATCTGACAATAAAAGAAATATGAGTTTTGTCAATACTCAAAATGACTTACATTTTAAAATGAATAATGCTAAACATGACTAATTACGCAAGCCTAAAACTGGACTTAATTTTCTGATTGGTTAAATTTTTTATCTCTCCTAATCTTACCCAATCAATTTTTCACATCTCCCAATCAAATTTTTAGGCCTATATTTAATTTTGTCAGTTTAGTCATCCCAATCATTTTTCTTTTAAAATAGTGTCATAAAAAGATTTAAGTTGTCAAAAAAGTTTAATTAAAGGTCTAATAATTTTTTCATTTATTATTTCTCAATTTTTGAACAGTTTTAGATAATGTGATAATTAAATCTCAAATATTCAATTAACATGTAACATTTTTGACTTACAAAACATACGATATAAACATTAATTTTACTTTTTAGTGTTTAAACCTAAATTTCATTTTTAGTGTTAAATCCTTTTATTATACGATTTCAAAATGTTTATTTAAATACGTGCATAATTGGTTTATAAATTAAATCACATACTTACGTTAATTCAATTATTTGTGGTTCTATATGTAAACAAAAGTACTTGAAATCTTTTTTACTACGTTTACGAAAATTGAGTTATTGTCAAAATGCTTTTTCATGAGTTTGGGTGTATCATGCGAGCAAAAAATATTCTAAATAGTTTTTTTTTTATTGGAGAAAAAAAATGTTATTATTATTACTACTATTATTATTATTATTATTATTATTATTATTATTATTATTATTATTATTATTATTATTATTATTATTATTATTATTATTATTATTATTATTATTATTATTATTATTATTATTATTATTATTTGAGTGTTTTATATGTGAATTTCTACCATGTATTATGTAAAATGGACAATATATTACATTATAGGAATATTTGACCTTATTAAAAGTTATTCCGATACATATGACCTATGAAACAAATGCATTATGAGTATGGCATATCTCTTAGACTCTTGTCATTTAATCTTTATCATTCAAAATTATATATAACAAAAGTTGAAATATTGAATGAAAAATGTTATTTTATATACTTTAAATTTATTCTGAAAAGAATTTCTATCTTCGATAGTAAAGGTAAATGGTTATAACAAAAACAGATGCGCTTATAGTAAAATATTTAATATATATATTTTAATAAGTGTGAGACAGAAATTGACGGAAAAAAAAATATATTCCCGTCGTGAAACGTGGGCATTATAAACCTTGTTAATATCAATTGTAAGAGTGTTATGAATAGTAACTTTGTTGTCTTTTAGTAATAACTAAATTAGATTTTATATATGAAACACCCCGAAAATCTGAAGCATTATATATATATATATATATATATATATATATATATAGGGTAGTGATCAAGAGGGAAGTGTCTTTTTGGGGGGAAGGGGGGAAGCGTTAATACGCATCAGGAAGCATATTACAATTATCAATCAAAACGTCAACAAAAAATTATTTTTATCGGTAAATAGTAATCAAAATCGATGCTATAAAGAATATTTTAACGAATGAATTTCAAATTTAAGTAATAACATTAATTGATGAATATTTATTTAATTAATTGTTAAGATGCAGTGTGATGCATATTAACTAAGATGCATCGCGATGCATCATAAAACTTCACATTATTTGAAAAATATTTTTATTGTTAAGATGCATCACAATGCAGATTAACTAATATGCACCGCGATGCATCTTAACGGATTTGGATCAAATATTCATAAATCGATACTATAACTTGAAGAAAAAATTTATCAAGGAAGCTTAACATTTTTAACATCGATTCTGATTAACATTTACTAAATTTCAGTTTGCTTTTTTCGAGATTAGTATAGGTGAAGGTAATATGCTTCCTGATGCATACTAACGCTTCCCCCTTCCCTCAAAAAATGGACTTCCCTCTGGATCATGCCACTATATATATATATATATATATATATATATATATATACCCTGTATACTGTCCCTTAACTTTATTTTTATACATAAATATTCGACACGTAAGTTAAAACATCATTCTTAGGCATACTGAAGGGACATGGCCGTGGCGATTATAGGATATGGCCATGGCGTGGTACTGACAAGAATGCGAAGCTACTGATCAAGGACATGGCCATGGCGATTATAGGACATGCACATGGCCTGCCTGCTCAGCAATTTTACTATTTAGGATACAATTCACCAAATTCGGACACGCATAACTTTTGACTCGTTAGGAGTTAAGACCTGAAATTTTACACACACCTCCACTATGCCAAAATGAAGGTTTTCCTTTTTACACTTTTCCAAAATTCACGTTTTATCTAAATCTGAACCGTTGACCACTTTTCGCCCAATTTAGACTAAAACTATTGACATGTCATTTCACAAACTACACATACTCCGACTTTCAAACTTTGACACTAACTTTGACCATCAAAATCGGACTTAAAGCAATTCTCACAACTTTCGTACAATATCTATAACCCATTTTGACACCCTGACCCATTTATGACCCATTTGGACCCTTAACGACCCGTTTGGGTCTTTACCCATATTAACACCACTATATGACCAATTTCACATTCTATTGACTATTCTAAGTCAAACCAAGCTTGTACCATCAATAACACTTCAACTTAACCTTTAAACATCTAATCAACCACATAACCATTTCATTTACTATTTTCATCCAAGATTCATGTTCTCCAAAATTTTCAACAAGTATACAAGAACTCGTTGACCCATTGACTACTTTGACTTTTAACTTCAACATTACATCATATATACTACTTCAACAAGTACTATATTCTTTAACCATAAAGTGACAAAACATGATTTCTTTAACAAAAGGGGTGGTATCCATATCAAGAGCATGATCTAAAAGATAAGCTTGTTACCGACTAAGCAACAAGCACCACCATTAGCATCCTTCGGTTCTCTTGCCCCAATTCCTTTGTGTCCCACTTGGCTCACCTAAAAATACATAAACATAATGGAATAAGCATATAGCTTAGTAAGTAATGGGCTATCAATGATAATCAATATCAATTCAAAATGCGTATATTAAGGATCCATAATATCATATGCTAATTCCCGCAGTAATTAGCATCTTCGGGCCAACACCCCGGTAAATAATCATAACTCATCAGGTAAATGACATATCCATTACCGGTCCTTCCAAGTAAATGGAATAAGCATTACTTGAAGAAAGATAGCATCATCCATTAACTTACCTCGCAATAGCCCATACAATTAATCACTTGTAACACTTGGCATACTTTTATCACCTATTCATATAATCATATAAACACATATCAATTACACATTCAATAATCATTCATCATATAACATAGATGTTAATTCACTTAACACCTATATCCAATTCATACTCAACCTTCAATTCATTACTTGTATCATATTATACAAGTATTAATTTCATCATATGATCTCATCATATCTTTCATACACTTTACTCATAATCATATATAAATGGGTAATTATCATTATCACATCATCAATTTCATCAATAATCAAAAGAGCATCATCTCTTAGTGTATAATCATATTCATCATATATCATTTACCCATTTATACATGATTTTCATTTCCTTTACACAAAGAATATAATTCAACATGCTAATTAGATTAATTCATTCATCAAATCATTATTCTTTCATCAATTACCAATTACTATCATCATTTACATAATCAAAATCATTCATTTACTCATAAACACAAGGTTATGAGTTCTTTTATAAAAATTAACATCATTTAAACCTAATTCATAACTTAATCATGTGTATGAAACATATATAATTCATTAAACCATTAACCATTTAATTTCAAGAATCTAGGGGTTACACAACTTAATTCAAAATCGTGAATTAAGCATAGAGCTAGCTCAAAAGTGATTATAAAACATCAATTAATCATTAATCCAATTACTAAGAAATTTCATGAGTCTAGGGTTTATCTTTCTTGAATCACTATCATACATAACATGAAATTAAACATAATTAAGTGTTAATCATACCTTTAGAATGGAGAATTAAAGGATCACAAGTTCTAATCTTCAAAACCCTAGCTTAATCTTTGATGATGATTCTTGTTTCTTTCAAGAGCCAACTCATACATGAATACATACGTGGTTTTCTGTTTGCAGTGTCTGTAATGAGCTAGAATAATACAGAAGCAGTGCTTTTATACTGCAAAATTTCAATTAAACCCTTCAACTTTTCAAACTTGACACATTTAGTCCCTCAAACACATATTTCATAATATTACAAGTCCTATGGACATAAAATAGTTTACATAGTTAGTCCAACTAACTTATACAATCAAAATTGTATATTTAAAGTTTTAAACTTACAAAAATTTGGGGCATTACAATATATATATTAATTATCCCTTAATATCAATTGTAAGAGTGTTATGAATAGTAACTTTGTTGTCTTTTAGTGATAACTAAATTAGATTATATATATATATATATATATATATATATATATATATATATATATATATATATATATTAACTTTAATCAAACAAACAACATTGTTGATGTTGGTGTGATAGGCATGTGCTTACTTTAAAAAGTGAACGTCTCAAGTTCAATTCTAAACATCAATATACTTCTACCTCATTTATTTTTAGTGACACTTTTACCCATATATTAAATAATGACATTCTAATTATACATACTATATACATTACTAATTTCAAATCATTATAATTATGAATAACAAGCATTTTATCTTTTTCTAAATTAAAGTGTAGATAAATAATAGATAAAGTCAATAATTTCCAATGGTAGATTAATTTGTAGCAGTAAATATTTTTAGTGTATAAGATAGTTGTTAATTTACTCTACCATTTAAGTTGTGTAAGTTAATGTGACACCCGACAAATTAGGACTTGTATTAGTACCTAATCACTTTGTTAATACATGAAATTAGTTCTATGTTAGGCTAATATGTGTATCATTATATATATTTTGTGAAATATATACACGTACGCGATTTGTTTAAATCGTGCATTTCATATCGGATGGATTCCGATACATATAAATACGGACGTTGGTTAAACTTTTAATAAATAACATAATTCTATCTAATAATTAAATAGTAGTTATTTACATTATATTATTATGTATTAATAATATACGAAACAATGTACGTTTTGTTTAAAACTTAACCGACACAAATTAAATGTGCGAAATGCGCCCGACAAATGAAATAAACTCAAGTTATATTATTATAACTCATTATTAAGTATTTTGATAAAATACTTCAAATAAAAATATCGCAATTGCACGCGTACAATTAAAACGATTAAAAACGTTACACAATGTAAACGAACGACTAAACCAACCGACAACCGAAATATATTTTAATAACTTAGAATATATTATTTGAGTTAAACTTTTATTTAAAATATCATGTTTTAAATCGTTAACAAAACGTATAATATAAAACCTTATACGATTAATTAAAACGTAAAACGGTCGGGTAAACGAGCACCGTATGTAACGTAGGTTGTAAATTAATTTAAACACCCACATGAGGGTGAGACCCACTGAAAAACTACAGGAAATCCCCACCCCAATGCCTCCCTCACTTGCTTCCTTGACTCTCAATTACTTACACAACCCATACCTCTTTTCCCATTTCATTTCCACACTCAAACACCCTCTCTACACTCCCTCCTCTCTTCCCTTCCCCTTTCCCACGAAAATCCAGCCACCACCATCATCCACCATTGGCCACCACCTCACTCTTGAAGGAAAAACGAAGCCGAGGACACCAAAACGATCACCTACACGTGCACATCACTTCTACCGTCTCCGTTTCTTCATACACCTTTGTGAGACTTCAAAACTCTTGTACTTTACTTACATAATGTATATTAACATGTTATGTTGCTTATTTAACAAAGAAATGTCCAAATCATGTGCCAAAACTCGTTTTTGAAACACACACACACACACACACATATATATATATATATATATATATACTACTTTCTGGCTAGAAAAATCGTCTCACGAAAACGTTAATATCTTGAGTTCTACAAATAACTAGACAAAGAAACACCCACCGAAATTTTCGTATGGAAGAGCTCTACAAAAAGTTCTTTTATAACCATTTCCAGAAATGCACTTATTTTCGGCTATAACTCAAACTTTGAACAGGGGTCTGATTTGGACCAAATCTGACCATACTTCATATTTATTTTTGTTTAAAATAGTAAACCAATTTATAAAATTACCATAAAGTGCATAAATAAACTCGACACCTAGGAGAACATGTGTGATTTTTGGTTAGGCTTGATTCGGATTAGAAGTTGGTTAAATCGAGAGACTTATCGAGTCAAAAATCTGAAAATATAAAGACTAGGAGCTGTTTTGGTCATTTTACAAAACCGACACTTCGGGTAAACCATAAAACGTAACGACAATTTTATAAAGCTTAGTTAACATATTTAAGACTTCCCTAAAATTTTCGGGTCAAACCAAACACGTTTGACCTAGTCAACAAAAGCGAACACTTAAACGAAACGGATATCACACCTGTCCGACAATACCCCATTGTCGCATGAATAGTGTCCGACAATACCCCATTGTCGCATGAACAGTGTCCGACAATACCCCATTGTGGTATACCTTATTTTCGGAATCGATCATCGGATGATTGAGTATTTTTCACGATTGTCGCATGAAACCACATTGTCGCAATAACTATTGTTGTATAAAACTCGATTGTCGTAATATCATTGTCACAATAACTAACACTTTCATACTTGAAAACCGTCTCATAAACCTTATTGTCTCATGAATAGTGAACCCGCTATTGTCTCATGAATAGTGAACCCGCTATTGTCTCATGAATAGTGAACCCGCTATTGTCTCATGAACAGTGAACCCGCTATTGTCTCATGAACAGTACCCGCTATTGTTGGATAAATAGTAACACACCATTGTTGGAAAAACCTTGGAAACACATAACATATACTTTGATAAATATACAATACCACAAAACATATAATAATAATGCTTTGAGATTATTATTACAAATCGTCACCAACGGGCCGTACATGTTTTTTTTTTTTTTTTTTTTTTTTTTTTTTTTTTTTTTTTAAACACAAACAAAACAACCAAATCATTTGGACATTTCTAGTTGAATGAACAACTAGCATAGATGGTCTGTTGAGACGTCCACACATATTTATAACCTTGCGCGTTTTGAACGCCCGGCAGGTTACAATCTTTGGACACCACTACTTATACTACTTCATACTTGCTTCGTTGCAACATATCAGACTCAGGTGAGTCTCATAGCCCCTCATTTTACTGTTTTTACCCAGGGGTGGGAATACATGCTCGGTTTTATTTACATGTGAACACAAGTACAAAACTCGATATATTGACTGCATGAGTTGTTTTTACAAATCATGAAGCCCTCCACATCATAGTTTGTTAGTATGGATTTAGCGCGAGTGTTAGTGTATGGTACCATATGGGATTGACAATCCCCGTCTGGGGTAGTCGCGCTACCACGACTGCGGTCGAACGGACGCATTATCATTTGTTCACACGTGTGTATGATTAGGCACATGCAGGAGGCAAACTCGATCGGGCACTTGATTGTGATCCTGACACCTCAGTTAAGCTCAAACTATGAGCTCATGGCAGTAATATACACATTTATTTGATTAATTTCAAATCATTATACTAAATCTTGTGGTTCATACATTGTTGTTTCATCATTACACCTGTGAGCTCACCAGCGTTAGCTGACCCTTTTAGCATGTATTCTCAGGTACACAGCAGTAGTAGGACTGCTCAGGATTATCTAGCTCGAGTCGCATTCAGACATCAGGAGATTCATATGCATTTCTATATTTTGTATAATTAGATATGCCTTAGAATATTTAACTTTTAGCTTGCGAATTTTTGTAAACATTATATTATTGTAAACGTTTATTTTATCAATGAAAGTGTAAAACGACGCATATAGAGTCGTTCATTATATATCTTGTGTGCTTTGTTTATTGATTAGTCACGCCCCAACCCGATTCGCTTTCGCAACCCAAATTTGGGGGTGCGACAGATTGGTATCAGAGCCTAAGGTTATAGTGAACTAGGTTGCATTTAGTGGGCCTAGACTATGACCATTAGGCAGTATTTCCTTATTAGGTATGACTGGTTCAGGAATTTCATCATACGACTTTAATTTAACATAGCTTGATCAACTATGTACAATTAAGGAAAGATGATGTGAGATCTGAAATGGTTATGTTGAACAGGAATACACTAGTTGACTCTGACACGAGAGAAACCGGACCTATACATGTTTGTGCTAGATACACTAGGCTATATTATATGATATGATATATATATAGGCCTCACAATATTCACTAAACGCTCTTGCCACAGACATGGCAGACATCCCTCATCTAGCACCAGTTGACACAAACGACGAGACTCAAACTCCACCAACTACTGAGGAGGTAACTGCGTTACCTGTCTCACCGACACGAAGTTCTCCCGAACCTCTCTACTATATCACTGGAGAGGCACGAGTCACACGAAATCACAGGAGGGGTACTGGATCTATCCGAGCTAACCCTTATCTCAATCACACTAGTGATACTTCAACTAGAACACGCCATCCAACTTACCCCCGTAGGTAGGATTGGCTACCCACAACACTAAATGCCTGGAGGTCTGAGGAAGGCATACAAATTCCTGCTGACTCCATGGACATCTCCCCATATACTCAAGAACCCATCCACAATACTGTTCCACTGCTAACTGCCTGACTACATCATCATGAGGCAAGACTAGAAAGCTTGGAACGGGAACAACACATAGTACAGATGTACTGGTTACGCCAATCACACGACCGCATTTCAGAACTCTTCCAAGAACACGAAAACATGACCCAGACAATAGAAATGATTCATCAACAAGTGATTGATGACAGGAGCACAGTTGATCTCCTACAAGCCAGACTAGAAGAATGTGAGCAACGCTCACGAGAAGCGGAAGAGTACTCCCGCGAATTAGTACAACGGCTAGTGTTGGCAGAAGATAATGCCAGACAAGCTAGCAGACTTGCAACGACCGTGGACCACCTTATCACACTCATGTCACTAGTGAACTTGCGTCGAAATTAGAATAGTATCTATCTTGTAATCTACCTATCTATCTATGTAGGACCATTGTAATTTCAAACGGATGTAACAATTCCCAATATCTTTTGTAAACTCTAAATTCTGTAACCTTTTGAACTTATACCTTGCACGGTTTCTCAACTTATTATCTAATGAAATATGATTATCACTTCGTGCTGTTGTATATTACCTCAATATATATACATATGTGATATATCATGCCTTTGTACAAACATCTCATGTATCTCTTCCCTTTTGTGTTCAGCATTATGCCTCCAAGACGTACGTTTAGCCAAGCTGACGTCAATCGACTAGTTGCCCAAGGGGTAGCAGATGCTCTAGCTGCTCGGCAACAAAGCTCAGGCACTGAAGACACCACAAACAACACACCTCCACCAAAGCCCTGTTCATACAAGGACTTTCTGAACTGTAAACCACTGAACTTCAAGGGAACCGAGGGTGCTATTGGTTTATTACACTGGATGGAGAAAATGGAGTCATTCTTTCGAATCTGTAACTGTCAGGAAGACTGCAAGGTCAAGTACTCCACCTGCACCTTCATGGATGGTGCTCTGACTTGGTGGAATACTTATGCTCAGACTGTGGGCATTGACACTGCTTTCTTAACACCGTGGGAAGAAGTAAAGAAAATGATGAAGGCCGAGTACTGTCCAAGAGATGAGATTCAAAAATTAGAACACGAGTTCTGGCACCTCACCACCCAAGGCAATGACATTGCCGGATACACCACCCGATTCAACCAACTGGCACTGCTGTGCCCATCCCTTGTTGATCCGGAATACAAACGGATCGAACGCTACATTTAGGGACTTCCCTCACGCATCCAGGGTATGGTCACTGCTTCCAACCCTACAACCATTCAAGGTGCCATCCGCATGGCACACAATCTCATGGCACAAGTGGTTCACCGAGGAACACCTGCTGCCAACACCAACTCAAACCAGTCCGGAGAAAACAAACGAAAATGGACTGGGAACTCCAATACCAACCAGAGCCAAAACCAACAACCCGCCAAACGGCTTGAGACTGTTAAAGCTTACAACTTCAACTCAGAAACCAAACGGGGTTACACTGGAAATAGACCCTTCTGTTCCAAGTGCAATCACCACCACGATGGTCCTTGCGGTACACCTTGCAACAATTACCAAAGTTATGGGCATCTCGCCAAGGACTGCAGGGCTACCAAAACAAATTTCAGCACCAACATCAGCCAACCCAGAGCCTGCTTTGAGTATGGCAACAGTGGGCATTTCCGAAACAATTGCCCGAAACTAAAGAACAAGGGCAACAAAAACAACACTGCAAAAGGTAGAGCCTTTCATCTGAACTCAGGGGAAGCCCGCCAAGACCCGAATGTGGTCTCGGGTACGTTCCTCCTCAACAACTTAACTGCCTCTATTCTATTTGATACTGGTGCTGATAGAAGTTTTATATCTGATGAATTCTGCCCACTACTTAACATCACGCATGTTGCCTTAGATGCTAAGTACATTGTAGAATTAGCTAATGGCAAACTCATTGAAACGGATAGTGTGATACCTAATTTCACTTTAAACCTCGCCGATGAATTATTTTCTATCGATCTTATACCGGTTGAAATCGGAAGTTTTGACATTATCATTGGCATGGATTGGCTGTCTAAGCATCGTGCCGAAATCATCTGTTCTAATAAAATCATCCGCATACCTCTCACCTCCGGTAGTACTCTAGTCATACAAGGGGAGATAGGTGAGACGAGATTAAACATCATTTCCTGCATGAAAACCCGTAAGTATTTGAGAAAGGGTTATCAGGCAATCCTCGCACATGTCATGGAGAAAAAGTCGGAGGAGAAGCGACTTGAGGATGTGCCAATTGTTCAAGATTTTCTGGAAGTTTTTCCCGAAGAACTGCCTGGTCTTCTACCAACGAGACAGGTCGAGTTCTCAATCGATCTTGTGCCTGGAGCAGCACCCGTGGCATGAGCACCATATCGACTAGCCCCATCCGAACTTCAAGAGTTGTCCACCCAGTTACAGGAACTCTTGGACAAAGGATTCATTAGACCAAGTTCCTCACCCTAGGGAGCTCCGGTCCTATTTGTCAAAAAGAAAGACGGTTCTTTCCGCATGTGCATCGATTACAGGGAACTGAACAAGTTAACTGTCAAGAACCGTTATCCACTCCCATGCATCGATGATCTATTCGACCAACTTCAGGGGTCAAGCTTCTATTCCAAGACCGATCTACGGTCTGGATATCATCAATTACAAGTTCGTGATGTCGACATTCCGAAAACTGCTTTCCGAACTCGTTACGGGCATTATGAATTCCAAGTCATGCCCTTCGGTTTAACAAATGCACCGGCTGTATTCATGGACCTTATGAACCAAGTGTGTAAACCATATCTCAACAAGTTTGTCGTTGTCTTCATTGATGACATTCTTATATACTCGCGCAACGAACAAGAACATGCGCAACATCTCAAAACTGTCCTAGAACTGCCCAGACACGAGGAGTTATACGCCAAATTCTCCAAGTGTGAGTTCCGGATGCAAACCGTCCAATTCCTTTGACATGTGATTGACAGTCAAGGGATTCATGTTGATCTGTCAAAAATCGAGGATATCAAAAATTGGCAATCGCCAACAACTCCAACCGAGGTACGGCAGTTTTTGGGACTGGCCGGATACTATCGGCGATTCATTGAGAACTTCTCAAAAATAGCCCAACCACTCACAACACTGACTCAAAATGAAAAGAAGTTTGATTGGACTGATAAGCAAGAATCAGCTTTCCGACTACTCAAACAAAAGCTTTGCAGTGCGCCCATCCTATCATTACCCGAAGGCACCGATGACTTCGTGGTATATTGCGATGCTTCTCACCAAGGTCTTGGTTGCGTGTTGATGCAACGAGATAAAGTCATTGCCTACGCCTCCTGACAGCTCAAAATCCATGAAAAGAATTATACCACTCACGATCTCGAATTGGGAGCCGTAGTATTTGCACTCAAAATCTGGAGACACTATCGGTACGGCACTAAATGTACAATTTTCACGGATTACAAAAGTCTCCAGCACATATTCGATCAAAAGGATCTCAACATGAGGCAACTTCACTGGGTCGAGTTGCTTACCGATTACGATTGTGAGATCCGATATCATCCGGGCAAAGCAAATGTTGTTGCCGATGCCCTCAGTCGAAAAGAACGCACCAAACCACTTCGAGTCCGAGCACTCAGTATGACTATACACAATGATCTGATTACTCAGATCCTCACCGCTCAACTCGAAGCACTCAAACCTGAGAACATAAAAAACGAGGCCTTGCGTAACATGGAAAAACAATTCAAAACCAAACCCAATTGCGTCAAATACTTCTCAAACCGAATCTGGTTGCCCTATTTCGGGAACCTACGAGACTTGGTGATGGATGAAGCTCACAAGTCCAAATACTCTATACATACTGGATCTGACAAGATGTATCATGGCATCAAAGAGTTGTATTGGTGGCCAAACATGAAAGCGGAAATCGCCACTTATGTCAGCAAGTGCCTCACGTGCTTAAAAGTCAAAGTAGAATAACAGAAACCCTCCGGTCAACTACAACAACCGGAAATTCCTCAGTGGAAATGGGAGCAGATCACTATGGATTTCATCACTAAACTTTCAAAAACACCGAGCGGTTGTGATACCATTTGGGTGATCGTCGATTGTCTCACCAAATATGCTAATTTCCTAGCCATCAAAGAAACCGATAAAATGGAACGCCTCACACGAATCTACCTCAAGGAAATCGTATCCCGACATGGCGTTCCCATCTCGATTATCTCAGATAGAGATAGTCGTTTCACATCTCTCTTTTGGCAATCATTACAGAAATCATTGGGTACTCGTCTAGATATCAGTACTGTATACCACCCACAAACCGACGGCCAAAGCGAACGAACCATTCAAACGCTGGAGGACATGCTACGAGCCTGCGTAGTTGACTTCGGTGAAAACTGGGAACATCATCTACCCTTGTGCGAGTTTTCGTACAACAATAGCAACCATACCAGTATTGGAGCTGCGCCTTTCGAGGCACTGTACGGTCGTAAGTGCCGATCACCTATCTGTTAGACCGAAATGGGAGACAGCCAACTCACTGGTCCAGAAATCATACACGAGACCACCGAGAAAATCGTTGGTATTCAAAACCGGCTGAAAGCCGCATTGATCGTCAGAAAAGCTATGTTGACGTGAGACGCAAACATCTCGAGTTCCATGTTGGGGATTGGGTACTCTTGAAAGTATCACCTTGGAAAGGTGTCATCCGTTTTGGTAAACGCGGGAAATTAAATCCCAGGTACATTGGGCCTTTTGAGATCCTTGAAAGGATTGGTCCAGTAGCATATCGATTGTAGCTGCCACCCGAACTCAGCAGCGTGCATCCCACATTTTACATTTCTAACCTGAAGACATGTCTGTCTGATGAGACTCTTATCATTCCTCTCGACGAAATTCACATCGATGATAAACTACATTTTGTCGAGACACCGGTGGAAATCATGGACCGTGAGGTCAAACAACTCAAACAAAGTCGTATTCCCATCGTTAAAGTCCGGTGGAATTCGCGGCGTGGTCCAGAATTCACATGGGAACGGGAAGACCAAATGCGACTCAAGTATCCACAGTTATTCACAGACTCCACTCATGTCACGACTCCGAGCTAAATTTCGGGACGAAATTTTCTTAACAAGGGGAGAATGTGACACCCGACAAATTAGGACTTGTATTAGTACCTAATCACTTTGTTAATACATGAAATTAGTTCTATGTTAGGCTAATATGTGTATCATTATATATATTTTGTGAAATATATACACGTACGCGATTTGTTTAAATCGTGCATTTCATATTGGATGGATTCCGATACATATAAATACGGACGTTGGTGAAACTTTTAATAAATAACATAAATCTATTTAATAATTAAATAGTAGTTATTTACATTATATTATTATGTATTAATAATATAATATACGAAACAATGTACGTTTTGTTTAAAACGTAACCGACACAAATTAAACGCGCGAAATGCGCCCGACAAACGAAATAAACTCAAGTTATATTATTATAACTCATTATTAAGTATTTTGATAAAATACTTCAAGTAAAAATATCGCAATTGCACGCGTACAATTAAAACAATTAAAAACGTTACACAATGTAAACGAACGTCTAAACCAACCGACGACCGAAATATATTTTAATAACTTAGAATATATTATTTGAGTAAAACTTTTATTTAAAATATCATGTTTTAAATCGTTAACAAAACGTATTATATAAAACGTTATACGATTAACTAAAACATAAAACGATCGGGTAAACGAGTACCACACGTAACGTAGGTTGGAAAATGATTTAAACACCCACATGAGGGTGGGACCCACTGAAAAACTGCAGGAAATCTCCACCTCCATGCCTCCCTCACTTGCTGTGACACCCGTCGAATTAGGACTAGTAATTAGTGCCTAATCAAGTTTTAATACATGTAATTAGTTCTGTGTTAGGTTAATTTGTGTATCAAGCAATATATATTGTTGAATATATATACAAGTATGCGATTTGATTAAATCGTACAAGTTTCAAATCGAATGTAATTCGGTTCAATTAATACGGGCGTTGGTGAATAATTTTATTAAATAATATAATCCCTCTTATATATTAAAAGAGGGCTTGATTAGCCTAATCACTTTTGAAATAGCTTTGTAAATTTATAACTAAGCCTCATTTGATTACCCAATAAATCACTAGGCTTATTATATAATTACCTTATTGCCCCTAACATACAAAAGGGCGGCCTCTCCAATTCATGAGATTATAGATCCAAATTGCAATTTGAATTCAAATTACCCCAACTTCATCTGTATCATCGATTACGAAACATATCCCGTTCCCTTCCCTTTGTTAATCGGCGACAAACACAGACAAAACATACGTGCTTCATCCTCCCTGATAGATTAAATCGATCGTTTTCCATTCAATCCTTTCCTTCTTTCAATCGTAAACTGCAGCAAAATATAGCAGAGTTGCAACGCGAGTATCATCTGGCCGACGAAAAATGCGATCAAAATTCGGGACGAAGATGCACGCTCCTGATGCCAAAACTCCAATTCATCTGTCTTTGAGTGTCCACTGATTGATGTTAATGTTCAACAGGTATTCTTCTCGCTAATGTGTATTCCAATCGAAAGGATTCTACCTCATCAGGAGGGTTGTGTGTTAGTACAATTATTGAATGAATTGTAGAATCGTGATGATTCTGAATCTGTTACTACTGCTGCTACTACACCTGTGTATAGGTTTGATTTTTTATTTCATACTGTTTTAATTTAAAAGTAATGATCATTATTCTGTTAGTTGTTACTTGAGCAATCAAGCAGTAAAAAGCCCTAATATGTTATTGTTTATAACTGATCGGAATTTGATATTGTACCTCAGTTTGAATTGATAGACTATGCCTAAAGTGATTTTGGATTCTTTAATAGTGCAATATATGCGAGGTTTGGTTATTTAAGATTATAAGTGATGTTAGGAAGGATATCAGTTATAGCTGTTAGTTTACGTTTAGGTGTATGAAAATCATAGTGCCTGGTGGAAAGAACATAACTTCAAAAAGAAGGATTTTCATGCTAATAGGAAAGTGTATGATATGCACTGTTGTAGCTGATCTTTGAAAGCCATGAGCTGCTTCAAGATTTAGTATGGAGGTTGAAATAGAAGTTTCATAGTCACTGAATTAGAAGGCCTAAAAGTTTCTCTAATTTGCCAACACTTAACAAATACTCTTTTCTAGCAGCTAAAGTATTATGTGCAGTTGTACTATTATGAAGATAGTCAAAATACCAAACTCACAGGTTACTGATCACTGAAATTTGATTGTTGTATGCTTTTTTCACCAGCATGTAAACAAGTAGATCTGCATAATGTTTTAAGGTAGTGTTTGGTTAACAAGTTTGGTTTGGATTGTCAAGTTTATAATTAGATACAACTATTGTAGAAATTTTTTATCGTGATTAATAATTAATTAGTTATCTACTTGTAGATTTGAATAATATATGTATTTATTTAGGTGAGATTTTGGGAGGTTGTATTATGTGTTAAGAATTGAAGGCATCAAAATACCTTACGACTAAAGATGTTGGAAATAAGGATATTGTAAAAAGGCAATCAGTTGACTACTTTTATTATATCCTTAAATAAATTAACACAATAACACTTAAAGCATGAAATGGAAAAGGATTGAACTTTGCATTTTTTCTCACATATCTTTAATGGTTTTGACCCATTATACATGTGAACGACTCAAATTGGGATATGTCTCCAAACTAATGAATCAAATAAATATTATAATAAACATTTAGTTATGAAAGAATAAGTTCAGACCTTCAAATGGATTGAAATTTGGCTAGAGTTTTTTTTTTAATGCATAAAATCTGTTGTCAGAATAGCTTTGGGTGAGCTACATAATTGATATTGTACCTTAATCATGCTTGATGCACCCAACCTTGACGTCATCCCATGACTGCCAAATCATATGAAGCCTATTTAATCACTAAATCAGTGGTAATTGTGTTTTGGTGCGCAGGTGTAATGATCCCAACATTTTAGAAGATATCTTCAGAAAAGGTTTTAAGGTGCCTTTTTCGTTTCACCATCATCATCTTTAAATAGCTGCAAATGGTGTTTTGGACCCATTTATAGATTAGTGAGTCAATGTGGGTCATAAATTGCCTCTTAATGGGTGATATAAATGAACTCAAAGCGTTTATCGCCTCTACTATCCCACTACTGTTTTCAATTTACATATATATATTTTTAAGATTATCCGGTTTCTTAAAGGGTAACTTTCAAAAGCAGGGAGTTGATGGCGGAGATATTATTTCTAATTTACGTAATGGAGCAGCAGCCGAAAATGCATTGGCCATCATGCAAGAAAGGGGCCCTCCAATAGAAGATTCAGACATCGTTTGACACCCGGAACAGTTAAATATGCAGCATTTCATGTTCTTTCACCTGAGGGCAGCCACGGACTTTCAATATTGGATGTTGCGGATAAGATTCAGGTTGATCTAATTCTTGATCATAGAGTTTTATTAGGCTCGCAACTTAAAGTTTTTGTATGAATACATCAACTTTAGCAGGTGCATAATTAAAAAATTATACTGCAAGAAATAATTAAGGATATATATTTATATGTATCATTGTCTTTTCACATTTTATCTACTTAATTTAGATTATTATTTTTTTAATAGAATTCTGGTCTTTGGGATCTCACAGCTAGCAAAATATCATAGGCCTCGGTTGCTGCTGCGTTATCTAGAGATACAAAGCTTTTTGAAAGAACTGTCCCATCAACATACTGTTTAAAGATTCCTTACCAAAAGGATCCTGCTGACGGGGAGGCGATTATTGCTGCTGCTAGAAATAAAAAATCAGAAATTTAAAAATGGTTTTGTTTGATGGTGAAGAGGTGTTTGATGGCGAAAAGGATGATGCTGAAAAAAATGATGACTCTGAAAGTAACATTGTTGGTGGGATCCACAAGGGAGTGGCATATCTAGATGAAGATGCTATACTTGATGAAAGTATTTCTGGTGAGCCGTGGGTACAAGGGCTTATGGAAGGTGAGTATTCTGAATTCTGATCTGGTTAATATCATTTGATTGCACATGGTATTATCATCATTTATCTATAAGATTTAATATTTTTGTGAGGGATTTCTATAGAGGAAAAAGAGACATTCTAAGCGGTGGCATTTCAATTGGGCTTGATGGGTTGATTATGGATCAAACGGGCTCCATAAAGTTTTATTAAAATGAGAAAATAACCACATATATTCATGTTTGTGGATCAACCTCATCACCGAACCTTGACTAGAATCCAACTAAAAAAAAAGTAAACATGCAATGTATTGAAAATCTAAACTTACATATGTTTTTCTGTCGATTGTCATTGTAGTATATATTCAAAATATATATATTAATTAAGTTGCTGTAACACAAAATACTTACCAAGAGGACTGCTTTGACGTTCTCAGAAGTTAAGGGAAACTGAAGCCCACCATCAGCTTTAAGCCTCAATAAAACATCACGAAGGTCTTCGTTGTGATCGCTTGGTCCAGATGCACATCGGTATTTGTGATCAGAGATGATTTCATTGAAGATTTTATCGATTTTGCCATTTATCTTGGTCAACTTATTCCTCGACACAGAACCTCACTACAATTGATGTGTAAAGTCGAATGATGTTCTCATGCCTGCTATCTTTGAAAAACTGAACATGTTCTGGAGGCACTCGGGATTAGTTGTGTTGGTTATCCCACCAGGACACCACAAGAATATATGTGGAAATTCTTCTCTGATTTAGTGGCCATCCTCATGTACGGTTCATATCCCTTTCTTTCTTTTCTCCTGTTTTTTTAATTAGCAATTATAACTGATTCCTAAAAGCATATAAAATTTAATTATGTCATCTACAGGCTCCATGGCATGTTTCCTGCAAGGAGACTTCCTATCCTGATAGAAATATAGCTTTTATTGCTAATGAGTGGCATTCTGCATTGTTACCGGTTCACCTTAAAGCTTATTCATATCATCATTCACCAGGTTAATTGGTTTGGCGTACACTCATGACTACCATGTAAGATGTGCCTACGTAATATCATTCATGTTTCTTTTTCTCATATTAATCATCATGTGCCTCATTCATATTAAGCTTTCGTAAGATGCTCACTTTTCTATATTTTATAGGTGGCATGGTCGTGTTTTACTATGGGTTGACTACTATCTATTATTACTCTTTCATAAGATTTCTTATTTATTGGTTTGTTAATGTTCTTTTCAGTCTTTACTAAATTGGACAATCATGTACAGTTGTGTTCCTTTCTATATATCTTTTATTCCACGTATGTGATCTTGTATCGAGTTCATGTGTATTTGGTGCTATAGGGTTACTTATCAGATTGTCGAAGGGGTGGATACGGTTAGGTTGCTAATTCTAAAATGAGATTTGTGCTTCTTGGTGGCAATAATCCTTCCTGCGAAAGTCGTTGAAAGAAACTATTTTTCATTTGATTAGTTTTTTTTATCTGATGGTTCACTTTTTGGAGAGGATATCGATGAACTAAATAGTTTTTACAAGTAAATGTGACCAGGTGAGTGCAAGAGTCCAAGGATATATACTTATGTTATGAGTGGTAAAATGACTTCTAAGAATATTGGTATCAAACTCTGTTGATATTTTCGTGATACTAATTATTAGTTGCATCTTGATCCGATTCCACACATAGTTTAAGGGTAAGTCACAAGTGATTGCACTTCTAATGAATTGTATTAATTGGATTCTATTCTAACTTGCATTTTACTTGATATCACTTCAGGTTAAGTTTGAGGCGATCTCTATAGTTATAAGCTTTCTGATCAAATGATAAGAATTGTTTTTGGCAATGTGTTTGTACCACTTGAATAGAAACTCATGCTCTATTTATGGTATTTAGTGTGGCACCTTATTGCTATATTTGTAAATAGAAATTGTGGACAAAATCATGTTGGTAACCTAAGTTTCCACTATTTCTTTTTGTAATACAGTGCTATAAATTATTCCATTTCTTTTTTGGTTTATTTGTTCTAATGTAGTTTAACCGAGTATGGAGTAACAATTCCTTATGGACCATTAGAAGACTTGGTGTACTCTAATGCTAAATGTACTTGAAGTGGTGGATCTTTCATCCTACAGGTAACCCTTTATAATTCTTACATTTCTGTAATCATTCGACACTTGATAGATATCTAAAAGTGATATGTTTTCCTGACTTTCTACAGTCCCATGAAAGAACTTCTTTCGTTAGGATTGTCCGTGGTCCTTTTGCTAATACAAACTATGCTTGTGATGCTCTTTTGCATGAATTGGGTACTTTGTTTGATTATAGATCATATTTACAATAATGCATTTGACAAGTAGTTCTTTTCTTTACTTGTAGTCAAATTAATCCCGATGTGGATTTGTTTGATTTTGCATACATAATATATATACAAAAGGTACCATAGTTAGTAATAGATCTATATCAGGCATGATTAAATGTCAATATCAGCAAATGAAGTCAGACTTTATTGTGAATTTTAGCAATCAGAGGTGAAGAATAGGGAAGATCGCAAATAAGAGCTGATCCTATAATTGCAATAGTAAGATTAGGATCGAGCCTTTTTGAAGAGTTTGGAGGCCTTCATGGAGATAAAATGACTGAGTGAAGATTCTGGTTAAGTTTTTTTTGAAGAAAATGTTGACTGTTTAAAGTCGAAAAGCATTTTGAGCATATATTTTGATCAATTTTATAATAATAGTTGCTTTACTTGCTGTAAAGATATGTCACTTTTAATACTAATGTTATTAATAGGTATTGTATTTAATTGAAATCCCCATTAGGAATACATAAGTATATAAATACTTTCTAATTTATTGTATATATCCTGATAGAGTCCCTTTATCCACCTTTTGTATTAAAACGAAGTAGTAGCCCGCGAATTCGCGGGTTATGATCTAGTATTATTTAATAACGCTATCATATCCAAAATATTATTTCGATAACATTTCAATTCAATTTCCTATCGTACAAACAAAGCCCACGCGATGAAAATATTAAACGCGCGAACAAACAAAACAAGTTTAAGTTATATTTTATAACCCAATTATAAGGTATTTGATAAAATACTTCAACTAAAACATTTAGTGATTTTTCGTATTTTAAAACGTATAATTTAAAGGATTAAATAATTTTTTAACGTTTAAATAATCGGAAGAACGAACACCGCACGAAGCACGATTGCAGGAGCTGAGGAAGTGAGGCTTTCAACAAAACCCCACTCCCTCCTCATTTCTTCTTCATTTCCACCAACACACCTTCTCTCTCTATCTTCTTTTTTCTCTCATCTAACCAAATCACCACCATCACCTTAAAACGCCAAATTACACCACCAAACGCCGCCGAAATCTCGAAGCTCTTTGGAGAAAAACAACCACCACGCAACGATCTACAACTCTATCTTTTCGGAATTTCATTTCGACACTTTGTAAGTTTCCGACAAAAACCCGAAACTCTTCGATTTCACTCATTTTTACATGTTTGTTGTTTATATAAGCTTAAAATGTCCATATATGGGTTGGGTAAAAGGATCGGACCAAACTATGGCCGGAAAACTCGTTTTTGGCTCAAAAATCTGTCAACAGCTTTAAGTGTCGCAACGACGACTGCAGTATAGCGTCACTTCGTGCGTCACTTAAGTGACGCATTGAGTGTCGCTAAAAGCCCTAATTTTGCGTCACTTTCCTAAGTGCCGAATAAAACCCCTTTTTTCCTGACACTTGCCTAAGTGTCGCAATTTCAATACCCGTCACTATGAACCGACACTTATAGCGTCACTTGTCTAAGTGACGCCTACAATCGAGAACTAATTTCACCCGTCACTAACTTTAGTGACTCATGACACATGTAATGACACTTACAACCGACACTTCCTTAAGTGTCGCACTCTATGCGTCACTTGAACAAGTGACGCCATTAATCAGAATCCATCATTTCATGCGACACTTCCTGAGTGTCGCCTAAGCCCTAAGTGTCGCTATAAGGGACGCTAAAAACAGAAGGTTTCAAACCAATTTTTACTAAGTGTCGAGACCTAAAATTTTATCACTTGATTTCACCCAAATTCAATTCCAGATGCGTTTTTCACCAAAGCAATTTAGTAGAAATAAAAAATTTTCGAGCTGACTTGGCATCTCGACCCCAACCAGGGGCTAGCCCCTTGGACCCCGCCAGGGGTTGCCACCCCTGGAACCCCGCTTACCAGGGGCGCTGCCCCCGGACCCCCGTCACCTAAAGCGTATAAACACTTTTAAGTATAACAATTTGAAATCAAAATAATAATGTTAAGATTATTACTACAACTAATCACCAACGGGCTGTACACGTTTTCAAAATACAAGTTAATCAAACAACCAAATCGTAGTCATTTGGACATTATAGTTGAACGATCAACTACAAAAGTAGTCTTTGTAACTACCTACTCATATTAATAACCATCGCGTGTCGTGGACACCCTCAGGTTATCTGCCTACGGACATCTCACTGTTTGATTAAGCATCTTACGTTATTGACTAAATGCTTAAGACTCAGGTGAGTCTCATAGCCCCTCTTTTTACTGCTTTCACTCAGGGGTGTGATTTAATGCTTATTTTTAACATGTGAACGCAAGTACAAACTTAATAAACTACATGAGTTGTTTTCCCACTAATCATTTCAAAGCCCTCCATCAGCATAGTTTGGTAATACGTTGTAGCGTGATTATTAGTATATGGTACCATATAGGATTGACCCTCCTCGTCCGGGTTAGCATGCACTAACTGGGTAAACGGACGTACTAATAATTGTTCAGACGAGTGTGGATTAGGCACTCGTGGAGGCATCTCGCTCGGAATTCTCTATATGGGACCCGACCCTCGAGTTAAGCTCAGACTATGTGCTCATGTCTGTATACACTATTATTTATTCGCTGGATGCAAATCACTACTTAAATCTTGCGGTTCATACGATATTATCTGATTTCAAACTTGTGAGCTCACCAGCTTTAGCTGACCCATTTTAGCATGTATCACAGGTACCCAGCAGTAGATTGGACTGCCTCAGGATTTCTATAGCTCGAGTCAGCATGCAGACATTAGAGATTTTCTTGCATTAGTATATTTTGTACAAGTACTTATGTACTGAAATCTCTCATTTAATCGAACACGAGCTATGTACAACTTTAAATGTTGTGAACATTTTTATATTAACATATTTTGTTAAAATGACGCATATAGAGTCGTTTGCTATATCTTGTGTGCTTTGATATTTAATTAGTAACACCCAATGTATGCTTCCGCTAAACAGTAAATTTGGGGGTGTTACACTTGCTTCCTTGACTCTCCATTACTTACACAACCCATACCTCTTTTCCCATTTCATTTCCACACTCAAACACCCTCTCTACACTCCCTCCTCTCTTCCCTTCCCCTTTCCCACGAAAATCCAGCCACCACCATCATCCACCATTGGCCACCACCTCACTCTTGAAGGAAAAACGAAGCCGAGGACACCAAAACGATCACCTACACGTGCACATCACTTCTACCGTCTCCGTTTCTTCATACACCTTTGGGAGACTTCAAAACTCTTGTACTTTAATTACATAATGTATATTAACATGTTATGTTGCTTATTTAACAAAGAAATGTCCAAATCATGTGCCAAAACTCGTTTTTGAAACACATATATATATATACTACTTTCTGGCAAGAAAATTCGTCTCACGAAAACGTTAATATCTTGAGTTCTACAAAGAACTAGACAACGAAACACCCACCGAAATTTTCGTATGGAAGAGCTGTACAAAAAGTTCATTTATAACAATTTCCAGAAATGCAATTATTTTCGGCTATAACTCAATCTTTGAACAGGGGTCTGATTTGGACCAAATCTGACCATACTTCATATTTATTTTTGTTTAAAATAGTAAACGAATTTATAAAATTACCATAAAGTGTAGAAATAAACTCGACACCTAGGAGAATATGTGTGATTTTTTGTTTGTCTTGATTCGGACTAGAAGTTGGTTAAATCGAGAGACTTATCGAGTCAAAAATCTGAAAATATAAAGACTAGGGGCTGTTTTGGTCATTTTACAAAACCGACACTTCGGGTAAACCATAAAACGTAACGAAATTTTATAAAGCTTAGTTAACATATTTAAGACTTCCCTAAAATTTTCGGGTCAAACCAAACACGTTTGACCTAGTCAACAAAAGCGAACACTTGAACGAAAACGGATATCACACCTGTCCGACAATACCCCATTGTCGCATGAACAGTGTCCGACAATACCCCATTGTCGCATGAACAGTGTTCGACAATACCCCATTGTCACATACCTTATTGTCGGAATCGATCATCGGATAATTGAGTATTTTTCACGATTGTCGCATGAAACCAAATTGTCGTAATAACTATTGTTGTATAAAACTCGATTGTCGTAATATCATTGTCACAATAACTAACACTTTCATACTTGAAAACCGTCTCATAAACCTTATTGTCTCATGAATAGTGAACCCGCTATTGTCTCATGAATAGTGAACCCGCTATTGCCTCATGAATAGTGAACCCGCTATTGTCTCATGAATAGTGAACCCGCTATTGTCTCATGAATAGTACCCACTATTGTTGGATAAATAGTAACACGCCATTGTTGGAAAAACCTTGGAAACACATAACATATACTTTGATAAATATACAATACCACGAAACATATAATAATAATGTTTTGAGATTATTATTACAAACCGTCACCAACGGGCCGTACATGTTTTTTTTTTTAAAACACAAACAAAACAACCAAATCATTTGGACATTTCTAGTTGAATGAACAACTAGCATAGATGGTCTGTTGAGACGTCTACAGATATTTATAACCTTGCGTGTTTTGAACACCCGGCAGGTTACAGTCTTTGGACACCACTACTTATACTACTTCATACTTGCTTCGTTGCAACATATCAGACTCAGGTGAGTCTCATAGCCCCTCATTTTACTGTTTTTACCCAGGGGTGGGAACACATGCTCGGTTTTATTTACATGTGAACACAAGTACCAAACTCGATATATTGACTGCATGAGTTGTTTTTACTAATCATGAAGCCCTCCACATCATAGTTTGTTAGTATGGATTTACCGCGAGTATTAGTGTATGGTACCATATGGGATTGACAATCCCCGTCCGGGGTAGTCGCGCTACCACGACTGCGGTCGAACGGACGCATTATCATTTGTTCACACGTGTGTATGATTAGGCACATGCAGGAGGCAAACTCGATCGGGCACTTGATTGTGATCCTGACACCTCAGTTAAGCTCAAACTATGAGCTCATGGCAGTAATATACACATTTATTTGATTAATTTCAAATCATTATACTAAATCTTGTGGTTCATACATTGTTGTTTCATCATTACATATGTGAGCTCACTAGCGTTAGCTGACCCTTTTAGCATGTATTCTCAGGTACACAGCAGTAGTAGGACTGCTCAGGATTATCTAGCTCGAGTCGCATTCAGACATCAGGAGATTCATATGCATTTCTATATTTTGTACAATTAGATATGCCTTAGAATCTTTAACTTTTAGCTTGCGAGTTTTTGTAAACATTATATTATTGTAAACGTTTATTTTATCAATGAAAGTGTAAAACGACGCATATAGAGTCGTTCATTATATATCTTGTGTGCTTTGATTATTAATTAGTCGCGCCCCGACACGATTCGTTTCCGCAACCCGAATTTGGGGGTGCGACAGTTAACACGTTATTATTTAGTTATCACGAGTTTTGAATTTTTATACATTATAGAATAATACATATGATGTTAATTAACATTCAAATTTTTATTATTTTTAAAAGTTAACTGATTTTTTAAATACAAATGTTCGCATGCAAAATAACCACAAACACGTCTGATACAAAACTTGAACAAATATCTAAGGCTTTAAGGTTAGCTTAATACCGTTAGATTAATTGTTATTTTCTTTTATAGGGTAAGGTTTAAATGAGAATGAGATTTTGTGTGAGAATGGAGGAACCACTCATAATGCGCCACGTGTCACAATAACTCATTTCCCCCCTTGTTTTTTAAAATCAAATATCTCACAAACGGTAAGTCAAAAAATCATGAAAATTGCACCATATTTTTCAGCGTTTTATCCTCTTCGATTTGCCGTCCATCAAGGCATACTTTCGACGAATTATTCTTTTTTGGATTTTGTAAATGGTACAAAATTAGTAACACATGTATTAGTAGCTGGTATCACATGTGTTACTCGTCGGTAACACATGTGTTACTCTCCGGTAACACATGTGTTACTTCATCGGTAACACATGTGTTAGTTGTTTTCAAAACCTACTACTCGACGGTAACACATGTGTTACTCAACGATAACACATGTGTTAGTTGTTTTTTCAAAACCCACCGAAAGACGGAAAAAAAAGTTCGTCGAAAGTATACATTGTCACATCTCTAAATTAAGAGAATAAAACGCTGATTATTATTGTGCAATTTTTATGATTTTTCGACTTACCGTTTGAGAGATATTTAATTTTTAAAAATGTGGAGGAAAGAGAAAAAAGTGACACATGGCATATTCTGGTTGGTTCCTCCATTTTCACTCAAAAATGTTGTACTCATTTGAACCTTACTCTTCTTTTATAATAAATGAACATATAGTATATCAAAATAGATGTGTATTTTATCCCTACATGAAGTGCACGAAATGATAATTTAGCTTATTATTAATTATTGAAGAGTTATAAATAGTAACTAATGTGTCTTTTTCTCATTTACATTTACATATAAACTATTATTATTATTAATAACAATAGTTAACAAATGTAGTGGATAAGATAAATGGTCTTGATGTTTACCTTTGAATAATTAAAAGTGTGTTAGAGTCTTGCCACCACCACCACGATCTTTGACCTTTTAATTTCTTTTCTAGTCTATATACTTCTTTTGGTAATCTTATATGTTTAATGATATAAAATTGTAATTGGTTTATTTCTTTCGAGGTTATCTTTGAGTGTGGTTGATGTGGCCGACTGGCAAGAGCCTCCAATTTATAAGAGTGTAAAAAAAAAAATTTAGATAAATAATTTGAATATTATTTTATATAGAAGAAAATAGGTTGGATTTTTCCAAACCTGAATGGTTCGTAGAAAGAATTAAGAACTATAAACCACTACAAACTATGTACTGTAATTCACCTTTTATTATAGGGTCGTCCTTTTGAGATTCACAATTTTTTGTCTTGGGCCTTCAAATACTCAAAACTGCCCCGACTCCTTCACAAAAAAAAAAAAAACAAAAAACAAAAAACAAAAAAATATTTTGTAAATGATTACGTATTTTGAATTTTTAGATTAATAAATATATTGTTTTCTTCATGTTTTTAATAATTGTTAATCGTTACATATACTTTATAATTTCTTAATATATGTATCATTTTAAGCTTTTATGAATATAAGGTTACTTTAAATGTTAAAATGTAAATTGTTTTAACTTCTTTCAAAATTTATCGGATACGATCTAATAGATAATTATTTCTCGATATAAAGTGTGGGCAATAAAAATACACTATCATCATCTCTTTCGTAATTACATGTGACTTACCACTATCATTTGTAATGTTTAATTCATCCCGTCGCAATGCGTGGGCATATAATACCTTGTTTGACTCATATTCAAACCAAGGTGAATAGTATGTGTTTTTTTTTCTAGTAATTTTTTTTTTGTACTTTCTAAATTTACTTTAATTTATTTGTTCTTTTCTAAAACTATCACTAAGATAATGTTAGGTAATAATTATAATTAAATTAACATATTTTAAGATGGATAATAGGCTATAACGATTTTTTATATGTATAACTAATTATACCTTTACTTATTTATCATAGTTTTTATAAGCTATGCATGATATATTTATGAAATTAAAGTTTTAGTTATATATCTTGCACTAAATAAAAATTTCAATTGTACAAATCAATATAAGAATTACATGTTATACATAAACGTACTCAACAAATCAATAATTGAAAATAAAAATGATATTGAGTTGAGGATCCATATTATTAAACAACAACAACAATAATAACAATACTCAATCACATTCAAGAGAATTCACGTTATTAAAATATAACTCATTTTGTCATTAAGCTTCTTCACTTAAATAAAATATAAACTCATTACATATGAAGTAGACAATCCGTAATTAAAACTTTTGTTTATCAAATATTTTTTTTTCAAAAACAATAGCAACTTCAATTCACTTCGTTTTCTCTATCTTTAACTTTTTTATTTCTATATTTTAATAGATCAATTGTAAATGATTGTAATTGGTAACTAAAACTTATAGAAACATTTTATATATAAACAAAATGCAAAAATAATACAACGAAACAAATTATATCTTCCCGACGCAAAATATGGGCTTGATAAATCTTGTTATTATCAAGTTTGCACTATTACTACAATGACCACCTTCTAATAATTACCATTTCCAATTACAACCCCCCAAAAAGGGAAACTGCCTTTTATTACTCAAGATGTAATAATATATAGAAGCGCTTAAAAAACAATCAAATACACTAAAACATATTTGAATTTTGAATACTTGTAACATAAACTACAACGTAAAGAAATATGCATAGACATAACCAGAGTTATAAACAATCATTATCTAGGTGGGCTAGTAGTAAGGCGCCCTTACAAGAGGTCCTAGGTAAAACATCTTGGGAGTGATTAGGGAAATGGTCAAAAACGTGGTCACGTGGATATCTTGATTAGACCAAGCACATGAGAGTCAAAAAGGATTTTCCCTCCCCAAGTTAACCTGAACATGAAAAACCTCATCTATTCGTTTACCTATTTAAAACCAGATTTATAAACGTACGAGAAACCCTTGAGATTAAAAACTTGTCAATAATATGTTATATCTTTGCATGTGAATGTTATCAAGTTGATATAGAACACTATTTTGCATGGATTAAGTGGGCTACCGTTTTGCTAGCTGGTCAACCTTTTGATACATTATTTTCATGCTTATGAATTTGTCATATGATCATTGTCCAAGCAAGCAAGTTCGATTTTTGACTGTTTATATTGAGAAGCAAGAGTACAGAGGTCAAATGTAAATCAATCTGTGTTTACGTTTTTACTTGTTAAGATAGAGCTCTTTATGATAAATCCAACATTTGAATTTTTATGTAATCTTGGAGTTTGAGCAAGGATGCAGTATTTGAATATGTATATGATGGACGTTGAGATACCAGCGATTTCACAAGATAGTAAATTACCTTGGACTAAATAAAAGTGGCTAATGATAATCATCATACAGCCATTAGAAGTAATCAAGTAAAGGCATAGCAAAAGTAGTAGGGCACCAAAACAAGTAAGATCCACGAAAAGCTCCAATATAGTCAAGTTCCAACAATGACAACTCTAACCTTTCAAAAAAAAAAAAAAAAGAAACATTCCAACTAGGACAAGCATCTTTAAGTTGCCGTGATCTTTAGCAGCCACCATCTTTAAGTTGCCACGATCTACATAGAATTCGGTTAGAACAGCGAAAATAACTAATAAATGTATGAAATCGATAAAACAAAATTGATTAATTTAAACAAAAAGCAGCTAAGTTAGCGCAGAGTTTAATCACACAAGCAACAAGTTCAAAGAGACTGCAAGCACACAATTTTTGTTGCTAGCACTTTAATTGTGTAATATCGTATTTGCATTTTATTTTCCCTAAGAGTCATATTTCACTTAGAAATACAAATTTGGAAAAATTTGCCACTCAAAAAGTGTGAATATCGTATATGCAATTTATTTTCCTTAAGAGTCATATTTCACTTCGAAATAAAAATTAGGGGCAAATTTGCCACTCAAAAAGTGTGAATATCGTATTTACAATTTATTTTCCTTAAGAGTCATATTTCACATCCAGATACAAATTAGGGGTAAATTTGCCACTAAAAATTGTGAATATCGTATTTGCAATTTATTTTCCTTAAGAGTCATATTTCACATCCAGATACAAATTAGGGGCAAATTTGCCACTCAAAAAGTGTGAATATCGTATTTGCAACTTATTTTCCTTAAGAGTCATATTTCACTTCGAAATACAAATTAGGGGCAAATTTCCCACTAAAAAGTGCGAATATCGTATTTGCAATTTATTTTCATTAAGAGTCATATTTCACATCCAAATACAAATTAGGGGCAAATTTACCACTCAAAAAGTGTGAATATCGTATTTGCAACTTATTTTTCTTAAGTGTCATATTTCACTTCGAAATACAAATTAGGGCAAATTTGCCACTCAAAAATTGTGAATATCGTATTTGCAATTTTTTTTCTTTAAGAGTCATATTTCACTTAGAAATACAAATTAGGAGCAAATTTGCCACTCAAAAAGTGTGAATATCGTATTTGCATTTTATTTTCCTTATGAGTCATATTTCACTTAGAAATACAAATTAGGGGCATATTAACCACTCAAAAAGTGTGAATATCGTATTTGCAATTTATTTTCCTTAAGAGTCATATTTCACACCCAAATACAAATTAGGGACAAATTTGCCACTCAAAAAGTGTGAATATCGTATTTGCAATTTATTTTTCTTAAGAGTCATATTTCACATCCAAATACAAATTAGGGACAAATTTGCCACTCAAAAAGTGTGAATATCGTATTTGCAATTTATTTTCCTTAATAGTCAAATTTCACATCCAAATACAAATTAGGGGCGAATTTGCCGCTCAAAAAGTGAGAATATCGTATTTGCAACTTATTATCATTAAGAGTCATATTTCACTTCGAAATACAAATTAGGGGCAAATTTGTCACTCAAAAAGTGTGAATATTGTATTTGCAATTTATTTTCCTTAAGAGTCATATTTCACACCCAAATACAAATTCGGGGCAAATTTGCTACTCAAAAAGTGTGAATATCGTATTTGCAAGTTATTTTCCATAAGAGTCATATTTCACTTCGAAATACAAATTAGGGGCAAATTTGCCACTAAAAAGTGTAAAAATGGTATTTGCAATTTATTTTCCATAAGAAAATAAATTAGGGGCAAATTTGGATGTGAATATCATATTTCACATCCAAATAAAAATTAGGGGCAAATTTACCATTCAAAAAGTGTGAATATCGTATTTGCAACTTATTTTCATTAAGAGTCATATTTCACTTCGAAATACAAGTTAGGGGCAAATTTGCCACACAAAAATTGTGAAAATGGTATTTGCAATTTATTTTCCTTAAGAGTCATATTTCACATCCAAATACAAATTAAGGGCAAATTTGCCACTCAAAAAGTGTGAATATCGTGTTTGCAATTTATTTTCCTTAAGAGTCATATTTCACTTCGAAATACAAATTAGGGGCAAATTTGTTACTCGAAAAGTGTGAAAATGGTATTTGCAATTTATTTTCCTTAAGAGTTATATTTCACATACAAATACAAATTAGGGGCAAATTTGCCACTCAAAAAGTGTAAATATCGTATTTGCAACTTATTTTCATTAAGAGTCATATTTCACTTCGAAATACAAATTAGGGGCAAATTTGCCACTCAAAAAGTGTGAAAATAGTATTTGCAATTTATTTTCCTTAAGAGTCATATTTCACATCCAAATACAAATTAGGGGCAAATTTGCCACTCAAAATGTGTGAATATCGTGTTTGCAATTTATTTTCCTTAAGAGTCATATTTCACTTCGAAATACAAATTAGGGGAAAATTTGCCACTCAAAAAGTGTGAATATCGTGTTTACAATTTATTTTCCTTAAGAGTCATATTTCACATCCAAATTCAAATTAGGGCGAATTTGCCACTCAAAAAGTGTGAATATCGTATATGCAATTTATTTTCCTTAAGAGTCATATTTCACATCCAAATACAAATTAGGGGCGAATTTGCCACTCAAAAAGTGTGAATATCGTATTTGCAATTTATTTTCGTTAAGAGTCATATTTCACATCCAAATACAAAATAGGGGCAAATTTGCAACAAAAAATTGTGAATATCGTATTTGCAATTTATTTTCCTTAAGAGTCATATTTCACATCCAAATACAAATTAGGGGCAAATTTGACACTCAAAAAGTGTGAATATCGTATATGGAATTTATTTTCCTTAAGAGTCATATTTCACATCCAAATACAAATTAGGGGCAAATTTGCCACTTAAAAAGTGTGAATATCATATTTGCAATTTATTTTCCTTAAGAGTCATATTTCACATCTAAATACAAATTAGGGGCAAATTTGCCACTCAAAAAGTGGGAATATCGTATTTGCAACTTATTTTCATTAAGAGTCATATTTCACTTCGAAATACAAATTAGGGGCAAATTTGCCACTTAAAAAGTGTGAAAATGGTATTTGCAATTTATTTTCCATAAGAGTCATATTTCACATCCAAATACAAATTCGGGGCAAATTTGTCACTCAAAAAGTGTGTATATCGTATTTGCAAGTTATTTTCCTTAAGAGTCATATTTCACATCCAGATACAAATTAGGGGCAAATTTGCCACTCAAAAAGTGTGAATATCGTATTTGCAACTTATTTTCCTTAAGAGTCATATTTCACTTCGAAATACAAATTAGGGGCAAATTTCCCACTAAAAAGTGTGAATATCGTATTTGCAATTTATTTTCATTAAGAGTCATATTTCACATCCAAATACAAATTAGGGGCAAATTTACCACTCAAAAAGTGTGAATATCGTATTTGCAACTTATTTTTCTTAAGTGTCATATTTCATTTCGAAATACAAATTAGGGCAAATTTGCCACTCAAAAATTGTGAATATCGTATTTGCAATTTATTTTCTTTAAAAGTCATATTTCACTTAGAAATACAAATTAGGAGCAAATTTGCCACTCAAAAAGTGTGAATATCGTGTTTACTATTTATTTTCCTTAAGAGTCATATTTCACATCCAAATTCAAATTAGGGCAAATTTGCCACTAAAAAGTGCGAATATCGTATTTGCAATTTATTTTCCTTAAGAGTCATATTTCACATCCAAATAAAAATTAGGGGCAAATTTACCATTCAAAAAGTGTGAATATCGTATTTGCAACTTATTTTCATTAAGAGTCATATTTCACTTCGAAATACAAGTTAGGGGCAAATTTGCCACACAAAAAGTGTGAAAATGGTATTTGCAATTTATTTTCCTTAAGAGTCATATTTCACATCCAAATACAAATTAAGGGCAAATTTGCCACTCAAAAAGTGTGAATATCGTGTTTGCAATTTATTTTCCTTAAGAGTCATATTTCACTTCGAAATACAAATTATGGGCAAATTTGTTACTCGAAAAGTGTGAAAATGGTATTTGCAATTTATTTTCCTTAAGAGTTATATTTCACATACAAATACAAATTAGGGGCAAATTTGCCACTCAAAAAGTGTAAATATCGTATTTGCAACTTATTTTCATTAAGAGTCATATTTCACTTCGAAATACAAATTAGGGGCAAATTTGCCACTCAAAAAGTGTGAAAATAGTATTTGCAATTTATTTTCCTTAAGAGTCATATTTCACATCCAAATACAAATTAGGGGCAAATTTGCCACTCAAAAAGTGTGAATATCGTGTTTGCAATTTATTTTCCTTAAGAGTCATATTTCACTTCGAAATACAAATTAGGGGAAAATTTGCCACTAAAAAAGTGTGAATATCGTGTTTACAATTTATTTTCCTTAAGAGTCATATTTCACATCCAAATTCAAATTATGGCGAATTTGCCACTCAAAAAGTGTGAATATCGTATAGGCAATTTATTTTCCTTAAGAGTCATATTTCACATCCAAATACAAATTAGGGGCGAATTTGCCACTCAAAAAGTGTGAATATCGTATTTGCAATTTATTTTCGTTAAGAGTCATATTTCACATCCAAATACAAATTAGGGGCAAATTTGCAACTAAAAATTGTGAATATCGTATTTGCAATTTATTTTCCTTAAGAGTCATATTTCACATCCAAATACAAATTAGGGGCAAATTTGACACTCAAAAAGTGTGAATATCGTATATGGAATTTATTTTCCTTAAGAGTCATATTTCACATCCAAATACAAATTAGGGGCAAATTTGCCACTTAAAAAGTGTGAATATCATATTTGCAATTTATTTTCCTTAAGAGTCATATTTCACATCTAAATACAAATTAGGGGCGAATTTGCCACTCAAAAAGTGGGAATATCATATTTGCAACTTATTTTCATTAAGAGTCATATTTCACTTCGAAATACAAATTAAGGGCAAATTTGCCACTCAAAAAGTGTGAAAATGGTATTTGCAATTTATTTTCCTTAAGAGTCATATTTCACATCCAAATACAAATTCGGGGCAAATTTGCCACTCAAAAAGTGTGAATATCGTATTTGCAAGTTATTTTCTTAAGAGTCATATTTCACATCCAAATTCAAATTAGGGCAAATTTGCCACTAAAAAAGTGCGAATATCGTATTTGCAATTTATTTTCCTTAAGAGTCATATTTCACATCCAAATACAAATTAGGGCGAATTTGCCACTCAAAAAGTGTAAATATCGTATTTGCAACTTATTTTCGTTAAGAGTCATATTTCACTTCGAAATACAAATTAGGGTCAAATTTGCCACTCAAAAAGTGTGAAAATAGTATTTGCAATTTATTTTCCTTAAGAGTCATATTTCACATCCAAATACAAATTAGGGGCAAATTTGCCACTCAAAAAGTGTGAAAATAGTGTTTGCAATTTATTTTCCTTAAGTGTCATATTTCACTTCGAAATACAAATTAGGGGTAAATTTGCCACTCAAAAAGTGTGAATATCGTGTTTACAATTTATTTCCTTAAGAGTCATATTTCACATCCAAATTCAAATTAGGGCAAATTTGCCACTAAAAAGTGCGAATATCGTATTTGCAATTTATTTTCCTTAAGAGTCATATTTCACATCCAAATACAAATTAGAGCGAATTTGCCACTCAAAAATTGTGAATATCGTATTTGCAAGTTATTTTCCTTAAGAGTCATATTTCACTTCGAAATACAAATTAGGGGCAAATTTGCCACTCAATAAGTGTGAAAATAGTATTTGCAATTTATTTTCCTTAAGAGTCATATTTTACATCCAAATACAAATTAGGGGCAAATTTGCCACTAAAAAAGTGTGAATATCATATTTGCAATTTATTTTCCTTAAGAGTCATATTTCACATTCAAATACAAATTAGGGGCGAATTTGTCAGTCAAAAAGTGTGAATATCGTATTTGTAATTTATTTTCCTTAAGAGTCATATTTCACTTAGAAATACAAATTAGGGGCGAATTTGCCACTCAAAAAGTGTGAATATCGTATTTGCAATTTATTTTCTTTAAGAGTCATATTTCACATCCAAATACAAATTAGGGCAAATTTGCCATTCAAAAAGTGTGAATATCGTATTTGCAATTTATTTTCGTTAAGAGTCATATTTCACATCCAAATACAAATTAGGGGCAAATTTGCCACTAAAAATTGTGAATATCGTATTTTCGATTTATTTTCCTTAAGAGTCATATTTTACATCTAAATACAAATTAGGGGCAAATTTGCCACTAAAAAGTGTGAATATCGTATTTGCAATTTATTTTCCTTAAAAGTCATATTTCACATCCAAAAACAAATTAGGGCGAATTTGCCACCCAAAAAGTGTGAATATCGTATTTGCAAGTTATTTTCCTTAAGCGTCATATTTCACTTCGAAATACAAATTAGAGGCAAATTTGCCACTCAAAAAGTGTGAAAATAGTATTTGCAATTTATTTTCCTTAATAGTCATATTTCACATCCAAATACAAATTAAGGGGAAATTTGCCACTTAAAAAGTGTGACTATCATATTTGCAATTTATTTTCTTTAAGAGTCATATTTCACATTCAAATACAAATTAGGGGCGAATTTGTCTGTCAAAAAGTGTGAATATCGTATTTGCAATTTATTTTCCTTAAGAGTCATATTTCACTTTGAAATACAAATTAGGGGCGAATTTGCCACTCAAAAAGTGTAAATATCGTATTTGCAATTTATTTTCTTTAAGAGTCATATTTCACATCAAAATACAAATTAGGGGCAAATTTGCCATTCAAAAAGTGTGAATATCGAATTTGCAATTTATTTTCCTTAAGAGTCATATTTCACATCCAAATACAAATTAGGGGTGAATTTGCCACTCAAAAAGTGTGAATATTGTATTTGCAACTTATTTTCATTAAGAGTACGTCATGTTTCAGTTCGCAATACAAATTAGGGTCAAATTTGCCACTCAAAAAGTGTGAATATCGTATTTGCAACGTATTTTCCTTAAGAGTCATATTTTACTTCGAAATACAAATTTGGGGCAAATTTGCCACTCAAAAAGTGTAAATATCGTATTTGCAATTTATTTTCCTTAAGAGTCATATTTCACATCCAAATACAGATTAGGGCGAATTTGCCATTCAAAAAGTGTGAATATAGTATTTGCATTTTATTTTCCTTAAGAGTCATATTTCACTTAGAAATACAAATTAGGGGCAAATTTGCCACTCAAAAAGTGTGAATATCGTATTTGCAATTTATTTTCGTTAAGTGTCATATTTCACATCCAAATACAAATTAGGGGCAAATTTGCCACTAAAAATTGTGAATATCGTATTTGCAATTTATTTTCCTTAAGAGTCATATTTCACATCCAAATACAAATTAGGGGCAAATTTGCCATTTAAAAAGTGTGAATATCGTATATGCAATTTATTTTCCTTAAGAGTCATATTTCACATCCAAATACAAATTAGGGGCAAATTTGCCACTTAAAAAGTGTGAATATCATATTTGCAATTTATTTTCCTTAAGAGTCATATTTCACATCTAAATACAAATTAGGGGCGAATTTGCCATTCAAAAAGTGGTAATATCGTATTTGCAAGTTATTTTCCGTAAGAGTCATATTTCACTTCGAAATACAAATTAGGAGCAAATTTCCACTCAAAAAGTTTGAAATTGGTATTTGCAATTTATTTCCTTAAGAGTCATATTTCACATCCAAATACAAATTCGGGGCAAATTTGCCACTCAAAAAGTGTGAATATCGTGTTTGCAACTTATTTTCATTAAGAGTCATATTTCACTTCGAAATACAAGTTAGGGGCAAATTTGCCACACAAAAAGTGTGAAAATGGTATTTGCAATTTATTTTCCTTAAGAGTCATATTTCACATCCAAATACAAATTATGGGCAAATTTGCCACTCAAAAAGTGTGAATATCGTGTTTGCAATTTATTTTCCTTAAGAGTCATATTTCACTTCGAAATACAAATTAGGGCAAATTTGTCACTCAAAAAGTGTGAAAATGGTATTTGCAATTTATTTTCCTTAAAAGTTATATTTCACATACAAATACAAATTAGGGGCAAATTTGCCACTCAAAAAGTGTAAATATCGTATTTGCAACTTATTTTCATTAAGAGTCATATTTCACTTCGAAATACAAATTAGGGGCAAATTTGCCACTCAAAAAGTGTGAAAATAGTATTTGCAATTTATTTTCCTTAAGAGTCATATTTCACATCCAAATACAAATTAAGGGCAAATTTGCCACTCAAAAAGTGTGAAAATAGTGTTTGCAATTTATTTTCCTTAAGAGTCATATTTCACTTCGAAATACAAATTAGGGGTAAATTTGCCACTCAAAAAGTGTGAATATCGTGTTTACAATTTATTTTCCTTAAGAGTCATATTTCACATCTAAATTCAAATTAGGGCAAATTTGCCACTAAAAAGTGCGAATATCGTATTTGCAATTTATTTTCCTTAAGAGTCATATTTCAAATCCAAATACAAATTAGGGCGAATTTGCCACTCAAAAAGTGTAAATATCGTATTTGCAACTTATTTTCATTAAGAGTCATATTTCACTTCGAAATAAAAATTAGGGGCAAATTTGCCACTCAAAAAGTGTGAAAATAGTATTTGCAATTTATTTTCCTTAAGAGTCATATTTCACATCCAAATACAAATTAGGGGCAAATTTGCCACTAAAAAAGTGTGAAAATAGTGTTTACAATTTATTTTCCTTAAGAGTCATATTTCACTTCGAAATACAAATTAGGGGTAAATTTGCCACTCAAAAAGTGTGAATATCGTGTTTACAATTTATTTTCCTTAAGAGTCATATTTCACATCCAAATTCAAATTAGGGCAAATTTGCCACTAAAAAGTGCGAATATCGTATTTGCAATTTATTTTCCTTAAGAGTCATATTTCACATCCAAATACAAATTAGGGCGAATTTGTCACTCAAAAAGTGTGAATATCGTATTTGCAAGTTATTTTCCTTAAGAGTCATATTTCACTTCGAAATACAAATTAGGGACAAATTTGCCACTCAATAAGTGTGAAAATAGTATTTGCAATTTATTTTCCTTAAGAGTCATATTTCACATCCAAATACAAATTAGGGGCAAATTTGCCACTTAAAAAGTGTGAATATCATATTTGCAATTTATTTTCCTTAAGAGTCATATTTCACATTCAAATACAAATTAGGGGCGAATTTGTCAGTCAAAAAGTGTGAATATCGTATTTGTAATTTATTTTCCTTAAGAGTCATATTTCACTTAGAAATACAAATTAGGGGCGAATTTGCCACTCAAAAATTGTGAATATCGTATTTGCAACTTATTTTCCTTAAGAGTCATATTTCACTTCGAAATACAAGTTAGGGGTAAATTTGCCACACAAAAAGTGTGAAAATGGTATTTTCAATTTATTTTCCTTAAGAGTCATATTTCACATCCAAATACAAATTATGGGCAAATTTGCCACTCAAAAAGTGTGAATATCGTGTTTGTAATTTATTTTCCTTAAGAGTCATATTTCACTTCGAAATACAAATTAGGGGCAAATTTGTCACTCAAAAAGTGTGAAAATGGTATTTGCAATTTATTTTCCTTAATAGTTATATTTCACATCCAAATACAAATTAGGGGCAAATTTGCCATTTAAAAAGTGTGAATATCGTATATGCAATTTATTTTCCTTAAGAGTCATATTTCACATCCAAATATACAAATTAGGGGCAAATTTGCCACTTAAAAAGTGTGAATATCATATTTGCAAGTTATTTTCCGTAAGAGTCATATTTCATTCGAAATAGAAATTAGGGGCAAATTTGTCACTAAAAAAGTGTAAAAATGGTATTTGGAATTTATTTTCCATAAGAGTCATATTTCACATCCAAATACAAATTAGGGGCAAATTTGCCATTCAAAAAGTGTGAATATCGTATTTGCAACTTATTTTCATTAAGAGTCATATTTCACTTCGTAATACAAGTTAGGGGCAAATTTGCCACACAAAAAGTGTGAAAATGGTATTTGCAATTTATTTTCCTTAATAGTCATATTTCACATCCAAATACAAATTAGGGGCAAATTTGCCATTAAAAAAGTGTGAATATCGTATTTGCAACTTATTTTCATTAAGAGTCATATTTCACTTCGAAATACAAGTTAGGGGCAAATTTGCCACACAAAAAGTGTGAAAATGGTATTTGCAATTTATTTTCCTTAAGAGTCATATTTCACATCCAAATACAAATTATGGACAAATTTGCCACTCTAAAAGTGTGAATATCGTGTTTGCAATTTATTTTCCTTAAGAGTCATATTTCACTTCGAAATACAAATTAAGGGCAAATTTGTCACTCAAAAAGTGTGAAAATGGTATTTACAATTTATTTTCCTTAAGAGTTATATTTCACATACAAATACAAATTAGGGGCAAATTTGCCACTCAAAAAGTGTGAATATCGTATTTGCAACTTATTTTCATTAAGAGTCATATTTCACTTGAAATACAAATTAGGGGCAAATTTGCCACTCAAAAAGTGTGAAAATAGTATTTGCAATTTATTTTCCATAAGAGTCATATTTCACATCCAAATATAAATTAGGGGCAAATTTGCCACTCAAAAAGTGTGAAAATAGTGCTTGCAATTTATTTTCCTTAAGAGTCATATTTCACTTCGAAATACAAATTAGGGGCAAATTTGCCACTCAAAAAGTGGGAATATCGTATTTGCAACTTATTTTCATTAAGAGTCATATTTCACTTCGAAATACAAATTAGGGGCAAATTTGCCACTCAAAATGTGTGAAAATGGTATTTGCAATTTATTTTCCTTAAGAGTCATATTTCACATCCAAATACAAATTCGGGGCAAATTTGCCACTCAAAAAGTGTGAATTTCGTATTTGCAAGTTATTTTCCATAAGAGTTATATTTCACTTCGAAATACAAATTAGGGGCAAATTTGTCACTAAAAAAGTGTAAAAATGGTATTTGGAATTTATTTTCCATAAGAGTCATATTTCACATCCAAATACAAATTAGGGGCAAATTTGCCATTCAAAAAGTGTGAATATCGTATTTGCAACTTATTTTCATTAAGAGTCATATTTCACTTCGAAATACAAGTTAGGGGCAAATTTGCCACACAAAAAGTGTGAAAATGGTATTTGCAATTTATTTTCCTTAAGAGTCATATTTCACATCCAAATACAAATTATGGGCAAATTTGCCACTCAAAATGTGTGAATATCGTGTTTGCAATTTATTTTCCTTAAGAGTCATATTTCACTTCGAAATACAAATTAGGGCAAATTTGTCACTCAAAAAGTGTGAAAATGGTATTTGCAATTTATTTTCCTTAAGAGTTATATTTCACATACAAATACAAATTAGGGGCAAATTTGCCACTCAAAAAGTGTAAATATCGTATTTGCAACTTATTTTCATTAAGAGTCATATTTCACTTCGAAATACAAATTAGGGGCAAATTTGCCACTCAAAATGTGTGAAAATAGTATTTGCAATTTATTTTCCTTAAGAGTCATATTTCACATCCAAATACAAATTAGGGCAAATTTGCCACTCAAAAAGTGTGAAAATAGTGTTTGCAATTTATTTTCCTTAAGAGTCATATTTTATTTCGAAATACAAATTAGGGGTAAATTTGCCACTCAAAAAGTGTGAATATCGTGTTTACAATTTATTTTCCTTAAGAGTCATATTTCACATCCAAATTCAAATTAGGGCAAATTTACCACTAAAAAGTGCGAATATCGTATTTGCAATTTATTTTCCTTAAGAGTCATATTTCACATCCAAATACAAATTATGGCGAATTTGCCACTCAAAAAGTGTAAATATCGTATTTGCAACTTATTTTCATTAAGAGTCATATTTCACTTCGAAATACAAATTAGGGGCAAATTTGCCACTCAAAAATTGTGAAAATGGTATTTGCAATTTATTTTCCTTAAGAGTCATATTTCACATCCAAATACAAATTAGGGGCAAATTTGCCACTCAAAAAGTGTGAAAATAGTGTTTGCAATTTATTTTCCTTAAGAGTCATATTTCACTTCGAAATACAAATTAGGGGTAAATTTGCCACTCAAAAAGTGTAATATAGTGTTTACAATTTATTTTCCTTAAGAGTCATATTTCACATCCAAATTCAAATTAGGGCAAATTTGCCACTAAAAAGTGCGAATATCGTATTTGCAATTTATTTTCCTTAAGAATCATATTTCACATCCAAATACAAATTAGGGCGAATTTGCCACTCAAAAAGTGTGAATATCGTATTTGCAAGTTATTTTCCTTATGAGTCATATTTCACTTCGAAATACAAATTAGGGGCAAATTTGCTACTCAAAAAGTGTGAAAATAGTATTTGCAATTTATTTTCCTTAAGAGTCATATTTCACATCCAAATACAAATTGGGGGCAAATTTGCCACTTAAAAAGTGTGAATATCATATTTGCAATTTATTTTCCTTAAGAGTCATATTTCACATTCAAATACAAATTAGGGGCGAATTTGTCAGTCAAAAAGTGTGAATATCGTATTTGCAATTTATTTTCCTTAAGATTCATATTTCACTTAGAAATACAAATTAGGGGCGAATTTGCCACTCAAAAAGTGTGAATATCGTATTTGCAATTTATTTTCTTTAAGAGTCATATTTCACATCCAAATACAAATTAGGGGCAAATTTACCATTCAAAAAGTGTGAATATCGTATTTGCAATTTAATTTCCTTAAGAGTCATATTTCACATCCAAATACAAATTAGGGGCGAATTTGACTCTCAAAAAGTGTGAATATTGTATTTGCAACTTATTTTCATTAAGAGTACGTCATATTTCAGTTCGCAATACAAATTAGGGGCAAATTTGCCACTCAAAAAGTGTGAATATCGTATTTGCAAGTTATTTTCCGTAAGAGTCATATTTCACTTCGAAATAGAAATTAGGGGTAAATTTGTCACTAAAAAAGTGTAAAAATGGTATTTGGAATTTATTTTCCATAAGAGTCATATTTTACATCCAAATACAAATTAGGGGCAAATTTGCCATTCAAAAAGTGTGAATATCGTATTTGCAACTTATTTTCATTAAGAGTCATATTTCACTTCGAAATACAAGTTAGGGGCAAATTTGCCACACAAAAAGTGTGAAAATGGTATTTGCAATTTATTTTCCTTAAGAGTCATATTTCACATCCAAATACAAATTAGGGGCAAATTTGCCACTTAAAAAGTGTGAATATCATATTTGCAATTTATTTTCTTTAAGAGTCATATTTCACATTCAAATACAAATTATGGGCGAATTTGTCAGTCAAAAAGTGTGAATATCGTATTTGCAATTTATTTTCCTTAAGAGTCATATTTCACTTAGAAATACAAATTATGGGCGAATTTGCCACTCAAAAAGTGTGAATAACGTATTTGCAATTTATTTTCTTTAAGAGTCATATTTCACATCCAAATACAAATTAGGGGCAAATTTGCCATTCAAAAAGTGTGAATATCGTATTTGCAATTTATTTTCCTTAAGAGTCATATTTCACATCCAAATACAAATTAGGGGCGAATTTGCCACTCAAAAAGTGTGAATATTGTATTTGCAACTTATTTTCATTAAGAGTACGTCATATTTCAGTTCACAATATAAATTAGGGTCAAATTTGCCACTCAAAAAAGTGAATATCGTATTTGCAACGTATTTTCCTTAAGAGTCATATTTTACTTCGAAATACAAATTATGGGCAAATTTGCCACTCAAAAAGTGTGAATATCGTATTTGCAATTTATTTTCTTTAAGAGTCATATTTCACATCCAAATACAAATTTGGGGCAAATTTGCCATTCAAAAAGTGTGAATATCGTATTTGCAATTTATTTTCCTTAAGAGTCATATTTCACATCCAAATACAAATTAGGGGCAAATTTGCCACTCAAAAAGTGTGAAAATAGTGTTTGCAATTTATTTTCCTTATGAGTCATATTTCACTTCGAAATACAAATTAGGGGTAAATTTGCCACTCAAAAAGTGTGAATATCGTGTTTACAATTTATTTTCCTTAAGAGTCATATTTCACATTCAAATACAAATTAGGGGCGAATTTGTCAGTCAAAAAGTGTGAATATCGTATTTGTAATTTATTTTCCTTAAGAGTCATATTTCACTTAGAAATACAAATTAGGGGCGAATTTGCCACTCAAAAAGTGTGAATATCGTATTTGCAATTTATTTTCTTTAAGAGTCATATTTCACAACAAAATACAAATTAGGGGCAAATTTGCCATTCAAAAAGTGTGAATATCGTATTTGCAATTTATTTCCCTTAAGAGTCATATTTCACATCCAAATACAAATTAGGGGCGAATTTGACTCTCAAAAAGTGTGAATATTGTATTTGCAACTTATTTTCATTAAGAGTACGTCATATTTCAGTTCGCAATACAAATTAGGGGCAAATTTGCCACTCAAAAAGTGTGAATATGGTATTTGCAAGTTATTTTCCGTAAGAGTCATATTTCACTTCGAAATAGAAATTAGGGGCAAATTTGTCACTAAAAAAGTGTAAAAATGGTATTTGGAATTTATTTTCCATAAGAGTCATATTTCACATCCAAATACAAATTAGGGGCAAATTTGCCATTCAAAAAGTGTGAATATCGTATTTGCAACTTATTTTCATTAAGAGTCATATTTCGCTTCGAAATACAAGTTAGGGGCAAATTTGCCACACAAAAAGTGTGAAAATGGTATTTGCAATTTATTTTCCATAAGAGTCATATTTCACATTCAAATACAAATTTGGGGCGAATTTGTCAGTCAAAAAGTGTGAATATCGTATTTGCAACTTATTTTCATTAAGAGTCATATTTCATTTCGAAATACAAGTTAGGGGCAAATTTGCCACACAAAAAGTGTGAAAATGGTATTTGCAATTTATTTTCCTTAAGAGTCATATTTCACATCCAAATACAAATTATGGGCAAATTTGCCACTCTAAAAGTGTGATTATCGTGTTTGCAATTTATTTTCCTTAAGTGTCATATTTCACTTCGAAATACAAATTAAGGGCAAATTTGTCACTCAAAAAGTGTGAAAATGGTATTTACAATTTATTTTCCTTAAGAGTTATATTTCACATACAAATACAAATTAGGGGCAAATTTGCCACTCAAAAAGTGTGAATATCGTATTTGCAACTTATTTTCATTAAGAGTCATATTTCACTTCGAAATACAAATTATGGGCAAATTTGCCACTCAAAAAGTGTGAAAATATTATTTGCAATTTATTTTCCATAATTGTCATATTTCACATCCAAATATAAATTAGGGGCAAATTTGCCACTCAAAAAGTGTGAAAATAGTGTTTGCAATTTATTTTCCTAAAGAGTCATATTTCACTTCGAAATACAAATTTGGGGCGAATTTGCCACTCAAAAAGTGGGAATATCGTATTTGCAACTTATTTTCATTAAGAGTCATATTTCACTTCGAAATACAAATTAGGGGCAAATTTGCCACTCAAAAAGTGTGAAAATGGTTTTTGCAATTTATTTTCCTTAAGAGTCATATTTCACATCCAAATACAAATTCGGGGCAAATTTGCCACTCAAAAAGTGTGAATATCGTATTTGCAAGTTATTTTCCATAAGAGTCATATTTCACTTCGAAATACAAATTAGGTGCAAATTTGTCACTAAAAAAGTGTAAAAATGGTATTTGGAATTTATTTTCCATAAGAGTCATAGTTCACATCCAAATACAAATTATGGGCAAATTTGCCATTCAAAAAGTGTGAATATCGTATTTGCAACTTATTTTCATTAAGAGTCATATTTCACTTCGAAATACAAGTTAGAGGCAAATTTGCCACACAAAAAGTGTGAAAATGGTATTTGCAATTTATTTTCTTTAAGAGTCATATTTCACATCCAAATACAAATTATGGGCAAATTTGCCACTCAAAAAGTGTGAATATCGTGTTTGCAATTTATTTTCCTTAAGAGTCATATTTCACTTCGAAATACAAATTAGGGCAAATTTGTCACTCAAAAAGTGTGAAAATGGTATTTGTAATTTATTTTCCTTAAGAGTTATATTTCACATACAAATACAAATTAGGGGCAAATTTGCCACTCAAAAAGTGTAAATATCGTATTTGCAACTTATTTTCATTAAGAGTCATATTTCACTTCGAAATACAAATTAGGGGCAAATTTGCCACTCAAAAAGTGTGAAAATAGTATTTGCAATTTATTTTCCTTAAAAGTCATATTTCACATCCAAATACAAATTAGGGGCAAATTTGCCACTCAAAAAGTGTGAAAATAGAGTTTGCAATTTATTTTCCTTAAGAGTCATATTTCACTTCGAAATACAAATTAGGGGTAAATTTGCCACTCAAAAAGTGTGAATATCGTGTTTACAATTTATTTTCCTTAAGAGTCATATTTCACATCCAAATTCAAATTAGGGCAAATTTGCCACTAAAAAGTGCGAATATCGTATTTGCAATTTATTTTCCTTAAGAGTCATATTTCACATCCAAATACAAATTAGGGTGAATTTGCCACTCAAAAAGTGTAAATATCGTATTTGCAACTTATTTTCATTAAGAGTCATATTTCACTTCGAAATACAAATTAGGGGCAAATTTGCCTCTCAAAAAGTGTGAAAATAGTATTTGCAATTTATTTTCCTTAAGAGTCATATTTCACATCCAAATACAAATTAGGGGCAAATTTGCCACTCAAAAAGTGTGAAAATAGTGTTTGCAATTTATTTTCCTTAAGAGTCATATTTTACTTCGAAATACAAATTAGGGGTAAATTTGCCACTCAAAAAGTGTGAATATCGTGTTTACAATTTATTTTCCTTAAGAGTCATATTTCACATCCAAATTCAAATTAGGGCAAATTTGCCACTAAAAAGTGCGAATATCGTATTTGCAATTTATTTTCCTTAAGAGTCATATTTCACATCCAAATACAAATTAGGGCGAATTTGCCACTCAAAAAGTGTGAATATCGTATTTGCAAGTTATTTTCCTTAAGAGTCATATTTCACTTCGAAATACAAATTAGGGGCAAGTTTGCCACTCAATAAGTGTGAAAATAGTATTTGCAATTTATTTTCCTTAAGAGTCATATTTCACATCCAAATACAAATTAGGGGCAAATTTACCACTTAAAAAGTGTGAATATCATATTTGCAATTTATTTTCCTTAAGAGTCATATTTCACATTCAAATACAAATTAGGGGCGAATTTGTCAGTCAAAAAGTGTGAATATCGTATTTGTAATTTATTTTCCTTAAGAGTCATATTTCACTTAGAAATACTAATTAGGGGCGAATTTGCCACTCAAAAAGTGTGAATATCGTATTTGCAATTTATTTTCTTTAAGAGTCATATTTCACATCCAAATACAAATTAGGGGCAAATTTGACATTCAAAAAGTGTGAATATCGTATTTGCAATTTATTTTCCTTAAGAGTCATATTTCACATCCAAATACAAATTAGGGGCGAATTTGACTCTCAAAAAGTGTGAATATTGTATTTGCAACTTATTTTCATTAAGAGTACGTCATATTTCAGTTCGCAATACAAATTAGGGGCAAATTTGCCACTCAAAAAGTGTGAATATCGTATTTGCAACTTATTTTCCTTAAGAGTCATATTTCACTTCGAAATACAAATTAGGGGCAAATTTGCCACTCAAAAAGTGTGAATATCGTATTTGCAATTTATTTTCGTTAAGAGTCATATTTCACATCCAAATACAAATTAGGGGCAAATTTGCCACAAAAAATTGTGAATATCGTATTTGCGATTTATTTTCCTTAAGAGTCATATTTTACATCCAAATACAAATTAGGGGCAAATTTGCCACTAAAAAGTGTGAATATCGTATTTGCAATTTATTTTCCTTATGAGTCATATTTCACATCCAAATACAAATTAGGGCGAATTTGCCACTAAAAAAGTGTGAATATCGTATTTGCAAGTTATTTTCCTTAAGAGTCAAATTTCACTTCGAAATACAAATTAGAGGCAAATTTGCTACTCAAAAAGTGTGAAAATAGTATTTGCAATTTATTTTCCTAAAGAGTCATATTTCACATCCAAATACAAATTAGGGGCAAATTTGCCACTTAAAAAGTGTGAATATCATATTTGCAATTTATTTTCTTTAAGAGTCATATTTCACATTCAAATACAAATTATGGGCGAATTTGTCAGTCAAAAAGTGTGAATATCGTATTTGCAATTTATTTTCCTTAAGAGTCATATTTCACTTAGAAATACAAATTAGAGGCGAATTTGCCACTCAAAAAGTGTGAATATCGTATTTGCAATTTATTTTCTTTAAGAGTCATATTTCACATCCAAATACAAATTAGGGGCAAATTTGCCATTCAAAAAGTGTGAATATCGTATTTGCAATTTATTTTCCTTAAGAGTCATATTTCACATCCAAATACAAATTAGGGGCGAATTTGCCACTCAAAAAGTGTGAATATTGTATTTGCAACTTATTTTCATTAAGAGTACGTCATATTTCAGTTCACAATACAAATTAGGGTCAAATTTGCCACTCAAAAAGTGTGAATATCGTATTTGCAACGTATTTTCCTAAAGAGTCATATTTTACTTCGAAATACAAATTATGGGCAAATTTGCCACTCAAAAAGTGTGAATATCGTATTTGCAATTTATTTTCTTTAAGAGTCATATTTCACATCCAAATACAAATTAGGGGCAAATTTTCCATTCAAAAAGTGTGAATATCGTATTTGCAATTTATTTTCCTTAAGAGTCATATTTCACATCCAAATATAAATTAGGGGCAAATTTGCCACTCCAAAAGTGTGAAAATAGTGTTTGCAATTTATTTTCCTTAGGAGTCATATTTCACTTCGAAATACAAATTAGGGGTAAATTTGCCACTCAAAAAGTGTGAATATCGTGTTTACAATTTATTTTCCTTAAGAGTCATATTTCACATCCAAATTCAAATTAGGGCAAATTTGCCACTAAAAAGTGCGAATATCGTATTTGCAATTTATTTTCCTTAAGAGTCATATTTCACATCCAAATACAAATTAGGGCGAATTTGCCACTCAAAAAGTGTGAATATCGTATTTGCAAGTTATTTTCCTTAAGAGTCATATTTCACTTCGAAATACAAATTATGGGCAAATTTGCCACTCAATAAGTGTGAAAATAGTATTTGCAATTTATTTTCTTTAAGAGTCATATTTCACATCCAAATACAAATTAGGGGCAAATTTGCCATTCAAAAAGTGTGAATATCGTATTTGCAATTTATTTTCCTTAAGAGTCATATTTCACATCCAAATACAAATTAGGGGCGAATTTGCCACTCAAAAAGTGTGAATATTGTATTTGCAACTTATTTTCATTAAGAGTACGTCATATTTCAGTTCACAATACAAATTAGGGTCAAATTTGCCACTCAAAAAGTGTGAATATCGTATTTGCAACGTATTTTCCTAAAGAGTCATATTTTACTTCGAAATACAAATTATGGGCAAATTTGCCACTCAAAAAGTGTGAATATCGTATTTGCAATTTATTTTCTTTAAGAGTCATATTTCACATCCAAATACAAATTAGGGGCAAATTTTCCATTCAAAAAGTGTGAATATCGTATTTGCAATTTATTTTCCTTAAGAGTCATATTTCACATCCAAATATAAATTAGGGGCAAATTTGCCACTCCAAAAGTGTGAAAATAGTGTTTGCAATTTATTTTCCTTAGGAGTCATATTTCACTTCGAAATACAAATTAAGGGTAAATTTGCCACTCAAAAAGTGTGAATATCGTGTTTACAATTTATTTTCCTTAAGAGTCATATTTCACATCCAAATTCAAATTAGGGCAAATTTGCCACTAAAAAGTGCGAATATCGTATTTGCAATTTATTTTCCTTAAGAGTCATATTTCACATCCAAATACAAATTAGGGCGAATTTGCCACTCAAAAAGTGTGAATATCGTATTTGCAAGTTATTTTCCTTAAGAGTCATATTTCACTTCGAAATACAAATTATGGGCAAATTTGCCACTCAATAAGTGTGAAAATAGTATTTACAATTTATTTTACTTAAGAGTCATATTTCACATCCAAATACAAATTAGGGGAAAATTTGCCACTTAAAAAGTGTGAATATCATATTTGCAATTTATTTTCATTAAGAGTCATATTTCACATTCAAATACAAATTAGGGGCGAATTTGTCAGTCAAAAAGTGTGAATATCGTATTTGCAATTTATTTTCCTTAAGAGTCATATTTCACTTAGAAATACAAATTAGGGGCGAATTTGCCACTCAAAAAGTGTGAATATTGTATTTGCAACTTATTTTCATTAAGAGTACGTCATATTTCAGTTCACAATACAAATTAGGGTCAAATTTGCCACTCAAAAAGTGTGAATATCGTATTTGCAACGTATTTTCCTAAAGAGTCATATTTTACTTCGAAATACAAATTATGGGCAAATTTGCCACTCAAAAAGTGTGAATATCGTATTTGCAATTTATTTTCTTTAAGTGTCATATTTCACATCCAAATACAAATTAGGGGCAAATTTTCCATTCAAAAAGTGTGAATATCGTATTTGCAATTTATTTTCCTTAAGAGTCATATTTCACATCCAAATATAAATTAGGGGCAAATTTGCCACTCCAAAAGTGTGAAAATAGTGTTTGCAATTTATTTTCCTTAGGAGTCATATTTCACTTCGAAATACAAATTAGGGGTAAATTTGCCAATCAAAAAGTGTGAATATCGTGTTTACAATTTATTTTCCTTAAGAGTCATATTTCACATCCAAATTCAAATTAGGGCAAATTTGCCACTTAAAAGTGCGAATATCGTATTTGCAATTTATTTTCCTTAAGAGTCATATTTCACATCCAAATACAAATTAGGGCGAATTTGCCACTCAAAAAGTGTGAATATCGTATTTGCAAGTTATTTTCCTTAAGAGTCATATTTCACTTCGAAATACAAATTATGGGCAAATTTGCCACTCAATAAGTGTGAAAATAGTATTTGCAATTTATTTTCCTTAAGAGTCATATTTCACATCCAAATACAAATTAGGGGCAAATTTGCCACTTAAAAAGTGTGAATATCATATTTGCAATTTATTTTCATTAAGAGTCATATTTCACATTCAAATACAAATTAGGGGCGAATTTGTCAGTCAAAAAGTGTGAATATCGTATTTGCAATTTATTTTCCTTAAGAGTCATATTTCACTTAGAAATACAAATTAGGGGCGAATTTGCCACTCAAAAAGTGTGAATATCGTATTTGCAATTTATTTTCTTTAAAAGTCATATTTCACATCCAAATACAAATTAGGTGCAAATTTGCCATTCAAAAAGTGTGAATATCGTATTTGCAATTTATTTTCCTTAAGAGTCATATTTCACATCCAAATACAAATTAGGGGCGAATTTGCCTCTCAAAAAGTTTGAATATTGTATTTGCAACTTATTTTCATTAAGAGTACGTCATATTTCAGTTCGCAATACAAATTAGGGGCAAATTTGCCACTCAAAAAGTGTGAATATCGTATTTGCAACTTATTTTCCTTAAGAGTCATATTTCACTTCAAAATACAAATTAGGGGCAAATTTGCCACTCAAAAAGTGTGAATATCGTATTTGCAATTTATTTTCGTTAAGAGTCATATTTCACATCCAAATACAAATTAGGGGCAAATTTGCCACTAAAAATTGTGAATATCGTATTTGCGATTTATTTTCCTTAAGAGTCATATTTTACATCCAAATACAAATTAGGGGCAAATTTGCCACTAAAAAGTGTGAATATCGTATTTGCAATTTATTTTCCTTAAGAGTCATATTTCACATCCAAATACAAATTAGGGCGAATTTGCCACTAAAAAAGTGTGAATATCGTATTTGCAAGTTATTTTCCTTAAGAGTCAAATTTCACTTCGAAATACAAATTAGAGGCAAATGTGCTACTCAAAAAGTGTGAAAATAGTATTTGCAATTTATTTTCCTTAAGAGTCATATTTCACATCCAAATACAAATTAGGGGCAAATTTGCCACTTAAAAAGTGTGAATATCATATTTGCAATTTATTTTCCTTAAGAGTCATATTTCACATTCAAATACAAATTAGGGGCGAATTTGTCAGTCAAAAAGTGTGAATATCGTATTTGCAATTTATTTTCCTTAAGAGTCATATTTCACTTAGAAATACAAATTAGGGGCGAATTTGCTACTCAAAAAGTGTGAATATCGTATTTGCAATTTATTTTCTTTAAGAGTCATATTTCACATCCAAATACAAATTAGGTGCAAATTTGCCATTCAAAAAGTGTGAATATCGTATTTGCAATTTATTTTCCTTAAGAGTCATATTTCACTTAGAAATACAAATTAGGTGCGAATTTGTCAGTCAAAAAGTGTGAATATCGTATTTGCAATTTATTTTCCTTAAGATTCATATTTCACATCCAAATACAAATTAGGGGCGAATTTGCCTCTCAAAAAGTGTGAATATTGTATTTGCAACTTATTTTCATTAAGAGTACGTCATATTTCAGTTCACAATACAAATTAGGGTCAAATTTGCCACTCAAAAAGTGTGAATATCGTATTTGCAACGTATTTTCCTAAAGAGTCATATTTTACTTCGAAATACAAATTATGGGCAAATTTGCCACTCAAAAAGTGTGAATATCGTATTTGCAATTTATTTTCTTTAAGAGTCATATTTCACATCCAAATACAAATTAGGGGCAAATTTTCCATTCAAAAAGTGTGAATATCGTATTTGCAATTTATTTTCCTTAAGAGTCATATTTCACATCCAAATATAAATTAGGGGCAAATTTGCCACTCCAAAAGTGTGAAAATAGTGTTTGCAATTTATTTTCCTTAGGAGTCATATTTCACTTCGAAATACAAATTAGGGGTAAATTTGCCAATCAAAAAGTGTGAATATCGTGTTTACAATTTATTTTCCTTAAGAGTCATATTTCACATCCAAATTCAAATTAGGGCAAATTTGCCACTAAAAAGTGCGAATATCGTATTTGCAATTTATTTTCCTTAAGAGTCATATTTCACATCCAAATACAAATTAGGGCGAATTTGCCACTCAAAAAGTGTGAATATCGTATTTGCAAGTTATTTTCCTTAAGAGTCATATTTCACTTCGAAATACAAATTATGGGCAAATTTGCCACTCAATAAGTGTGAAAATAGTATTTGCAATTTATTTTCCTTAAGAGTCATATTTCACATCCAAATACAAATTAGGGGCGAATTTGCCACTTAAAAAGTGTGAATATCATATTTGCAATTTATTTTCATTAAGAGTCATATTTCACATTCAAATACAAATTAGGGGCGAATTTGTCAGTCAAAAAGTGTGAATATCGTATTTGCAATTTATTTTCCTTAAGAGTCATATTTCACTTAGAAATACAAATTAGGGGCGAATTTGCCACTCAAAAAGTGTGAATATCGTATTTGCAATTTATTTTCTTTAAGAGTCATATTTCACATCCAAATACAAATTAGGTGCAAATTTGCCATTCAAAAAGTGTGAATATCGTATTTGCAATTTATTTTCCTTAAGAGTCATATTTCACATCCAAATACAAATTAGGGGCGAATTTGCCTCTCAAAAAGTTTGAATATTGTATTTGCAACTTATTTTCATTAAGAGTACGTCATATTTCAGTTCGCAATACAAATTAGGGGCAAATTTGCCACTCAAAAAGTGTGAATATCGTATTTGCAACTTATTTTCCTTAAGAGTCATATTTCACTTCGAAATACAAATTAGGGGCAAATTTGCCACTCAAAAAGTGTGAATATCGTATTTGCAATTTATTTTCGTTAAGAGTCATATTTCACATCCAAATACAAATTAGGGGCAAATTTGCCACTAAAAATTGTGAATATCGTATTTGCGATTTATTTTCCTTAAGAGTCATATTTTACATCCAAATACAAATTAGGGGCAAATTTGCCACTAAAAAGTGTGAATATCGTATTTGCAATTTATTTTCCTTAAGAGTCATATTTCACATCCAAATACAAATTAGGGCGAATTTGCCACTAAAAAAGTGTGAATATCGTATTTGCAAGATATTTTCCTTAAGAGTCAAATTTCACTTCGAAATACAAATTAGAGGCAAATGTGCTACTCAAAAAGTGTGAAAATAGTATTTGCAATTTATTTTCCTTAAGAGTCATATTTCACATCCAAATACAAATTAGGGGCAAATTTGTCACTTAAAAAGTGTGAATATCATATTTGCAATTTATTTTCCTTAAGAGTCATATTTCACATTCAAATACAAATTAGGGGCGAATTTGTCAGTCAAAAAGTGTGAATATCGTATTTGCAATTTATTTTCCTTAAGAGTCATATTTCACTTAGAAATACAAATTAGGGGCGAATTTGCCACTCAAAAAGTGTGAATATCGTATTTGCAATTTATTTTCTTTAAGAGTCATATTTCACATCCAAATACAAATTAGGTGCAAATTTGCCATTCAAAAAGTGTGAATATCGTATTTGCAATTTATTTTCCTTAAGAGTCATATTTCACTTAGAAATACAAATTAGGTGCGAATTTGTCAGTCAAAAAGTGTGAATATCGTATTTGCAATTTATTTTCCTTAAGATTCATATTTCACATCCAAATACAAATTAGGGGCGAATTTGCCTCTCAAAAAGTGTGAATATTGTATTTGCAACTTATTTTCATTAAGAGTACGTCATATTTCAGTTCACAATACAAATTAGGGTCAAATTTGCCACTCAAAAAGTGTGAATATCGTATTTGCAACGTATTTTCCTAAAGAGTCATATTTTACTTCGAAATACAAATTATGGGCAAATTTGCCACTCAAAAAGTGTGAATATCGTATTTGCAATTTATTTTCTTTAAGTGTCATATTTCACATCCAAATACAAATTAGGGGCAAATTTTCCATTCAAAAAGTGTGAATATCGTATTTGCAATTTATTTTCCTTAAGAGTCATATTTCACATCCAAATATAAATTAGGGGCAAATTTGCCACTCCAAAAGTGTGAAAATAGTGTTTGCAATTTATTTTCCTTAGGAGTCATATTTCACTTCGAAATACAAATTAGGGGTAAATTTGCCAATCAAAAAGTGTGAATATCGTGTTTACAATTTATTTTCCTTAAGAGTCATATTTCACATCCAAATTCAAATTAGGGCAAATTTGCCACTTAAAAGTGCGAATATCGTATTTGCAATTTATTTTCCTTAAGAGTCATATTTCACATCCAAATACAAATTAGGGCGAATTTGCCACTCAAAAAGTGTGAATATCGTATTTGCAAGTTATTTTCCTTAAGAGTCATATTTCACTTCGAAATACAAATTATGGGCAAATTTGCCACTCAATAAGTGTGAAAATAGTATTTGCAATTTATTTTCCTTAAGAGTCATATTTCACATCCAAATACAAATTAGGGGCAAATTTGCCACTTAAAAAGTGTGAATATCATATTTGCAATTTATTTTCATTAAGAGTCATATTTCACATTCAAATACAAATTAGGGGCGAATTTGTCAGTCAAAAAGTGTGAATATCGTATTTGCAATTTATTTTCCTTAAGAGTCATATTTCACTTAGAAATACAAATTAGGGGCGAATTTGCCACTCAAAAAGTGTGAATATCGTATTTGCAATTTATTTTCTTTAAAAGTCATATTTCACATCCAAATACAAATTAGGTGCAAATTTGCCATTCAAAAAGTGTGAATATCGTATTTGCAATTTATTTTCCTTAAGAGTCATATTTCACATCCAAATACAAATTAGGGGCGAATTTGCCTCTCAAAAAGTTTGAATATTGTATTTGCAACTTATTTTCATTAAGAGTACGTCATATTTCAGTTCGCAATACAAATTAGGGGCAAATTTGCCACTCAAAAAGTGTGAATATCGTATTTGCAACTTATTTTCCTTAAGAGTCATATTTCACTTCAAAATACAAATTAGGGGCAAATTTGCCACTCAAAAAGTGTGAATATCGTATTTGCAATTTATTTTCGTTAAGAGTCATATTTCACATCCAAATACAAATTAGGGGCAAATTTGCCACTAAAAATTGTGAATATCGTATTTGCGATTTATTTTCCTTAAGAGTCATATTTTACATCCAAATACAAATTAGGGGCAAATTTGCCACTAAAAAGTGTGAATATCGTATTTGCAATTTATTTTCCTTAAGAGTCATATTTCACATCCAAATACAAATTAGGGCGAATTTGCCACTAAAAAAGTGTGAATATCGTATTTGCAAGTTATTTTCCTTAAGAGTCAAATTTCACTTCGAAATACAAATTAGAGGCAAATGTGCTACTCAAAAAGTGTGAAAATAGTATTTGCAATTTATTTTCCTTAAGAGTCATATTTCACATCCAAATACAAATTAGGGGCAAATTTGCCACTTAAAAAGTGTGAATATCATATTTGCAATTTATTTTCCTTAAGAGTCATATTTCACATTCAAATACAAATTAGGGGCGAATTTGTCAGTCAAAAAGTGTGAATATCGTATTTGCAATTTATTTTCCTTAAGAGTCATATTTCACTTAGAAATACAAATTAGGGGCGAATTTGCTACTCAAAAAGTGTGAATATCGTATTTGCAATTTATTTTCTTTAAGAGTCATATTTCACATCCAAATACAAATTAGGTGCAAATTTGCCATTCAAAAAGTGTGAATATCGTATTTGCAATTTATTTTCCTTAAGAGTCATATTTCACTTAGAAATACAAATTAGGTGCGAATTTGTCAGTCAAAAAGTGTGAATATCGTATTTGCAATTTATTTTCCTTAAGATTCATATTTCACATCCAAATACAAATTAGGGGCGAATTTGCCTCTCAAAAAGTGTGAATATTGTATTTGCAACTTATTTTCATTAAGAGTACGTCATATTTCAGTTCACAATACAAATTAGGGTCAAATTTGCCACTCAAAAAGTGTGAATATCGTATTTGCAACGTATTTTCCTAAAGAGTCATATTTTACTTCGAAATACAAATTATGGGCAAATTTGCCACTCAAAAAGTGTGAATATCGTATTTGCAATTTATTTTCTTTAAGAGTCATATTTCACATCCAAATACAAATTAGGGGCAAATTTTCCATTCAAAAAGTGTGAATATCGTATTTGCAATTTATTTTCCTTAAGAGTCATATTTCACATCCAAATATAAATTAGGGGCAAATTTGCCACTCCAAAAGTGTGAAAATAGTGTTTGCAATTTATTTTCCTTAGGAGTCATATTTCACTTCGAAATACAAATTAGGGGTAAATTTGCCACTCAAAAAGTGTGAATATCGTGTTTACAATTTATTTTCCTTAAGAGTCATATTTCACATCCAAATTCAAATTAGGGCAAATTTGCCACTAAAAAGTGCGAATATCGTATTTGCAATTTATTTTCCTTAAGAGTCATAGTTCACTTAAAAATACAAATTAGGGGCAAATTTGCCACTAAAAAAGTGTGAATATCGTATTTGCACCTTATTTTCCTTAATAGTCATATTTCACATCCAAATACAAATTAGGCCGAATTTGCCACTCAAAAAGTGTGAATATCGTATTTGCAAGTTATTTTCCTTAAGAGTCATATTTCACTTCGAAATACAAATTATGGGCAAATTTGCCACTCAATAAGTGTGAAAATAGTATTTGCAATTTATTTTCCTTAAGAGTCATATTTCACATCCAAATACAAATTAGGGGCAAATTTGCCACTTAAAAAGTGTGAATATCATATTTGCAATTTATTTTCATTAAGAGTCATATTTCACATTCAAATACAAATTAGGGGCGAATTTGTCAGTCAAAAAGTGTGAATATCGTATTTGCAATTTATTTTCCTTAAGAGTCATATTTCACTTAGAAATACAAATTAGGGGCGAATTTGCCACTCAAAAAGTGTGAATATCGTATTTGCAATTTATTTTCTTTAAGAGTCATATTTCACATCCAAATACAAATTAGGTGCAAATTTGCCATTCAAAAAGTGTGAATATCGTATTTGCAATTTATTTTCTTTAAGAGTCATATTTCACATCCAAATACAAATTAGGGGCGAATTTGCCTCTCAAAAAGTTTGAATATTGTATTTGCAACTTATTTTCATTAAGAGTACGTCATATTTCAGTTCGCAATACAAATTAGGGGCAAATTTGCCACTCAAAAAGTGTGAATATCGTATTTGCAACTTATTTTCCTTAAGAGTCATATTTCACTTCGAAATACAAATTAGGGGCAAATTTGCCACTCAAAAAGTGTGAATATCGTATTTGCAATTTATTTTCGTTAAGAGTCATATTTCACATCCAAATACAAATTAGGGGCAAATTTGCCACTAAAAATTGTGAATATCGTATTTGCGATTTATTTTCCTTAAGAGTTATATTTTACATCCAAATACAAATTAGGGGCAAATTTGCCACTAAAAAGTGTGAATATCGTATTTGCAATTTATTTTCCTTAAGAGTCATATTTCACATCCAAATACAAATTAGGGCGAATTTGCCACTAAAAAAGTGTGAATATCGTATTTGCAAGTTATTTTCCTTAAGAGTCAAATTTCACTTCGAAATACAAATTAGAGGCAAATGTGCTACTCAAAAAGTGTGAAAATAGTATTTGCAATTTATTTTCCTTAAGAGTCATATTTCACATCCAAATACAAATTAGGGGCAAATTTGCCACTTAAAAAGTGTGAATATCATATTTGCAATTTATTTTCCTTAAGAGTCATATTTCACATTCAAATACAAATTAGGGGCGAATTTGTCAGTCAAAAAGTGTGAATATCGTATTTGCAATTTATTTTCCTTAAGAGTCATATTTCACTTAGAAATACAAATTAGGGGCGAATTTGCCACTCAAAAAGTGTGAATATCGTATTTGCAATTTATTTTCTTTAAGAGTCATATTTCACATCCATATACAAATTAGGTGCAAATTTGCCATTCAAAAAGTGTGAATATCGTATTCGCAATTTATTTTCCTTAAGAGTCATATTTCACTTAGAAATACAAATTAGGTGCGAATTTGTCAGTCAAAAAGTGTGAATATCGTATTTGCAATTTATTTTCCTTAAGATTCATATTTCACATCCAAATACAAATTAGGGGCGAATTTGCCTCTCAAAAAGTGTGAATATTGTATTTGCAACTTATTTTCATTAAGAGTACGTCATATTTCAGTTCGCAATACAAATTAGGGGCAAATTTGCCACTCAAAAAGTGTGAATAACGTATTTGCAACTTATTTTCCTTAAGGGTCATATTTCACTTCGAAATACAAATTAGGGGCAAATTTGTCACTCAAAAAGTGTGAATATCGTATATGCAATTTATTTTCCTTAAGAGTCATATTTCACATCCAAATACAAATTAGGGTAAATTTGCCACTAAAAATTGTGAATATCGTATTTGCGATTTATTTTCCTTAAGAGTCATATTTTACATCCAAATACAAATTAGGGGCAAATTTGCCACTAAAAAGTGTGAATATCGTATTTGCAAATTATTTTCCTTAAGAGTCATATTTCACATCCAAATACAAATTAGGGCGAATTTGCCACTAAAAAAGTGTGAATATCGTATTTGCAAGTTATTTTCCTTAAGTATCAAATTTCACTTCGAAATACAAATTAGAGGCAAATTTGCTACTCAAAAAGTGTGAAAATAGTATTTGCAATTTATTTTCCTTTAGAGTCATATTTCACATCCAAATACAAATTAGGGGCAAATTTGCCACTTAAAAAGTGTGAATATTATATTTGCAATTTATTTTCTTTAAGAGTCATATTTCACATTCAAATACAAATTATGGGCGAATTTGTCAGTCAAAAAGTGTGAATATCGTATTTGCAATTTATTTTCCTTAAGAGTCATATTTCACTTAGAAATACAAATTAGAGGCGAATTTGCCACTCAAAAAGTGTGAATATCGTATTTGCAATTTATTTTCTTTAAGAATCATATTTCACATCCAAATACAAATTAGGGGCAAATTTGCCAATTCAAAAAGTGTGAATATCGTATTTGCAATTTATTTTCCTTAAGAGTCATATTTCACATCCAAATACAAATTAGGGGCGAATTTGCCACTCAAAAAGTGTGAATATTGTATTTGCAACTTATTTTCATTAAGAGTACGTCATATTTCAGTTCACAATACAAATTAGGGTCAAATTTGCCACTCAAAAAGTGTGAATATCGTATTTGCAACGTATTTTCCTAAAGAGTCATATTTTACTTCGAAATACAAATTATGGGCAAATTTGCCACTCAAAAAGTGTGAATATCGTATTTGCAATTTATTTTCTTTAAGAGTCATATTTCACATCCAAATACAAATTAGGGGCAAATTTGCCATTCAAAAAGTGTGAATATCGTATTTGCAATTTATTTTCCTTAAGAGTCATATTTCACATCCAAATACAAATTAGGGGCAAATTTGCAACTCCAAAAGTGTGAAAATAGTGTTTGCAATTTATTTTCCTTAGGAGTCATATTTCACTTCGAAATACAAATTAGGGGTAAATTTGCCACTCAAAAAGTGTGAATATCGTGTTTACAATTTATTTTCCTTAAGAGTCATATTTCACATCCAAATTCAAATTAGGGCAAATTTGCCACTAAAAAGTGCGAATATCGTATTTGCAAATTTATTTTCCTTAAGAGTCATATTTCACATCCAAATACAAATTAGGGCGAATTTGCCACTCAAAAAGTGTGAATATCGTATTTGCAAGTTATTTTCCTTAAGAGTCATATTTCACTTCGAAATACAAATTATGGGCAAATTTGCCACTCAATAAGTGTGAAAATAGTATTTGCAATTTATTTTCCTTAAAAGTCATATTTCACATCCAAATACAAATTAGGGGCAAATTTGCCACTTAAAAAGTGTGAATATCATATTTGCAATTTATTTTCATTAAGAGTCATATTTCACATTCAAATACAAATTAGGGGCGAATTTGTCAGTAAAAAAGTGTGAATATCGTATTTGCAATTTATTTTCCTTAAGAGTCATATTTCACTTAGAAATACAAATTAGGGGCGAATTTGCCACTCAAAAAGTGTGAATATCGTATTTGCAATTTATTTTCTTTAAGAGTCATATTTCACATCCAAATACAAATTAGGTGCAAATTTGCCATTCAAAAAGTGTGAATATCGTATTTGCAATTTATTTTCCTTAAGAGTCATATTTCACATCCAAATACAAATTAGGGGCGAATTTGCCTCTCAAAAAGTTTGAATATTGTATTTGCAACTTATTTTCATTAAGAGTACGTCATATTTCAGTTCGCAATACAAATTAGGGGCAAATTTGCCACTCAAAAAGTGTGAATATCGTATTTGCAACTTATTTTCCTTAAGAGTCATATTTCACTTCGAAATACAAATTAGGGGCAAATTTGCCACTCAAAAAGTGTGAATATCGTATTTGCAATTTATTTTCGTTAAGAGTCATATTTCACATCCAAATACAAATTAGGGGCAAATTTGTCACTAAAAATTGAGAATATCGTATTTGCGATTTATTTTCCTTAAGAGTCATATTTTACATCCAAATACAAATTAGGGGCAAATTTGCCACTAAAAAGTGTGAATATCGTATTTGCAATTTATTTTCCTTAAGAGTCATATTTCACATCCAAATACAAATTAGGGCGAATTTGCCACTAAAAAAGTGTGAATATCGTATTTGCAAGTTATTTTCCTTAAGAGTCAAATTTCACTTCGAAATACAAATTAGAGGCAAATGTGCTACTCAAAAAGTGTGAAAATAGTATTTGCAATTTATTTTCCTTAAGAGTCATATTTCACATCCAAATACAAATTAGGGGCAAATTTGCCACTTAAAAAGTGTGAATATCATATTTGCAATTTATTTTCCTTAAGAGTCATATTTCACATTCAAATACAAATTAGGGGCGAATTTGTCATTCAAAAAGTGTGAATATCGTATTTGCAATTTATTTTCCTTAAGAGTCATATTTCACTTAGAAATACAAATTAGGGGCGAATTTGCCACTCAAAAAGTGTGAATATCGTATTTGCAATTTATTTTCTTTAAGAGTCATATTTCACATCCAAATACAAATTAGGTGCAAATTTGCCATTCAAAAAGTGTGAATATCGTATTTGCAATTTATTTTCCTTAAGAGTCATATTTCACTTAGAAATACAAATTAGGTGCGAATTTGTCAGTCAAAAAGTGTGAATATCGTATTTGCAATTTATTTTCCTTAAGATTCATATTTCACATCCAAATACAAATTAGGGGCGAATTTGCCTCTCAAAAAGTGTGAATATTGTATTTGCAACTTATTTTCATTAAGAGTACGTCATATTTCAGTTCGCAATACAAATTAGGGGCAAATTTGCCACTCAAAAAGTGTGAATATCGTATTTGCAACTTATTTTCCTTAAGAGTCATATTTCACTTCGAAATACAAATTAGGGGGCGAATTTGTCACTCAAAAAGTGTGAATATCGTATATGCAATTTATTTTCCTTAAGAGTCATATTTCACATCCAAATACAAATTAGGGTAAATTTGCCACTAAAAATTGTGAATATCGTATTTGCGATTTATTTTCCTTAAGAGTCATATTTTACATCCAAATACAAATTAGGGGCAAATTTGCCACTAAAAAGTGTGAATATCGTATTTGCAACTTATTTTCCTTAAGAGTCATATTTCACATCCAAATACAAATTAGGGCGAATTTGCCACTAAAAAAGTGTGAATATCGTATTTACAAGTTATTTTCCTTAAGAGTCAAATTTCACTTCGAAATACAAATTAGAGGCAAATTTGCTACTCAAAAAGTGTGAAAATAGTATTTGCAATTTATTTTCCTAAATAGTCATATTTCACATCCAAATACAAATTAGGGGCAAATTTGCTACTTAAAAAGTGTGAATATCATATTTGCAATTTATTTTCTTTAAGAGTCATATTTCACATTCAAATACAAATTATGGGCGAATTTGTCAGTCAAAAAGTGTGAATATCGTATTTGCAATTTATTTTCCTTAAGAGTCATATTTCACTTAGAAATACAAATTAGGGGCGAATTTGCCACTCAAAAAGTGTGAATATCGTATTTGCAATTTATTTTCCTTAAGAGTCATATTTCACATCCAAATACAAATTAGGGGAAAATTTGCAACTCCAAAAGTGTGAAAATAGTGTTTGCAATTTATTTTCCTTAGGAGTCATATTTCACTTCGAAATACAAATTAGGGGTAAATTTGCCACTCAAAAAGTGTGAATATCGTGTTTACAATTTATTTTCATTAAGAGTCATATTTCACATCCAAATTCAAATTAGGGCAAATTTGCCACTAAAAAGTGCGAATATCGTATTTGCAATTTATTTTCCTTAAGAGTCATATTTCACATCCAAATACAAATTAGGGCGAATTTGCCACTCAAAAAGTGTGAATATCGTATTTGCAAGTTATTTTCCTTAAGAGTCATATTTCACTTCGAAATACAAATTATGGGCAAATTTGCCACTCAATAAGTGTGAAAATAGTATTTGCAATTTATTTTCCTTAAGAGTCATATTTCACATCCAAATACAAATTAGGGGCAAATTTGCCACTTAAAAAGTGTGAATATCATATTTGCAATTTATTTTCATTAAGAGTCATATTTCACATTCAAATACAAATTAGGGGCGAATTTGTCAGTCAAAAAGTGTGAATATCGTATTTGCAATTTATTTTCCTTAAGAGTCATATTTCACTTAGAAATACAAATTAGGGGCGAATTTGCCACTCAAAAAGTGTGAATATCGTATTTGCAATTTATTTTCTTTAAGAGTCATATTTCACATCCAAATACAAATTAGGTGCAAATTTGCCATTCAAAAAGTGTGAATATCGTATTTGCAATTTATTTCCTTAAGAGTCATATTTCACATCCAAATACAAATTAGGGGCGAATTTGCCTCTCAAAAAGTTTGAATATTGTATTTGCAACTTATTTTCATTAAGAGTACGTCATATTTCAGTTCGCAATACAAATTAGGGGCAAATTTGCCACTCAAAAAGTGTGAATATCGTATTTGCAACTTATTTTCCTTAAGAGTCATATTTCACTTCGAAATACAAATTAGGGGCAAATTTGCCACTCAAAAAGTGTGAATATCGTATTTGCAATTTATTTTCGTTAAGAGTCATATTTCACATCCAAATACAAATTAGGGGCAAATTTGCCACTAAAAATTGTGAATATCGTATTTGCGATTTATTTTCCTTAAGAGTCATATTTTACATCCAAATACAAATTAGGGGCAAATTTGCCACTAAAAAGTGTGAATATCGTATTTGCAATTTATTTTCCTTAAGAGTCATATTTCACATCCAAATACAAATTAGGGCGAATTTGCCACTAAAAAAGTGTGAATATCGTATTTGCAAGTTATTTTCCTTAAGAGTCAAATTTCACTTCGAAATACAAATTAGAGGCAAATGTGCTACTCAAAAAGTGTGAAAATAGTATTTGCAATTTATTTTCCTTAAGAGTCATATTTCACATCCAAATACAAATTAGGGGCAAATTTGCCACTTAAAAAGTGTGAATATCATATTTGCAATTTATTTTCCTTAAGAGTCATATTTCACATTCAAATACAAATTAGGGGCGAATTTGTCATTCAAAAAGTGTGAATATCGTATTTGCAATTTATTTTCCTTAAGAGTCATATTTCACTTAGAAATACAAATTAGGGGCGAATTTGCCACTCAAAAAGTGTGAATATCGTATTTGCAATTTATTTTCTTTAAGAGTCATATTTCACATCCAAATACAAATTAGGTGCAAATTTGCCATTCAAAAAGTGTGAATATCGTATTTGCAATTTATTTTCCTTAAGAGTCATATTTCACTTAGAAATACAAATTAGGTGCGAATTTGTCAGTCAAAAAGTGTGAATATCGTATTTGCAATTTATTTTCCTTAAGATTCATATTTCACATCCAAATACAAATTAGGGGCGAATTTGCCTCTCAAAAAGTGTGAATATTGTATTTGCAACTTATTTTCATTAAGAGTACGTCATATTTCAGTTCGCAATACAAATTAGGGGCAAATTTGCCACTCAAAAAGTGTGAATATCGTATTTGCAACTTATTTTCCTTAAGAGTCATATTTCACTTCGAAATACAAATTAGGGGCAAATTTGCCACTCAAAAAGTGTGAATATCGTATTTGCAATTTATTTTCGTTAAGAGTCATATTTCACATCCAAATACAAATTAGGGGCAAATTTGCCACTAAAAATTGTGAATATCGTATTTGCGATTTATTTTCCTTAAGAGTCATATTTTACATCCAAATACAAATTAGGGGCAAATTTGCCACTTAAAAAGTGTGAATATCATATTTGCAATTTATTTTCCTTAAGAGTCATATTTCACATTCAAATACAAATTAGGGGCGAATTTGTCATTCAAAAAGTGTGAATATCGTATTTGCAATTTATTTTCCTTAAGAGTCATATTTCACTTAGAAATACAAATTAGGGGCGAATTTGCCACTCAAAAAGTGTGAATATCGTATTTGCAATTTATTTTCTTTAAGAGTCATATTTCACATCCAAATACAAATTAGGTGCAAATTTGCCATTCAAAAAGTGTGAATATCGTATTTGCAATTTATTTTCCTTAAGAGTCATATTTCACTTAGAAATACAAATTAGGTGCGAATTTGTCAGTCAAAAAGTGTGAATATCGTATTTGCAATTTATTTTCCTTAAGATTCATATTTCACATCCAAATACAAATTAGGGGCGAATTTGCCTCTCAAAAAGTGTGAATATTGTATTTGCAACTTATTTTCATTAAGAGTACGTCATATTTCAGTTCGCAATACAAATTAGGGGCAAATTTGCCACTCAAAAAGTGTGAATATCGTATTTGCAACTTATTTTCCTTAAGAGTCATATTTCACTTCGAAATACAAATTAGGGGGCGAATTTGTCACTCAAAAAGTGTGAATATCGTATATGCAATTTATTTTCCTTAAGAGTCATATTTCACATCCAAATACAAATTAGGGTAAATTTGCCACTAAAAATTGTGAATATCGTATTTGCGATTTATTTTCCTTAAGAGTCATATTTTACATCCAAATACAAATTAGTGGCAAATTTGCCACTAAAAAGTGTGAATATCGTATTTGCAACTTATTTTCCTTAAGAGTCATATTTCACATCTAAATACAAATTAGGGCGAATTTGACACTAAAAAAGTGTGAATATCGTATTTGCAAGTTATTTTCCTTAAGTATCAAATTTCACTTCGAAATACAAATTAGAGGCAAATTTGCTACTCAAAAAGTGTGAAAATAGTATTTGCAATTTATTTTCCTTAAGAGTCATATTTCACATCCAAATATAAATTAGGGGCAAATTTGCCACTTAAAAAGTGTGAATATCATATTTGCAATTTATTTTCTTTAAGAGTCATATTTCACATTCAAATACAAATTATGGGCGAATTTGTCAGTAAAAAAGTGTGAATATCGTATTTGCAATTTATTTTCCTTAAGAGTCATATTTCACTTAGAAATACAAATTAGGGGCGAATTTGCCACTCAAAAAGTGTGAATATCGTATTTGCAACTTATTTTCTTTAAGAGTCATCTTTCATTTCGAAATAGAAATTAGGGGCAAATTTGTCACTCAAAAAGTGTGAATATCGTATATGCAATTTATTTTCCTTAAGAGTCATATTTCACATCCAAATACAAATTAGGGGCGAATTTGGCTCTCAAAAAGTGTGAATATTGTATTTGCAACTTATTTTCATTAAGAGTACGTCATATTTCAGTTCGCAATACAAATTAGGGGCAAATATGCCACTCAAAAAGTGTGAATATCGTATTTGCAACTTATTTTCCTTAAGAGTCATATTTCACTTCGAAATACAAATTATGGGCAAATTTGCCACTCAAAAAGTGTGAATATCGTATTTGCAATTTATTTTCGTTAAGAGTCATATTTCACATCCAAATACAAATTAGGGGCAAATTTGCCACTAAAAATTGTGAATATCGTATTTGCGATTTATTTTCCTTAAGAGTCATATTTTACATCTAAATACAAATTAGGGGCAAATTTGCCACTAAAAAGTGTGAATATCGTATTTGCAATTTATTTTCCTTAAGAGTCATATTTCACATCCAAATACAAATTAGGGCGAATTTGCCACTAAAAAAGTGTGAATATCGTATTTACAAGTTATTTTCCTTAAGAGTCAAATTTCACTTCGAAATACAAATTAGAGGCAAATTTGCTACTCAAAAAGTGTGAAAATAGTATTTGCAATTTATTTTCCTAAATAGTCATATTTCACATCCAAATACAAATTAGGGGCAAATTTGCCACTTAAAAAGTGTGAATATCATATTTGCAATTTATTTTCTTTAAGAGTCATATTTCACATTCAAATACAAATTATGGGCGAATTTGTCAGTCAAAAAGTGTGAATATCGTATTTGCAATTTATTTTCCTTAAGAGTCATATTTCACTTAGAAATACAAATTAGGGGCGAATTTGCCACTCAAAAAGTGTGAATATCGTATTTGCAATTTATTTTCTTTAAGAGTCATATTTCACATCCAAATACAAATTAGGGGCAAATTTGCCATTCAAAAAGTGTGAATATCGTATTTGCAATTTATTTTCCTTAAGAGTCATATTTCACATCCAAATACAAATTAGGGGCGAATTTGCCACTCAAAAAGTGTGAATATTGTATTTGCAACTTATTTTCATTAAGAGTACGTCATATTTCAGTTCACAATACAAATTAGGGTCAAATTTGCCACTCAAAAAGTGTGAATATCGTATTTGCAACGTATTTTCCTAAAGAGTCATATTTTACTTCGAAATACAAATTATGGGCAAATTTGCCACTCAAAAAGTGTGAATATCGTATTTGCAATTTATTTTCTTTAAGAGTCATATTTCACATCCAAATACAAATTAGGGGCAAATTTGCCATTCAAAAAGTGTGAATATCGTATTTGCAATTTATTTTCCTTAAGAGTCATATTTCACATCCAAATACAAATTAGGGGCAAATTTGCCACTCAAAAAGTGTGAAAATAGTGTTTGCAATTTATTTTCCTTAGGAGTCATATTTCACTTCGAAATACAAATTAGGGGTAAATTTGCCACTCAAAAAGTGTGAATATCGTGTTTACAATTTATTTTCCTTAAGAGTCATTTTTCACATCCAAATTCAAATTAGGGCAAATTTGCCACTAAAAAGTGCGAATATCGTATTTGCAATTTATTTTCCTTAAGAGTCATATTTCACATCCAAATACAAATTAGGGCGAATTTGCCACTCAAAAAGTGTGAATATCGTATTTGCAAGTTATTTTCCTTAAGAGTCATATTTCACTTCGAAATACAAATTATGGGCAAATTTGCTACTCAAAAAGTGTGAAAATAGTATTTGCAATTTATTTTCCTTAAGAGTCTTATTTCACATCCAAATACAAATTAGGGGCAAATTTGCCACTTAAAAAGTGTGAATATCATATTTGCAATTTATTTTCTTTAAGAGTCATATTTCACATTCAAATACAAATTATGGGCGAATTTGTCAGTAAAAAAGTGTGAATATCGTATTTGCAATTTATTTTCCTTAAGTGTCATATTTCACTTAGAAATACAAATTAGGGGCGAATTTGCCACTCAAAAAGTGTGAATATCGTATTTGCAACTTATTTTCTTTAAGAGTCATTTTTCATTTCGAAATACAAATTAGGGGCAAATTTGTCACTCAAAAAGTGTGAATATCGTATATGCAATTTATTTTCCTTAAGAGTCATATTTCACATCCAAATACAAATTAGGGGCGAATTTGCCTCTCAAAAAGTGTGAATATTGTATTTGCAACTTATTTTCATTAAGAGTACGTCATATTTCAGTTCGCAATACAAATTAGGGGCAAATTTGCCACTCAAAAAGTGTGAATATCGTATTTGCAACTTATTTTCCTTAAGAGTCATATTTCACTTCGAAATACAAATTAGGGGCAAATTTGCCACTCAAAAAGTGTGAATATCGTATTTGCAATTTATTTTCGTTAAGAGTCATATTTCACATCCAAATACAAATTAGGGGCAAATTTGCCACTAAAAATTGTGAATACCGTATTTGCGATTTATTTTCCTTAAGAGTCATATTTTACATCCAAATACAAATTAGGGGCAAATTTGCCACTAAAAAGTGTGAATATCGTATTTGCAATTTATTTTCCTTAAGAGTCATATTTCACATCCAAATACAAATTAGGGCGAATTTGCCACTAAAAAAGTGTGAATATCGTATTTGCAAGTTATTTTCCTTAAGAGTCAAATTTCACTTCGAAATACAAATTAGAGGCAAATTTGCTACTCAAAAAGTGTGAAAATAGTATTTGCAATTTATTTTCCTTAAGAGTCATATTTCACATCCAAATACAAATTAGGGGCAAATTTGCCACTTAAAAAGTGTGAATATCATATTTGCAATTTATTTTCCTTAAGAGTCATATTTTACATTCAAATACAAATTAGGGGCGAATTTGTCAGTCAAAAAGTGTGAATATCGTATTTGCAATTTATTTTCCTTAAGAGTCATATTTCACTTAGAAATACAAATTAGGGGCGAATTTGCCACTCAAAAAGTGTGAATATCGTATTTGCAATTTATTTTTCTTTAAGAGTCATATTTCACATCCAAATACAAATTAGGTGCAAATTTGCCATTCAAAAAGTGTGAATATCGTATTTGCAATTTATTTTCCTTAAGATTCATATTTCACATCCAAATACAAATTAGGGGCGAATTTGCCTCTCAAAAAGTGTGAATATTGTATTTGCAACTTATTTTCATTAAGAGTACGTCATATTTCAGTTCGCAATACAAATTAGTGGCAAATTTGCCACTCAAAAAGTGTGAATATCGTATTTGCAACTTATTTTCCTTAAGAGTCATATTTCACTTCGAAATACAAATTAGGGGCAAATTTGCCACTCAAAAAGTGTGAATATCGTATTTGCAATTTATTTTCGTAAAGAGTCATATTTCACATCCAAATACAAATTAGGGCGAATTTGCCACTAAAAAAGTGTGAATATCGTATTTGCAAGTTTTTTTCCTTAAGAGTCAAATTTCACTTCGAAATACAAATTAGAGGCAAATTTGCTACTCAAAAAGTGTGAAAATAGTATTTGCAATTTATTTTCCTTAAGAGTCTTATTTCACATCCAAATACAAATTAGGGGCAAATTTGCCACTTAAAAAGTGTGAATATCATATTTGCAATTTATTTTCTTTAAGAGTCATATTTCACATTCAAATACAAATTATGGGCGAATTTGTCAGTAAAAAAGTGTTAATATCGTATTTGCAATTTATTTTCCTTAAGTGTCATATTTCACTTAGAAATACAAATTAGGGGCGAATTTGCCACTCAAAAAGTGTGAATATCGTATTTGCAACTTATTTTCTTTAAGAGTCATTTTTCATTTCGAAATACAAATTAGGGGCAAATTTGTCACTCAAAAAGTGTGAATATCGTATATGCAATTTATTTTCCTTAAGAGTCATATTTCACATCCAAATACAAATTAAGTGCGAATTTGCCTCTCAAAAAGTGTGAATATTGTATTTGCAACTTATTTTCATTAAGAGTACGTCATATTTCAGTTTGCAATACAAATTAGGGGCAAATTTGCCACTCAAAAAGTGTGAATATCGTATTTGCAACTTATTTTCCTTAAGAGTCATATTTCACTTCGAAATACAAATTAGGGGCAAATTTGCCACTCAAAAAGTGTGAATATCGTATTTGCAATTTATTTTCGTTAAGAGTCATATTTCACATCCAAATACAAATTAGGGGCAAATTTGCCACTAAAAATTGTGAATATCGTATTTGCGATTTATTTTCCTTAAGATTCATATTTCACATCCAAATACAAATTAGGGGCAAATTTGCCACTAAAAAGTGTGAATATCGTATTTGAATTTATTTTCCTTAAGAGTCATATTTCACATCCAAATACAAATTAGGGCGAATTTGCCACTAAAAAAGTGTGAATATCGTATTTGCAAGTTATTTTCCTTAAGAGTCAAATTTCACTTCGAAATACAAATTAGAGGCAAATTTGTTACTCAAAAAGTGTGAAAATAGTATTTGCAATTTATTTTCCTAAAGAGTCATATTTCACATCCAAATACAAATTAGGGGCAAATTTGCCACTTAAAAAGTGTGAATATCATATTTGCAATTTATTTTCTTTAAGAGTCATATTTCACATTCAAATACAAATTATGGGCGAATTTGTAAGTCAAAAAGTGTGAATATCGTATTTGCAATTTATTTTCCTTAAGAGTCATATTTCACTTAGAAATACAAATTAGGGGCGAATTTGCCACTCAAAAAGTGTGAATATCGTATTTGCAATTTATTTTCTTTAAGAGTCATATTTCACATCCAAATACAAATTAGGGGCAAATTTGTCATTCAAAAAGTGTGAATATCGTATTTGCAATTTATTTTCCTTAAGAGTCATATTTCACATCCAAATACAAATTAGGGGCGAATTTGCCACTCAAAAAGTGTGAATATTGTATTTGCAACTTATTTTCATTAAGAGTACGTCATATTTCAGTTCACAATACAAATTAGGGTCAAATTTGCCACTCAAAAAGTGTGAATATCGTATTTGCAACGTATTTTCCTAAAGAGTCATATTTTACTTCGAAATACAAATTATGGGCAAATTTGCCACTCAAAAAGTGTGAATATCGTATTTGCAATTTATTTTCTTTAAGAGTCATATTTCACATCCAAATACAAATTAGGGGCAAATTTGCCATTCAAAAAGTGTGAATATCGTATTTGCAATTTATTTTCCTTAAGAGTCATATTTCACATCCAAATACAAATTAGGGGCAAATTTGGCACTCAAAAAGTGTGAAAATAGTGTTTGCAATTTATTTTCCTTAGGAGTCATATTTCACTTCGAAATACAAATTAGGGGTAAATTTGCCACTCAAAAAGTGTGAATATCGTGTTTACAATTTATTTTCCTTAAGAGTCATATTTCACATCCAAATTCAAATTAGGGCAAATTTGCCACTAAAAAGTGCGAATATCGTATTTGCAATTTATTTTCCTTAAGAGTCATATGTCACATCCAAATACAAATTAGGGCAAATTTGCCACTCAAAAAGTGTGAATATCGTATTTGCAAATTATTTTCCTTAAGAGTCATATTTCACTTCGAAATACAAATTATGGGCAAATTTGCCACTCAATAAGTGTGAAAATAGTATTTGCAATTTATTTTCCTTAAAAGTCATATTTCACATCCAAATATACAAATTAGGGGCAAATTTGCCACTTAAAAAATGTGAATATCATATTTGCAATTCATTTTCATTAAGAGTCATATTTCACATTCAAATACAAATTAGGGGCGAATTTGTCAGTCAAAAAGTGTGAATTTCGTATTTGCAATTTATTTTCCTTAAGAGTCATATTTCACTTAGAAATACAAATTAGGGGCGAATTTGCCACTCAAAAAGTGTGAATATCGTATTTGCTATTTATTTTTCTTTAAGAGTCATATTTCACATCCAAATACAAATTAGGTGCAAATTTGCCATTCAAAAAGTGTGAATATCGTATTTGCAATTTATTTTCCTTAAGAGTCATATTTCACATCCAAATACAAATTAGGGGCGAATTTGCCTCTCAAAAAGTGTGAATATTGTATTTGCAACTTATTTTCATTAAGAGTACGTCATATTTCAGTTCGCAATACAAATTAGGGGCAAATTTGCCACTCAAAAAATGTGAATATCGTATTTGCAACTTATTTTCCTTAAGAGTCATATTTCACTTCGAAATACAAATTAGGGGCAAATTTGCCACTCAAAAAGTGTGAATATCGTATTTGCAATTTATTTTCGTTAAGAGTCATATTTCACATCCAAATACAAATTAGGGGCAAATTTGCCACTAAAAATTGCGAATATCGTATTTGCGATTTATTTCCTTAATAGTCATATTTTACATCCAAATACAAATTAGGGGCAAATTTGCCACTAAAAAGTGTGAATATCGTATTTGCAATTTATTTTCCTTAAGAGTCATATTTCACATCCAAATACAAATTAGGGCGAATTTGCCACTAAAAAAGTGTGAATATCGTATTTGCAAGTTATTTTCCTTAAGAGTCAAATTTCACTTCGAAATACAAATTAGAGGCAAATTTGCTACTCAAAAAGTGTGAAAATAGTATTTGAAATTTATTTTCCTTAAGAGTCATATTTCACATCCAAATACAAATTAGGGGCAAATTTGCCACTTAAAAAGTGTGAATATCATATTTGCAATTTCTTTTCCTTAAGAGTCATATTTCACATTCAAATACAAATTAGGGGCGAATTTGTCAGTCAAAAAGTGTGAATATCGTATTTGCAATTTATTTTCCTTAAGAGTCATATTTCACTTATAAATACAAATTAGGGGCGAATTTGCCACTCAAAAAGTGTGAATATCGTATTTGCAATTTATTTTCTTTAAGAGTCATATTTCACATCCAAATACAAATTAGGTGCAAATTTGCCATTCAAAAAGTGTGAATATCGTATTTGCAATTTATTTTCCTTAAGAGTCATATTTCACATCCAAATACAAATTAGGGGCGAATTTGCCTCTCAAAAAGTGTGAATATTGTATTTGTAACTTATTTTCATTAAGAGTACGTCATATTTCAGTTCGCAATACAAATTAGGGGCAAATTTGTCACTCAAAAAGTGTGAATATCGTATTTGCAACTTATTTTCCTTAAGATCATATTTCACTTCGAAATACAAATTAGGGGCAAATTTGCCACTCAAAAAGTGTGAATATCGTATTTGCAATTTATTTTCGTTAAGAGTCATATTTCACATCCAAATACAAATTAGGGGCAAATTTGCCACTAAAAATTGTGAATATCGTATTTGCGATTTATTTTCCTTAAGAGTCATATTTTACATCCAAATACAAATTAGGGGCAAATTTGCCACTAAAAAGTGTGAATATCGTATTTGCAATTTATTTTCCTTAAGAGTCATATTTCACATCCAAATACAAATTAGGGCGAATTTGCCACTAAAAAAGTGTGAATATCGTATTTGCAAGTTATTTTCCTTAAGAGTCAAATTTCACTTCGAAATACAAATTAGAGGCAAATTTGCTACTCAAAAAGTGTGAAAATAGTATTTGCTATTTATTTTTCTTAAGAGTCATATTTCACATCCAAATACAAATTAGGGGCAAATTTGCCACTAAAAAGTGTGAATATCGTATTTGCAATTTATTTTCCTTAAGAGTCATATTTCACATCCAAATACAAATTAGGGTGAATTTGCCACTAAAAAAGTGTGAATATCGTATTTGCAAGTTATTTTCCTTAAGAGTCAAATTTCACTTCGAAATACAAATTAGAGGCAAATTTGCTACTCAAAAAGTGTGAAAATAGTATTTGCAATTTATTTTCCTTAAGAGTCATATTTCACATCCAAATACAAATTAGGGGCAAATTTGCCACTTAAAAAGTGTGAATATCATATTTGCAATTTATTTTCTTTAAGAGTCATATTTCACATTCAAATACAAATTATGGGCGAATTTGTCAGTCAAAAAGTGTGAATATCGTATTTGCAATTTATTTTCCTTAAGAGTCATATTTCACTTAGAAATACAAATTAGGGGCGAATTTGCCACTCAAAAAGTGTGAATATCGTATTTGCAACTTATTTTCTTTAAGAGTCATTTTTCATTTCGAAATACAAATTAGGGGCAAATTTGTCACTCAAAAAGTGTGAATATCGTATATGCAATTTATTTTCCTTAAGAGTCATATTTCACATCCAAATACAAATTAGGGGCGAATTTGCCTCTCAAAAAGTGTGAATATTGTATTTGCAACTTATTTTCATTAAGAGTACGTCATATTTCAGTTCGCAATACAAATTAGGGGCAAATTTGCCACTCAAAAAGTGTGAATATCGTATTTGCAACTTATTTTCCTTAAGAGTCATATTTCACTTCGAAATACAAATTAGGGGCAAATTTGTCACTCAAAAAGTGTGAATATCGTATTTGCAATTTATTTTCGTTAAGAGTCATATTTCACATCCAAATACAAATTAGGGGCAAATTTGCCACTAAAAATTGTGAATATCGTATTTGCGATTTATTTTCCTTAAGAGTCATATTTTACATCCAAATACAAATTAGGGGAAAATTTGCCACTAAAAAGTGTGAATATCGTATTTTCAATTTATTTTCCTTAAGAGTCATATTTCACATCCAAATACAAATTAGGGCGAATTTGCCACTAAAAAAGTGTGAATATCGTATTTGCAAGTTATTTTCCTTAAGAGTCAAATTTCACTTCGAAATACAAATTAGAGGCAAATTTGCTACTCAAAAAGTGTGAAAATAGTATTTGCAATTTATTTTCCTTAAGAGTCATATTTCACATCCAAATACAAATTAGGGGCAAATTTGCCACTTAAAAAGTGTGAATATCATATTTGCGATTTATTTTCTTTAAGAGTCATATTTCACATTCATATACAAATTATGGGCGAATTTGTCAGTAAAAAAGTGTGAATATCGTATTTGCAATTTATTTTTCTTAAGAGTCATATTTCACTTAGAAATACAAATTAGGGGCGAATTTGCCACTCAAAAAGTGTGAATATCGTATTTGCAACTTATTTTCTTTAAGAGTCATCTTTCATTTCGAAATACAAATTAGGGGCAAATTTGTCACTCAAAAAGTGTGAATATCGTATATGCAATTTATTTTCCTTAAGAGTCATATTTCACATCCAAATAGAAATTAGAGGCGAATTTGCCTCTCAAAAAGTGTGAATATTGTATTTGCAACTTATTTTCATTAAGAGTACGTCATATTTCAGTTCGCAATACAAATTAGGGGCAAATTTGCCACTCAAAAAGTGTGAATATCGTATTTGCAACTTATTTTCCTTAAGAGTCATATTTCACTTCGAAATACAAATTAGGGGCAAATTTGCCACTCAAAAAGTGTGAATATCGTATTTGCAATTTATTTTCGTTAAGAGTCATATTTCACATCCAAATACAAATTAGGGGCAAATTTGCCACTAAAAATTGTGAATATCGTATTTGCGATTTATTTTCCTTAAGAGTCATATTTTACATCCAAATACAAATTAGGGGCAAATTTGCCACTAAAAAGTGTGAATATCGTATTTGCAATTTATTTTCCTTAAGAGTCATATTTCACATCCAAATACAAATTAGGGCGAATTTGCCACTAAAAAAGTGTGAATATCGTATTTGCAAGTTATTTTCCTTAAGAGTTAAATTTCACTTCGAAATACAAATTAGAGGCAAATTTGCTAATTAAAAAGTGTGAAAATAGTATTTGCAATTTATTTTCCTTAAGAGTCATATTTCACATCCAAATACAAATTAGGGGCAAATTTGCCACTTAAAAAGTGTGAATATCATATTTGCAATTTATTTTTTTTAAGAGTCATATTTCACATTCAAATACAAATTATGGGCGAATTTGTCAGTAAAAAAGTGAGAATATTGTATTTGCCTTTTTTTTTTTCCTTAAGTGTCATATTTCACTTAGAAATACAAATTAGGGGTGAATTTGCCACTCAAAAAGTGTGAATATCGTATTTGCAACTTATTTTCTTTAAGAGTCATTTTTCATTTCGAAATACAAATTAGGGGCAAATTTGTCACTCAAAAAGTGTGAATATCTTATATGCAATTTATTTTCCTTAAGAGTCATATTTCACATCCAAATACAAATTAGGGGCGAATTTGCCACTAAAAATTGTGAATATCGTATTTCCGATTTATTTTCCTTAAGAGTCATATTTCACATCCAAATACAAATTAGGGCGAATTTGCCACTAAAAAAGTGTGAATATCGTATTTGCAAGTTATTTTCCTTAAGAGTCAAATTTCACTTCGAAATACAAATTAGAGGCAAATTTGCTACTCAAAAAGTGTGAAAATAGTATTTGCAATTTATTTTCCTTAAGAGTCATATTTCACATCCAAATACAAATTAGGGGCAAATTTGCCACTTAAAAAGTGTGAATATCATATTTGCAATTTATTTTCTTTAAGAGTCATATTTCACATTCAAATACAAATTAGGGGCGAATTTGTCAGTCAAAAAGTGTGAATATCGTATTTGCAATTTATTTTCCTTAAGAGTCATATTTCACTTAGAAATACAAATTGGGGGCGAATTTGCCACTCAAAAAGTGTGAATATCGTATTTGCAATTTATTTTCTTTAAGAGTCATATTTCACATCCAAATACAAATTAGGTGCAAATTTGCCATTCAAAAAGTGTGAATATCGTATTTGCAATTTATTTTCCTTAAGAGTAATATTTCACATCCAAATACAAATTAGGGGCGAATTTGCCTCTCAAAAAGTGTGAATATTGTATTTGCAACTTATTTTCATTAAGAGTACGTCATATTTCAGTTCGCAATACAAATTAGGGGCAAATTTGCCACTCAAAAAGTGTGAATATCGTATTTGCAACTTATTTTCCTTAACAGTCATATTTCACTTCGAAATACAAATTAGGGGCAAATTTGCCACTCAAAAAGTGTGAATATCGTATTTGCAATTTATTTTCGTTAAGAGTCATATTTCACATCCAAATACAAATTAGGGGCAAATTTGCCACTAAAAATTGTGAATATCGTATTTGCGATTTATTTTCCTTAAGAGTCATATTTTACATCTAAATACAAATTAGGGGCAAATTTGCCACTAAAAAGTGTGAATATCGTATTTGCAATTTATTTTCCTTAAGAGTCATATTTCACATCCAAATACAAATTAGGGCGAATTTGCCACTAAAAAAGTGTGAATATCGTATTTACAAGTTATTTTCCTTAAGAGTCAAATTTCACTTCGAAATACAAATTAGAGGCAAATTTGCTACTCAAAAAGTGTGAAAATAGTATTTGCAATTTATTTTCCTAAATAGTCATATTTCACATCCAAATACAAATTAGGGGCAAATTTGCCACTTAAAAAGTGTGAATATAATATTTGCAATTTATTTTCTTTAAGAGTCATATTTCACATTCAAATACAAATTATGGGCGAATTTGTCAGTCAAAAAGTGTGAATATCGTATTTGCAATTTATTTTCCTTAAGAGTCATATTTCACTTAGAAATACAAATTAGGGGCGAATTTGCCACTCAAAAAGTGTGAATATCGTATTTGCAATTTATTTTCTTTAAGAGTCATATTTCACATCAAAATACAAATTAGGGGCAAATTTGCCATTCAAAAAGTGTGAATATCGTATTTGCAATTTATTTTCCTTAAGAGTCATATTTCACATCCAAATACAAATTAGGGGCGAATTTGCCACTCAAAAAGTGTGAATATTGTATTTGCAACTTATTTTCATTAAGAGTACGTCATATTTCAGTTCACAATACAAATTAGGGTCAAATTTGCCACTAAAAAAGTGTGAATATCGTATTTGCAACGTATTTTCCTAAAGAGTCATATTTTACTTCGAAATACAAATTATGGGCAAATTTGCCACTCAAAAAGTGTGAATATCGTATTTGCAATTTATTTTCTTTAAGAGTCATATTTCACATCCAAATACAAATTAGGGGCAAATTTGCCATTCAAAAAGTGTGAATATCCTATTTGCAATTTATTTTCCTTAAGAGTCATATTTCACATCCAAATACAAATTAGGGGCAAATTTGCCACTCAAAAAGTGTGAAAATAGTGTTTGCAATTTATTTTCCTTAGGAGTCATATTTCACTTCGAAATACAAATTAGGGGTAAATTTGCCACTCAAAAAGTGTGAATATCGTGTTTACAATTTATTTTCCTTAAGAGTCATATTTCACATCCAAATTCAAATTAGGGCAAATTTGCCACTAAAAAGTGCGAATATCGTATTTGCAATTTATTTTCCTTAAGAGTCATATTTCACATCCAAATACAAATTAGGGCAAATTTGCCACTCAAAAAGTGTGAATATCGTATTTGCAAGTTATTTTCCTTAAGAGTCATATTTCACATTCAAATACAAATTAGGGGCGAATTTGTCAGTCAAAAAGTGTGAATATCGTATTTGCAATTTATTTTCCTTAAGAGTCATATTTCACTTAGAAATACAAATTGGGGGCGAATTTGCCACTTAAAAAGTGTGAATATCATATTTGCAATTTATTTTCATTAAGAGTCATATTTCACATTCAAATACAAATTAGGGGCGAATTTGTCAGTCAAAAAGTGTGAATATCGTATTTGCAATTTATTTTCCTTAAGAGTCATATTTCACTTAGAAATACAAATTAGGGGCGAATTTGCCACTCAAAAAGTGTGAATATCGTATTTGCAATTTATTTTCTTTAAGAGTCATATTTCACATCCAAATACAAATTAGGTGCAAATTTGCCATTCAAAAAGTGTGAATATCGTATTTGCAATTTATTTTCCTTAAGAGTCATATTTCACATCCAAATACAAATTAGGGGCGAATTTGCCTCTCAAAAAGTGTGAATATTGTATTTGCAACTTATTTTCATTAAGAGTACGTCATATTTCAGTTCGCAATACAAATTAGGGGCAAATTTGCCACTCAAAAAGTGTGAATATCGTATTTGCAACTTATTTTCCTTAACAGTCATATTTCACTTCGAAATACAAATTAGGGGCAAATTTGCCACTCAAAAAGTGTGAATATCGTATTTGCAATTTATTTTCGTTAAGAGTCATATTTCACATCCAAATACAAATTAGGGGCAAATTTGCCACTAAAAATTGTGAATATCGTATTTGCGATTTATTTTCCTTAAGAGTCATATTTTCACATCCAAATACAAATTAGGGGCAAATTTGCCACTTAAAAAGTGTGAATATCGTATTTGCAATTTATTTTCCTTAAGAGTCATATTTCACATCCAAATACAAATTAGGGCGAATTTGCCACTAAAAAAGTGTGAATATCGTATTTGCAAGTTATTTTCCTTAATAGTCAAATTTCACTTCGAAATACAAATTAGAGGCAAATTTGCTACTCAAAAAGTGTGAAAATATTATTTGCAATTTATTTTCCTTAAGAGTCATATTTCACATCCAAATACAAATTAGGGGCAAATTTGCCACTTAAAAAGTGTGAATATCATATTTGCAATTTATTTTCCTTAAGAGTCATATTTTACATTCAAATACAAATTAGGGGCGAATTTGTCAGTCAAAAAGTGTGAATATCGTATTTGCAATTTATTTTCTTTAAGAGTCATATTTCACTTAGAAATACAAATTAGGGGCGAATTTGCCACTCAAAAAGTGTGAATATCGTATTTGCAATTTATTTTCTTTAAGAGTCATATTTCACATCCAAATACAAATTAGGTGCAAATTTGCCATTCAAAAAGTGTGAATATCGTATTTGCAATTTATTTTCCTTAAGATTCATATTTCACATCCAAATACAAATTAGGGGCGAATTTGCCTCTCAAAAAGTGTGAATATTGTATTTGCAACTTATTTTCATTAAGAGTACGTCATATTTCAGTTTGCAATACAAATTAGTGGCAAATTTGCCACTCAAAAAGTGTGAATATCGTATTTGCAACTTATTTTCCTTAAGAGTCATATTTCACTTCGAAATACAAATTAGGGGCAAATTTGCCACTCAAAAAGTGTGAATATCGTATTTGCAATTTATTTTCGTAAAGAGTCATATTTCACATCCAAATACAAATTAGGGCGAATTTGCCACTAAAAAAGTGTGAATATCGTATTTGCAAGTTATTTTCCTTAAGAGTCAAATTTCACTTCGAAATACAAATTAGAGGCAAATTTGCTACTCAAAAAGTGTGAAAATAGTATTTGCAATTTATTTTCCTTAAGAGTCTTATTTCACATCCAAATACAAATTAGGGGCAAATTTGCCACTTAAAAAGTGTGAATATCATATTTGCAATTTATTTTCTTTAAGAGTCATATTTCACATTCAAATACAAATTATGGGCGAATTTGTCAGTAAAAAAGTGTGAATATCGTATTTGCAATTTATTTTCCTTAAGTGTCATATTTCACTTAGAAATACAAATTAGGGGCGAATTTGCCACTCAAAAAGTGTGAATATCGTATTTGCAACTTATTTTCTTTAAGAGTCATTTTTCATTTCGAAATACAAATTAGGGGCAAATTTGTCACTCAAAAAGTGTGAATATCGTATATGCAATTTATTTTCCTTAAGAGTCATATTTCACATCCAAATACAAATTAGGGGCGAATTTGCCTCTCAAAAAGTGTGAATATTGTATTTGCAACTTATTTTCATTAAGAGTACGTCATATTTCAGTTCGCAATACAAATTAGGGGCAAATTTGCCACTCAAAAAGTGTGAATATCGTATTTGCAACTTATTTTCCTTAAGAGTCATATTTCACTTCGAAATACAAAGTAGGGGCAAATTTGCCACTCAAAAAGTGTGAATATCGTATTTGCAATTTATTTTCGTTAAGAGTCATATTTCACATCCAAATACAAATTAGGGGCAAATTTGCCACTAAAAATTGTGAATATCGTATTTGCGATTTATTTTCCTTAAGAGTCATATTTCACATCCAAATACAAATTAGGGGCAAATTTGCCACTAAAAAGTGTGAATATCGTATTTGAATTTATTTTCCTTAAGAGTCATATTTCACATCCAAATACAAATTAGGGCGAATTTGCCACTAAAAAAGTGTGAATATCGTATTTGCAAGTTATTTTCCTTAAGAGTCAAATTTCACTTCGAAATACAAATTAGAGGCAAATTTGTTACTCAAAAAGTGTGAAAATAGTATTTGCAATTTATTTTCCTAAAGAGTCATATTTCACATCCAAATACAAATTATGGGCAAATTTGCCACTTAAAAAGTGTGAATATCATATTTGCAATTTATTTTCTTTAAGAGTCATATTTCACATTCAAATACAAATTATGGGCGAATTTGTCAGTCAAAAAGTGTGAATATCGTATTTGTAATTTATTTTCCTTAAGAGTCATATTTCACTTAGAAATACAAATTAGGGGCGAATTTGCCACTCAAAAAGTGTGAATATCGTATTTGCAATTTATTTTCTTTAAGAGTCATATTTTACATCCAAATACAAATTAGGGGCAAATTTGTCATTCAAAAAGTGTGAATATCCTATTTGCAATTTATTTTCCTTAAGAGTCATATTTCACATCCAAATACAAATTAGGGGCGAATTTGCCACTCAAAAAGTGTGAATATTGTATTTGCAACTTATTTTTATTAAGAGTACGTCATATTTCAGTTCACAATACAAATTAGGGTCAAATTTGCCACTCAAAAAGTGTGAATATCGTATTTGCAACGTATTTTCCTAAAGAGTCATATTTTACTTCGAAATACAAATTATGGGCAAATTTGCCACTCAAAAAGTGTGAATATCGTATTTGCAATTTATTTTCTTTAAGAGTCATATTTCACATCCAAATACAAATTAGGGGAAAATTTGCCATTCAAAAAGTGTGAATATCGTATTTGCAATTTATTTTCCTTAAGAGTCATATTTCACATCCAAATAAAAATTAGGGGCAAATTTGGCACTCAAAAAGTGTGAAAATAGTGTTTGCAATTTATTTTCCTTAGGAGTCATATTTCACTTCGAAATACAAATTAGGGGTAAATTTGCCACTCAAAAAGTGTGAATATCGTGTTTACAATTTATTTTCCTTAAGAGTCATATTTCACATCCAAATTCAAATTAGGGCAAATTTGCCACTAAAAAGTGCGAATATCGTATTTGCAATTTATTTTCCTTAAGAGTCATATGTCACATCCAAATACAAATTAGGGCAAATTTGCCACTCAAAAAGTGTGAATATCGTATTTGCAAATTATTTTCCTTAAGAGTCATATTTCACTTCGAAATACAAATTATGGGCAAATTTGCCACTCAATAAGTGTGAAAATAGTATTTGCAATTTATTTTCCTTAAGAGTCATATTTCACATCCAAATACAAATTAGGGGCAAATTTGCCACTTAAAAAGTGTGAATATCATATTTGCAATTTCTTTTCCTTAAGAGTCATATTTCACATTCAAATACAAATTAGGGGCGAATTTGTCAGTCAAAAAGTGTGAATTTCGTATTTGCAATTTATTTTCCTTAAGAGTCATATTTCACTTAGAAATACAAATTAGGGGCGAATTTGCCACTCAAAAAGTGTGAATATCGTATTTGCAATTTATTTTCTTTAAGAGTCATATTTCACATCCAAATACAAATTAGGTGCAAATTTGCCATTCAAAAATTGTGAATATCGTATTTGCAATTTATTTTCCTTAAGAGTCATATTTCACATCCAAATACAAATTAGGGGCGAATTTGCCTCTCAAAAAGTGTGAATATTGTATTTGCAACTTATTTTCATTAAGAGTACGTCATATTTCAGTTCGCAATACAAATTAGGGGCAAATTTGCCACTCAAAAAGTGTGAATATCGTATTTGCAACTTATTTTCCTTAAGAGTCATATTTCACTTCGAAATACAAATTAGGGGCAAATTTGCCACTCAAAAAGTGTGAATATCGTATTTGCAATTTATTTTCGTTAAGAGTCATATTTCACATCCAAATACAAATTAGGGGCAAATTTGCCACTAAAAATTGTGAATATCGTATTTGCGATTTATTTTCCTTAAGAGTCATATTTTACATCCAAATACAAATTAGGGGCAAATTTGCCACTAAAAAGTGTGAATATCGTATTTGCAATTTATTTTCCTTAAGAGTCATATTTCACATTCAAATACAAATTAGGGCGAATTTGCCACTAAAAAAGTGTGAATATCGTATTTGCAAGTTATTTTCCTTAAGAGACAAATTTCACTTCGAAATACAAATTAGAGGCAAATTTGCTACTCAAAAAGTGTGAAAATAGTATTTGCAATTTATTTTCCTTAAGAGTCATATTTCACATCCAAATACAAATTAGGGGCAAATTTGCCACTTAAAAAGTGTGAATATCATATTTGCAATTTCTTTTCCTTAAGAGTCATATTTCACATTCAAATACAAATTAGGGGCGAATTTGTCAGTCAAAAAGTGTGAATATCGTATTTGCAATTTATTTTCCTTAAGAGTCATATTTCACTTAGAAATACAAATTAGGGGCGAATTTGCCACTCAAAAAGTGTGAATATCGTATTTGCAATTTATTTTCTTTAAGAGTCATATTTCACATCCAAATACAAATTAGGTGCAAATTTGCCATTCAAAAAGTGTGAATATCGTATTTGCAATTTATTTTCCTTAAGAGTCATATTTCACATCCAAATACAAATTAGGGGCGAATTTGCCTCTCAAAAAGTGTGAATATTGTATTTGCAACTTATTTTCATTAAGAGTACGTCATATTTCAGTTCGCAATACAAATTAGGGGCAAATTTGCCACTCAAAAAGTGTGAATATCGTATTTGCAACTTATTTTCCTTAAGAGTCATATTTCACTTCGAAATACAAATTAGGGGCAAATTTGCCACTCAAAAAGTGTGAATATCGTATTTGCAATTTATTTTCGTTAAGAGTCATATTTCACATCCAAATACAAATTAGGGGCAAATTTGCCACTAAAAATTGTGAATATCGTATTTGCGATTTATTTTCCTTAAGAGTCATATTTTACATCCAAATACAAATTAGGGGCAAATTTGCCACTAAAAAGTGTGAATATCGTATTTGCAATTTATTTTCCTTAAGAGTCATATTTCACATTCAAATACAAATTAGGGCGAATTTGCCACTAAAAAAGTGTGAATATCGTATTTGCAAGTTATTTTCCTTAAGAGTCAAATTTCACTTCGAAATACAAATTAGAGGCAAATTTGCTACTCAAAAAGTGTGAAAATAGTATTTGCAATTTATTTTCCTTAAGAGTCATATTTCACATCCAAATACAAATTAGGGGCAAATTTGCCACTTAAAAAGTGTGAATATCATATTTGCAATTTCTTTTCCTTAAGAGTCATATTTCACATTCAAATACAAATTAGGGGCGAATTTGTCAGTCAAAAAGTGTGAATATCGTATTTGCAATTTATTTTCCTTAAGAGTCATATTTCACTTAGAAATACAAATTAGGGGCGAATTTGCCACTCAAAAAGTGTGAATATCGTATTTGCAATTTATTTTCTTTAAGAGTCATATTTCACATCCAAATACAAATTAGGTGCAAATTTGCCATTCAAAAAGTGTGAATATCGTATTTGCAATTTATTTTCCTTAAGAGTCATATTTCACATCCAAATACAAATTAGGGGCGAATTTGCCTCTCAAAAAGTGTGAATATTGTATTTGCAACTTATTTTCATTAAGAGTACGTCATATTTCAGTTCGCAATACAAATTAGGGGCAAATTTGCCACTCAAAAAGTGTGAATATCGTATTTGCAACTTATTTTCCTTAAGAGTCATATTTCACTTCGAAATACAAATTAGGGGCAAATTTGCCACTCAAAAAGTGTGAATATCGTATTTGCAATTTATTTTCGTTAAGAGTCATATTTCACATCCAAATACAAATTAGGGGCAAATTTGCCACTAAAAATTGTGAATATCGTATTTGCGATTTATTTTCCTTAAGAGTCATATTTTACATCCAAATACAAATTAGGGGCAAATTTGCCACTAAAAAGTGTGAATATCGTATTTGCAATTTATTTTCCTTAAGAGTCATATTTCACATTCAAATACAAATTAGGGCGAATTTGCCACTAAAAAAGTGTGAATATCGTATTTGCAAGTTATTTTCCTTAAGAGTCAAATTTCACTTCGAAATACAAATTAGAGGCAAATTTGCTACTCAAAAAGTGTGAAAATAGTATTTGCAATTTATTTTCCTTAAGAGTCATATTTCACATCCAAATACAAATTAGGGGCAAATTTGCCACTTAAAAAGTGTGAATATCATATTTGCAATTTCTTTTCCTTAAGAGTCATATTTCACATTCAAATACAAATTAGGGGCGAATTTGTCAGTCAAAAAGTGTGAATATCGTATTTGCAATTTATTTTCCTTAAGAGTCATATTTCACTTAGAAATACAAATTAGGGCGAATTTGCCACTCAAAAAGTGTGAATATCGTATTTGCAATTTATTTTCTTTAAGAGTCATATTTCACATCCAAATACAAATTAGGTGCAAATTTGCCATTCAAAAAGTGTGAATATCGTATTTGCAATTTATTTTCCTTAAGAGTCATATTTCACATCCAAATACAAATTAGGGGCGAATTTACCTCTCAAAAAGTGTGAATATTGTATTTGCAACTTATTTTCATTAAGAGTACGTCATATTTCAGTTCGCAATACAAATTAGGGGCAAATTTGCCACTCAAAAAGTGTGAATATCGTATTTGCAACTTATTTTCCTTAAGAGTCATATTTCACTTCGAAATACAAATTAGGGGCAAATTTGCCACTCAAAAAGTGTGAATATCGTATTTGCAATTTATTTTCGTTAAGAATCATATTTCACATCCAAATACAAATTAGGGGCAAATTTGCCACAAAAAATTGTGAATATCGTATTTGCGATTTATTTTCCTTAAGAGTCATATTTTACATCCAAATACAAATTAGGGGCAAATTTGCCACTAAAAAGTGTGAATATCGTATTTGCAATTTATTTTCCTTAAGAGTCATATTTCACATCCAAATACAAATTAGGGGCAAATTTGCCACTAAAAATTTTGAATATCGTATTTGCGATTTATTTTCCTTAAGAGTCATATTTTACATCCAAATACAAATTAGGGGCAAATTTGCCACTAAAAAGTGTGAATATCGTATTTGCAATTTATTTTCCTTAAGAGTCATATTTCACATCCAAATACAAATTAGGGCGAATTTGCCACTAAAAAAGTGTGAATATCGTATTTGCAAGTTATTTTCCTTAAGAGTCAAATTTCACTTCGAAATACAAATTAGAGGCAAATTTGCTACTCAAAAAGTGTGAAAATAGTATTTGCTATTTATTTTTCTTAAGAGTCATATTTCACATCCAAATACAAATTAGGGGAAAATTTGCCACTCAAAAAGTGTGAATATCGTATTTGCAATTTATTTTATTTAAGAGTCATATTTCACATACAAATACAAATTAGGGCGAATTTGCTACTAAAAAAGTGTGAATATCGTATTTGCAAGTTATTTTCCTTAAGAGTCAAATTTCACTTCGAAATACAAATTAGAGGCAAATTTGCTACTCAAAAAGTGTGAAAATAGTATTTGCAATTTATTTTCCTTAAGAGTCATATTTCACATCCAAATACAAATTAGGGGCAAATTTGCCACTTAAAAAGTGTGAATATCATATTTGCAATTTATTTTCTTTAAGAGTCATATTTCACATTCAAATACAAATTATGGGCGAATTTGTCAGTAAAAAAGTGTGAATATCGTATTTGCAATTTATTTTCCTTAAGAGTCATATTTCACTTAGAAATACAAATTAGGGGCGAATTTGCCACTCAAAAAGTGTGAATATCGTATTTGCAACTTATTTTCTTTAAGAGTCATTTTTCATTTCGAAATACAAATTAGGGGCAAATTTGTCACTCAAAAAGTGTGAATATCGTATATGCAATTTATTTTCCTTAAGAGTCATATTTCACATCCAAATACAAATTAGGGGCGAATTTGCCTCTCAAAAAGTGTGAATATTGTATTTGCAACTTATTTTCATTAAGAGTACGTCATATTTCAGTTCGCAATACAAATTAGGGGCAAATTTGCCACTCAAAAAGTGTGAATATCGTATTTGCAACTTATTTTCCTTAAGAGTCATATTTCACATCCAAATACAAATTAGGGGCAAATTTGTCACTCAAAAAGTGTGAATATCGTATTTGCAATTTATTTTCGTTAAGAGTCATATTTCACATCCAAATACAAATTAGGGGCAAATTTGCCACTAAAAATTGTGAATATCGTATTTGCCATTTATTTTCCTTAAGAGTCATATTTTACATCCAAATACAAATTAGGGGAAAATTTGCCACTAAAAAGTGTGAATATCGTATTTTCAATTTATTTTCCTTAAGAGTCATATTTCACATCCAAATACAAATTAGGGCGAATTTGCCACTAAAAAAGTGTGAATATCGTATTTGCAAGTTATTTTCCTTAAGAGTCAAATTTCACTTCGAAATACAAATTAGAGGCAAATTTGCTACTCAAAAAGTGTGAAAATAGTATTTGCAATTTATTTTCCTTAAGAGTCATATTTCACATCCAAATACAAATTAGGGGCAAATTTGCCACTTAAAAATTGTGAATATCATATTTGCGATTTATTTTCTTTAAGAGTCATATTTCACATTCATATACAAATTATGGGCGAATTTGTCAGTAAAAAAGTGTGAATATCGTATTTGCAATTTATTTTTCTTAAGAGTCATATTTCACTTAGAAATACAAATTAGGGGCGAATTTGCCACTCAAAAAGTGTGAATATCGTATTTGCAACTTATTTTCTTTAAGAGTCATCTTTCATTTCGAAATACAAATTAGGGGCAAATTTGTCACTCAAAAAGTGTGAATATCGTATATGCAATTTATTTTCCTTAAGAGTCATATTTCACATCCAAATACAAATTAGGGGCGAATTTGCCTCTCAAAAAGTGTGAATATTGTATTTGCAACTTATTTTCATTAAGAGTACGTCATATTTCAGTTCGCAATACAAATTAGGGGCAAATTTGCCACTCAAAAAGTGTGAATATCGTATTTGCAACTTATTTTCCTTAAGAGTCATATTTCACTTCGAAATACAAATTAGGGGCAAATTTGCCACTCAAAAAGTGTGAATATCGTATTTGCAATTTATTTTCGTTAAGAGTCATATTTCACATCCAAATACAAATTAGGGGCAAATTTGCCACTAAAAATTGTGAATATCGTATTTGCGATTTATTTTCCTTAAGAGTCATATTTTACATCCAAATACAAATTAGGGGCAAATTTGCCACTAAAAAGTGTGAATATCGTATTTGCAATTTATTTTCCTTAAGAGTCATATTTCACATCCAAATACAAATTAGGGCGAATTTGCCACTAAAAAAGTGTGAATATCGTATTTGCAAGTTATTTTCCTTAAGAGTTAAATTTCACTTCGAAATACAAATTAGAGGCAAATTTGCTAATTAAAAAGTGTGAAAATATTATTTGCAATTTATTTTCCTTAAGAGTCATATTTCACATCCAAATACAAATTAGGGGCAAATTTGCCACTTAAAAAGTGTGAATATCATATTTGCAATTTATTTTCTTTAAGAGTCATATTTCACATTCAAATACAAATTATGGGCGAATTTGTCAGTAAAAAAGTGTGAATATCGTATTTGCCTTTTTTTTTTCCCCTTAAGTGTCATATTTCACTTAAAAATACAAATTAGGGGCGAATTTGCCACTCAAAAAGTGTGAATATCGTATTTGCAACTTATTTTCTTTAAGAGTCATTTTTCATTTCGAAATACAAATTAGGGGCAAATTTGTCACTCAAAAAGTGTGAATATCTTATATGCAATTTATTTTCCTTAAGAGTCATATTTCACATCCAAATACAAATTAGGGGCGAATTTGCCACTAAAAATTGTGAATATCGTATTTCCGATTTATTTTCCTTAAGAGTCATATTTCACATATACAAATTAGGGCGAATTTGCCACTAAAAAAGTGTGAATATCGTATTTGCAAGTTATTTTCCTTAAGAGTCAAATTTCACTTCGAAATACAAATTAGAGGCAAATTTGCTACTCAAAAAGTGTGAAAATAGTATTTGCAATTTATTTTCCTTAAGAGTCATATTTCCTATCCAAATACAAATTAGGGGCAAATTTGCCACTTAAAAAGTGTGAATATCATATTTGCAATTTATTTTCTTTAAGAGTCATATTTCACATTCAAATACAAATTATGGGCGAATTTGTCAGTAAAAAAGTGTGAATATCGTATTTGCCTTTTTTTTTTTTTCCTTAAGTGTCATATTTCACTTAGAAATAAAATTAGGGGCGAATTTGCCACTCAAAAAGTGTGAATATCGTATTTGCAACTTATTTTCTTTAAGAGTCATTTTTCATTTCGAAATACAAATTAGGGGCAAATTTGTCACTCAAAAAGTGTGAATATCTTATATGCAATTTATTTTCCTTAAGAGTCATATTTCACATCCAAATACAAATTAGGGGCGAATTTGCCACTAAAAATTGTGAATATCGTATTTCCGATTTATTTTCCTTAAGAGTCATATTTCACATCCAAATACAAATTAGGGCGAATTTGCCACTAAAAAAGTGTGAATATCGTATTTGCAAGTTATTTTCCTTAAGAGTCAAATTTCACTTCGAAATACAAATTAGAGGCAAATTTGCTACTCAAAAAGTGTGAAAATAGTATTTGCAATTTATTTTCCTTAAGAGTCATATTTCACATCCAAATACAAATTTGGGGCAAATTTGCCACTTAAAAAGTGTGAATATCATATTTGCAATTTATTTTCTTTAAGAGTCATATTTCACATTCAAATACAAATTATGGGCGAATTTGTCAGTCAAAAAGTGTGAATATCGTATTTGCAATTTATTTTCCTTAAGAGTCATATTTCACTTAGAAATACAAATTAGGGGCGAATTTGCCACTCAAAAAGTGTGAATATCGTATTTGCAATTTATTTTCTTTAAGAGTCATATTTCACATCCAAATACAAATTAGGGGCAAATTTGTCATTCAAAAAGTGTGAATATCGTATTTGCAATTTATTTTCCTTAAGAGTCATATTTCACATCCAAATAAAAATTAGGGGCGAATTTGCCACTCAAAAAGTGTGAATATTGTATTTGCAACTTATTTTCATTAAGAGTACGTCATATTTCAGTTCACAATACAAATTAGGGTCAAATTTGCCACTCAAAAAGTGTGAATATCGTATTTGCAACGTATTTTCCTATAGAGTCATATTTTACTTCGAAATACAAATTATGGGCAAATTTGCCACTCAAAAAGTGTGAATATCGTATTTGCAATTTATTTTCTTTAAGAGTCATATTTCACATCCAAATACAAATTAGGGGCAAATTTGCCATTCAAAAAGTGTGAATATCGTATTTGCAATTTATTTTCCTTAAGAGTCATATTTCACATCCAAATACAAATTAGGGGCAAATTTGGCACTCAAAAAGTGTGAAAATAGTGTTTGCAATTTATTTTCCTTAGGAGTCATATTTCACTTCGAAATACAAATTAAGGGTAAATTTGCCACTCAAAAAGTGTGAATATCGTGTTTACAATTTATTTTCCTTAAGAGTCATATTTCACATCCAAATTCAAATTAGGGCAAATTTGCCACTAAAAAGTGCGAATATCGTATTTGCAATTTATTTTCCTTAAGAGTCATATGTCACATCCAAATACAAATTAGGGCAAATTTGCCACTCAAAAAGTGTGAATATCGTATTTGCAAATTATTTTCCTTAAGAGTCATATTTCACTTCGAAATACAAATTATGGGCAAATTTGCCACTCAATAAGTGTGAAAATAGTATTTGCAATTTATTTTCCTTAAGAGTCATATTTCACATATAAATACAAATTAGGGGCAAATTTGCCACTTAAAAAGTGTGAATATCATATTTGCAATTTATTTTCATTAAGAGTCATATTTCACATTCAAATACAAATTAGGGGCGAATTTGTCAGTCAAAAAGTGTGAATTTCGTATTTGCAATTTATTTTCCTTAAGAGTCATATTTCACTTAGAAATACAAATTAGGGGCAAATTTGCCACTCAAAAAGTGTGAATATCGTATTTGCAATTTATTTTCTTTAAGAGTCATATTTCACATCCAAATACAAATTAGGTGCAAATTTGCCATTCAAAAAGTGTGAATATCGTATTTGCAATTTATTTTCCTTAAGAGTCATATTTCACATCCAAATACAAATTAGGGGCGAATTTGCCTCTCAAAAAGTGTGAATATTGTATTTGCAACTTATTTTCATTAAGAGTACGTCATATTTCAGTTCGCAATACAAATTAGGGGCAAATTTGCCACTCAAAAAGTGTGAATATCGTATTTGCAACTTATTTTCCTTAAGAGTCATATTTCACTTCGAAATACAAATTAGGGGCAAATTTGCCACTCAAAAAGTGTGAATATCGTATTTGCAATTTATTTTCGTTAAGAGTCATATTTCACATCCAAATACAAATTAGGGGCAAATTTGCCACTAAAAATTGTGAATATCGTATTTGCGATTTATTTTCCTTAAGAGTCATATTTTACATCCAAATACAAATTAGGGGCAAATTTGCCACTAAAAAGTGTGAATATCGTATTTGCAATTTATTTTCCTTAAGAGTCATATTTCACATCCAAATACAAATTAGGGCGAATTTGCCACTAAAAAAGTGTGAATATCGTATTTGCAAGTTATTTTCCTTAAGAGTCAAATTTCACTTCGAAATACAAATTAGAGGCAAATTTGCTACTCAAAAAGTGTGAAAATAGTATTTGCAATTTATTTTCCTTAAGAGTCATATTTCACATCCAAATACAAATTAGGGGCAAATTTGCCACTTAAAAAGTGTGAATATCATATTTGCAATTTCTTTTCCTTAAGAGTCATATTTCACATTCAAATACAAATTAGGGGCGAATTTGTCAGTCAAAAAGTGTGAATATCGTATTTGCAATTTATTTTCCTTTAGAGTCATATTTCACTTAGAAATACAAATTAGGGGCGAATTTGCCACTCAAAAAGTGTGAATATCGTATTTGCAATTTATTTTCTTTAAGAGTCATATTTCACATCCAAATACAAATTAGGATCAAATTTGCCATTCAAAAAGTGTGAATATCGTATTTGCAATTTATTTTCCTTAAGAGTCATATTTCACATCCAAATACAAATTAGGGGCGAATTTGCCTCTCAAAAAGTGTGAATATTGTATTTGCAACTTATTTTCATTAAGAGTACGTCATATTTCAGTTCGCAATACAAATTAGGGGCAAATTTGCCACTCAGAAAGTGTGAATATCGTATTTGCAACTTATTTTCCTTAAGAGTCATATTTCACTTCGAAATACAAATTAGGGGCAAATTTGCCACTCAAAAAGTGTGAATATCGTATTTGCAATTTATTTTCGTTAAGAGTCATATTTCACATCCAAATACAAATTAGGGGCAAATTTGCCACTAAAAATTGTGAATATCGTATTTGCGATTTATTTTCCTTAAGAGTCATATTTTACATCCAAATACAAATTAGGGGCAAATTTGCCACTAAAAAGTGTGAATATCGTATTTGCAATTTATTTTCCTTAAGAGTCATATTTCACATCCAAATACAAATTAGGGCGAATTTGCCACTAAAAAAGTGTGAATATCATATTTGCAAGTTATTTTCCTTAAGAGTCAAATTTCACTTCGAAATACAAATTAGAGGCAAATTTGCTACTCAAAAAGTGTGAAAATAGTATTTGCTATTTATTTTTCTTAAGAGTCATATTTCACATCCAAATACAAATTAGGGGCAAATTTGCCACTAAAAAGTGTGAATATCGTATTTGCAATTTATTTTCCTTAAGAGTCATATTTCACATCCAAATACAAATTAGGGCGAATTTGCCACTAAAAAAGTGTGAATATCGTATTTGCAAGTTATTTTCCTTAAGAGTCAAATTTCACTTCGAAATACAAATTAGAGGCAAATTTGCTACTCAAAAAGTGTGAAAATTGTATTTGCAATTTATTTTCCTTAAGAGTCATATTTCACATCCAAATACAAATTAGGGGCAAATTTGCCACTTAAAAAGTGTGAATATCATATTTGCAATTTATTTTCTTTAAGAGTCATATTTCACATTCAAATACAAATTATGGGCGAATTTGTCAGTAAAAAAGTGTGAATATCGTATTTGCAATTTATTTTCCTTAAGAGTCATATTTCACTTAGAAATACAAATTAGGGGCGAATTTGCCACTCAAAAAGTGTGAATATCGTATTTGCAACTTATTTTCTTTAAGAGTCATTTTTCATTTCGAAATACAAATTAGGGGCAAATTTGTCACTCAAAAAGTGTGAATATCGTATATGCAATTTATTTTCCTTAAGAGTCATATTTCACATCCAAATACAAATTAGGGGCGAATTTGCCTCTCAAAAAGTGTGAATATTGTATTTGCAACTTATTTTCATTAAGAGTACGTCATATTTCAGTTCGCAATACAAATTAGGGGCAAATTTGCCACTCAAAAAGTGTGAATATCGTATTTGCAACTTATTTTCCTTAAGAGTCATATTTCACTTCGAAATACAAATTAGGGGCAAATTTGCCACTCAAAAAGTGTGAATATCGTATTTGCAATTTATTTTCGTTAAGAGTCATATTTCACATTCAAATACAAATTATGGGCAAATTTGCCACTAAAAATTGTGAATATCGTATTTGCGATTTATTTTCCTTAAGAGTCATATTTTACATCCAAATACAAATTAGGGGCAAATTTGCCACTAAAAAGTGTGAATATCGTATTTGCAATTTATTTTCCTTAAGAGTCATATTTCACATCCAAATACAAATTAGGGCGAATTTGCCACTAAAAAAGTGTGAATATCGTATTTGCAAGTTATTTTCCTTAAGAGTCAAATTTCACTTCGAAATACAAATTAGAGGCAAATTTGCTACTCAAAAAGTGTGAAAATAGTATTTGCTATTTATTTTTCTTAAGAGTCATATTTCACATCCAAATACAAATTAGGGGCAAATTTGCCACTAAAAAGTGTGAATATCGTATTTGCAATTTATTTTCCTTAAGAGTCATATTTCACTTAGAAATACAAATTAGGGGCGAATTTGCCACTCAAAAAGTGTGAATATCGTATTTGCAATTTATTTTCTTTAAGAGTCATATTTCACATCCAAATACAAATTAGGTGCAAATTTGCCATTCAAAAAGTGTGAATATCGTATTTGCAATTTATTTTCCTTAAGAGTCATATTTCACATCCAAATACAAATTAGGGGCAAATTTGCCACTTAAAAAGTGTGAATATCATATTTGCAATTTATTTTCTTTAAGAGTCATATTTCACATTCAAATACAAATTATGGGCGAATTTGTCAGTAAAAAAGTGTGAATATCGTATTTGCAATTTATTTTCCTTAAGAGTCATATTTCACTTAGAAATACAAATTAGGGGCGAATTTGCCACTCAAAAAGTGTGAATATCGTATTTGCAACTTATTTTCTTTAAGAGTCATTTTTCATTTCGAAATACAAATTAGGGGCAAATTTGTCACTCAAAAAGTGTGAATATCGTATATGCAATTTATTTTCCTTAAGAGTCATATTTCACATCCAAATACAAATTAGGGGCGAATTTGCCTCTCAAAAAGTGTGAATATTGTATTTGCAACTTATTTTCATTAAGAGTACGTCATATTTCAGTTCGCAATACAAATTAGGGGCAAATTTGCCACTCAAAAAGTGTGAATATCGTATTTGCAACTTATTTTCCTTAAGAGTCATATTTCACTTCGAAATACAAATTAGGGCGAATTTGCCACTAAAAAAGTGTTAATATCGTATTTGCAAGTTATTTTCCTTAAGAGTCAAATTTCACTTCGAAATACAAATTAGAGGCAAATTTGCTACTCAAAAAGTGTGAAAATAGTATTTGCTATTTATTTTTCTTAAGAGTCATATTTCACATCCAAATACAAATTAGGGGCAAATTTGCCACTAAAAAGTGTGAATATCGTATTTGCAATTTATTTTCCTTAAGAGTCATATTTCACATCCAAATACAAATTAGGGCGAATTTGCCACTAAAAAAGTGTGAATATCGTATTTGCAAGTTATTTTCCTTAAGAGTCAAATTTCACTTCGAAATACAAATTAGAGGCAAATTTGCTACTCAAAAAGTGTGAAAATAGTATTTGCAATTTATTTTCCTTAAGAGTCATATTTCACATCCAAATACAAATTAGGGGCAAATTTGCCACTTAAAAAGTGTGAATATCATATTTGCAATTTATTTTCTTTAAGAGTCATATTTCACATTCAAATACAAATTATGGGCGAATTTGTCAGTAAAAAAGTGTGAATATCGTATTTGCAATTTATTTTCCTTAAGAGTCATATTTCACTTAGAAATACAAATTAGGGGCGAATTTGCCACTCAAAAAGTGTGAATATCGTATTTGCAACTTATTTTCTTTAAGAGTCATTTTTCATTTCGAAATACAAATTAGGGGCAAATTTGTCACTCAAAAAGTGTGAATATCGTATATGCAATTTATTTTCCTTAAGAGTCATATTTCACATCCAAATACAAATTAGGGGCGAATTTGCCTCTCAAAAAGTGTGAATATTGTATTTGCAACTTATTTTCATTAAGAGTACGTCATATTTCAGTTCGCAATACAAATTAGGGGCAAATTTGCCAATCAAAAAGTGTGAATATCGTATTTGCAACTTATTTTCCTTAAGAGTCATATTTCACTTCGAAATACAAATTAGGGGCAAATTTGTCACTCAAAAAGTGTGAATATCGTATTTGCAATTTATTTTCGTTAAGAGTCATATTTCACATCCAAATACAAATTAGGGGCAAATTTGCCACTAATAATTGTGAATATCGTATTTGCGATTTATTTTCCTTAAGAGTCATATTTTACATCCAAATACAAATTAGGGGCAAATTTGCCACTAAAAAGTGTGAATATCGTATTTGCAATTTATTTTCCTTAAGAGTCATATTTCACATCCAAATACAAATTAGGGGCAAATTTGCCACTAAAAATTGTGAATATCGTATTTGCGATTTATTTTCCTTAAGAGTCATATTTTACATCCAAATACAAATTAGGGGCAAATTTGCCACTAAAAAGTGTGAATATCGTATTTGCAATTTATTTTCCTTAAGAGTCATATTTCACATCCAAATACAAATTAGGGCGAATTTGCCACTAAAAAAGTGTGAATATCGTATTTGCAAGTTATTTTCCTTAAGAGTCAAATTTCACTTCGAAATACAAATTAGAGGCAAATTTGCTACTCAAAAAGTGTGAAAATAGTATTTGCAATTTATTTTCCTTAAGAGTCATATTTCACTTAGAAATACAAATTAGGGGCGAATTTGCCACTCAAAAAGTGTGAATATCGTATTTGCAACTTATTTTCTTTAAGAGTCATTTTTCATTTCGAAATACAAATTAGGGGCAAATTTGTCACTCAAAAAGTGTGAATATCGTATATGCAATTTATTTTCCTTAAGAGTCATATTTCACACCCAAATACAAATTAGGGGCGAATTTGCCTCTCAAAAAGTGTGAATATTGTATTTGCAACTTATTTTCATTAAGAGTACGTCATATTTCAGTTCGCAATACAAATTAGGGGCAAATTTGCCACTCAAAAAGTGTGAATATCGTATTTGCAACTTATTTTCCTTAAGAGTCATATTTCACTTCGAAATACAAATTAGGGGCAAATTTGTCACTCAAAAAGTGTGAATATCGTATTTGCAATTTATTTTCGTTAAGAGTCATATTTCACATCCAAATACAAATTAGGGGCAAATTTGCCACTAAAAAGTGTGAATATCGTATTTGCGATTTATTTTCCTTAAGAGTCATATTTCACATCCAAATACAAATTAGGGCGAATTTGCCACTAAAAAAGTGTGAATATCGTATTTGCAAGTTATTTTCCTTAAGAGTCAAATTTCACTTCGAAATACAAAAATTTGCTACTCAAAAAGTGTGAAAATAGTATTTGCTATTTATTTTTCTTAAGAGTCATATTTCACATCCAAATACAAATTAGGGGCAAATTTGCCACTAAAAAGTGTGAATATCGTATTTGCAATTTATTTTCCTTAAGAGTCATATTTCACATCCAAATACAAATTAGGGCGAATTTGCCACTAAAAAAGTGTGAATATCGTATTTGCAAGTTATTTTCCTTAAGAGTCAAATTTCACTTCGAAATACAAATTAGAGGCAAATTTGCTACTCAAAAAGTGTGAAAATTGTATTTGCAATTTATTTTCCTTAAGAGTCATATTTCACATCCAAATACAAATTAGGGGCAAATTTGCCACTTAAAAAGTGTGAATATCATATTTGCAATTTATTTTCTTTAAGAGTCATATTTCACATTCAAATACAAATTATGGGCGAATTTGTCAGTAAAAAAAGTGTGAATATCGTATTTGCAATTTATTTTCCTTAAGAGTCATATTTCACTTAGAAATACAAATTAGGGGCGAATTTGCCACTCAAAAAGTGTGAATATCGTATTTGCAACTTATTTTCTTTAAGAGTCATTTTTCATTTCGAAATACAAATTAGGGGCAAATTTGTCACTCAAAAAGTGTGAATATCGTATATGCAATTTATTTTCCTTAAGAGTCATATTTCACATACAAATACAAATTAGGGGCGAATTTGCCTCTCAAAAAGTGTGAATATTGTATTTGCAACTTATTTTCATTAAGAGTACGTCATATTTCAGTTCGCAATACAAATTAGGGGCAAATTTGCCACTCAAAAAGTGTGAATATCGTATTTGCAACTTATTTTCCTTAAGAGTCATATTTCACTTCGAAATACAAATTAGGGGCAAATTTGTCACTCAAAAAGTGTGAATATCGTATTTGCAATTTATTTTCGTTAAGAGTCATATTTCACATCCAAATACAAATTAGGGGCAAATTTGCCACTAAAAATTGTGAATATCGTATTTGCGATTTATTTTCCTTAATAGTCATATTTTACATCCAAATACAAATTAGGGGAAAATTTGCCACTAAAAAGTGTGAATATCGTATTTTCAATTTATTTTCCTTAAGAGTCATATTTCACATCCAAATACAAATTAGGGCGAATTTGCCACTAAAAAGTGTGAATATCGTATTTGCAAGTTATTTTCCTTAAGAGTCAAATTTCACTTCGAAATACAAATTAGAGGCAAATTTGCTACTCAAAAAGTGTGAAAATAGTATTTGCAATTTATTTTCCTTAAGAGTCATATTTCACATCCAAATACAAATTAGGGGCAAATTTGCCACTTAAAAAGTGTGAATATCATATTTGCGATTTATTTTCTTTAAGAGTCATATTTCACATTCATATACAAATTATGGGCGAATTTGTCAGTAAAAAAGTGTGAATATCGTATTTGCAATTTATTTTTCTTAAGAGTCATATTTCACTTAGAAATACAAATTAGGGGCGAATTTGCCACTCAAAAAGTGTGAATATCGTATTTGCAACTTATTTTCTTTAAGAGTCATTTTTCATTTCGAAATACAAATTAGGGGCAAATTTGTCACTCAAAAAGTGTGAATATCGTATATGCAATTTATTTTCCTTAAGAGTCATATTTCACATCCAAATACAAATTAGGGGCGAATTTGCCTCTCAAAAAGTGTGAATATTGTATTTGCAACTTATTTTCATTAAGAGTACGTCATATTTCAGTTCGCAATACAAATTAGGGGCAAATTTGCCACTCAAAAAGTGTGAATATCGTATTTGCAACTTATTTTCCTTAAGAGTCATATTTCACTTCGAAATACAAATTAGGGGCAAATTTGTCACTCAAAAAGTGTGAATATCGTATTTGCAATTTATTTTCGTTAAGAGTCATATTTCACATCCAAATACAAATTAGGGGCAAATTTGCCACTAAAAATTGTGAATATCGTATTTGCGATTTATTTTCCTTAAAAGTCATATTTTACATCCAAATACAAATTAGGGGCAAATTTGCCACTAAAAAGTGTGAATATCGTATTTGCAATTTATTTTCCTTAAGAGTCATATTTCACATCCAAATACAAATTAGGGCGAATTTGCCACTAAAAAAGTGTGAATATCGTATTTGCAAGTTATTTTCCTTAAGAGTCAAATTTCACTTCGAAATACAAATTAGAGGCAAATTTGCTACTCAAAAAGTGTGAAAATAGTATTTGCAATTTATTTTCCTTAAGAGTCATATTTCACATCCAAATACAAATTAGGGGCAAATTTGCCACTTAAAAAGTGTGAATATCATATTTGCAATTTATTTTCTTTAAGAGTCATATTTCACATTCAAATACAAATTATGGGCGAATTTGTCAGTAAAAAAAGTGTGAATATCGTATTTGCAATTTATTTTCCTTAAGAGTCATATTTTACTTAGAAATACAAATTATGGGCGAATTTGCCACTCAAAAAGTGTGAATATCGTATTTGCAACTTATTTTCTTTAAGAGTCATCTTTCATTTCGAAATACAAATTAGGGGCAAATTTGTCACTCAAAAAGTGTGAATATCGTATATGCAATTTATTTTCCTTAAGAGTCATATTTCACATCCAAATACAAATTAGGGGCGAATTTGCCTCTCAAAAAGTGTGAATATTGTATTTGCAACTTATTTTCATTAAGAGTACGTCATATTTCAGTTCGCAATACAAATTAGGGGCAAATTTGCCACTCAAAAAGTGTGAATATCGTATTTGCAACTTATTTTCCTTAAGAGTCATATTTCACTTCGAAATACAAATTAGGGGCAAATTTGCTAATTAAAAAGTGTGAAAATAGTATTTGCAATTTATTTTCCTTAAGAGTCATATTTCACATCCAAATACAAATTAGGGGCAAATTTGCCACTTAAAAAGTGTGAATATCATATTTGCAATTTATTTTCTTTAAGAGTCATATTTCACATTCAAATACAAATTATGGGCGAATTTGTCAGTAAAAAAGTGTGAATATCGTATGTGCCTTTTTTTTTTTTTTCCTTAAGTGTCATATTTCACTTAGAAATACAAATTATGGGCGAATTTGCCACTCAAAAAGTGTGAATATCGTATTTGCAACTTATTTTCTTTAAGAGTCATTTTTCATTTCGAAATACAAATTAGGGGCAAATTTGTCACTCAAAAAGTGTGAATATCTTATATGCAATTTATTTTCCTTAAGAGTCATATTTCACATCCAAATACAAATTAGGGGCGAATTTGCCACTAAAAATTGTGAATATCGTATTTCCGATTTATTTTCCTTAAGAGTCATATTTCACATCCAAATACAATTTAGGGCGAATTTGCCACTAAAAAAGTGTGAATATCGTATTTGCAAGTTATTTTCCTTAAGAGTCAAATTTCACTTCGAAATACAAATTAGAGGCAAATTTGCTACTCAAAAAGTGTGAAAATAGTATTTGCAATTTATTTTCCTTAAGAGTCATATTTCACATCCAAATACAAATTAGGGGCAAATTTGCCACTTAAAAAGTGTGAATATCATATTTGCAATTTATTTTCTTTAAGAGTCATATTTCACATTCAAATACAAATTAGGGGCGAATTTGTCAGTCAAAAAGTGTGAATATCGTATTTGCAATTTATTTTCCTTAAGAGTCATATTTCACTTAGAAATACAAATTAGGGGCGAATTTGCCACTCAAAAAGTGTGAATATCGTATTTGCAATTTATTTTCTTTAAGAGTCATATTTCACATCCAAATACAAATTAGGTGCAAATTTGCCATTCAAAAAGCGTGAATATCGTATTTGCAATTTATTTTCCTTAAGAGTAATATTTCACATCCAAATACAAATTAGGGGCGAATTTGCCTCTAAAAAAGTGTGAATATTGTATTTGCAACTTATTTTCATTAAGAGTACGTCATATTTCAGTTCGCAATACAAATTAGGGGCAAATTTGCCACTCAAAAAGTGTGAATATCGTATTTGCAACTTATTTTCCTTAACAGTCATATTTCACTTCGAAATACAAATTAGGGGCAAATTTGCCACTCAAAAAGTGTGAATATCGTATTTGCAATTTATTTTCGTTAAGAGTCATATTTTACATCCAATATACAAATTAGGGGCAAATTTGCCACTAAAAAGTGTGAATATCGTATTTGCAATTTATTTTCCTTAAGAGTCATATTTCACATCCAAATACAAATTAGGGCGAATTTGCCACTAAAAAAGTGTGAATATCGTATTTGCAAGTTATTTTCCTTAAGAGTCAAATTTCACTTCGAAATACAAATTAGAGGCAAATTTGCTACTCAAAAAGTGTGAAAATAGTATTTGCAATTTATTTTCCTTAAGAGTCATATTTCACATCCAAATACAAATTAGGGGCAAATTTGCCACTTAAAAAGTGTGAATATCATATTTGCAATTTATTTTCCTTAAGAGTCATATTTTACATTCAAATACAAATTATGGGCGAATTTGTCAGTCAAAAAGTGTGAATATCGTATTTGCAATTTATTTTCCTTAAGAGTCATATTTCACTTAGAAATACAAATTAGGGGCGAATTTGCCACTCAAAAAGTGTGAATATCGTATTTGCAATTTATTTTCTTTAAGAGTCATATTTCACATCCAAATACAAATTAGGTGCAAATTTGCCATTCAAAAAGTGTGAATATCGTATTTGCAATTTATTTTCCTTAAGATTCATATTTCACATCCAAATACAAATTAGGGGCGAATTTGCCTCTCAAAAAGTGTGAATATTGTATTTGCAACTTATTTTCATTAAGAGTACGTCATATTTCAGTTCGCAATACAAATTAGTGGCAAATTTTGCCACTCAAAAAGTGTGAATATCGTATTTGCAACTTATTTTCCTTAAGAGTCATATTTCACTTCGAAATACAAATTAGGGGCAAATTTGCCACTCAAAAAGTGTGAATATCGTATTTGCAATTTATTTTCGTAAAGAGTCATATTCACATCCAAATACAAATTAGGGCGAATTTGCCACTAAAAAAGTGTGAATATCGTATTTGCAAGTTATTTTCCTTAAGAGTCAAATTTCACTTCGAAATACAAATTAGAGGCAAATTTGTCACTCAAAAAGTGTGAATATCGTATTTGCAATTTATTTTCGTTAAGAGTCATATTTCACATCCAAATACAAATTAGGGGCAAATTTGCCACTAAAAATTGTGAATATCGTATTTGCGATTTATTTTCCTTAAGAGTCATATTTCACATTCAAATACAAATTATGGGCGAATTTGTCAGTAAAAAAGTGTGAATATCGTATTTGCAATTTATTTTCCTTAAGTGTCATATTTCACTTAGAAATACAAATTAGGGGCGAATTTGCCACTCAAAAAGTGTGAATATCGTATTTGCAACTTATTTTCTTTAAGAGTCATTTTTCATTTCGAAATACAAATTAGGGGCAAATTTGTCACTCAAAAAGTGTGAATATCGTATATGCAATTTATTTTCCTTAAGAGTCATATTTCACATCCAAATACAAATTAGGGGCGAATTTGCCTCTCAAAAAGTGTGAATATTGTATTTGCAACTTATTTTCATTAAGAGTACGTCATATTTCAGTTCGCAATACAAATTAGGGGCAAATTTGCCACTCAAAAAATGTGAATATCGTATTTGCAACTTATTTTCCTTAAGAGTCATATTTCACTTCGAAATACAAATTAGGGGCAAATTTGCCACTCAAAAAGTGTGAATATCGTTTTTGCAATTTATTTTCGTTAAGAGTCATATTTCACATCCAAATACAAATTAGGGGCAAATTTGCCACTATTTTTTTTTGTTTTTTTTTATTTGCGATTTATTTTCCTTAAGAGTCATATTTCACATCCAAATACAAATTAGGGGCAAATTTGCCACTAAAAGTGTGAATATCGTATTTGAATTTATTTTCCTTAAGAGTCATATTTCACATCCAAATACAAATTAGGGCGAATTTGCCACTAAAAAAGTGTGAATATCGTATTTGCAAGTTATTTTCCTTAAGAGTCAAATTTCACTTCGAAATACAAATTAGAGGCAAATTTGTTACTCAAAAAGTGTGAAAATAGTATTTGCAATTTATTTTCCTAAAGAGTCATATTTCACATCCAAATACAAATTAGGGGCAAATTTGCCACTTAAAAAGTGTGAATATCATATTTGCAATTTATTTTCTTTAAGAGTCATATTTCACATTCAAATACAAATTATGGGCGAATTTGTCAGTCAAAAAGTGTGAATATCGTATTGCAATTTATTTTCCTTAAAAGTCATATTTCACTTAAAAATACAAATTAGGGGCGAATTTGCCACTCAAAAAGTGTGAATATCGTATTTGCAATTTATTTTCTTTAAGAGTCATATTTCACATCCAAATACAAATTAGGGGCAAATTTGTCATTCAAAAAGTGTGAATATCGTATTTGCAATTTATTTCCCTTAAGAGTCATATTTCACATCCAAATACAAATTAGGGGCGAATTTGCCACTCAAAAAGTGTGAATATTGTATTTGCAACTTATTTTCATTAAGAGTACGTCATATTTCAGTTCACAATACAAATTAGGGTCAAATTTGCCACTCAAAAAGTGTGAATATCGTATTTGCAACGTATTTTCCTAAAGAGTCATATTTTACTTCGAAATACAAATTATGGGCAAATTTGCCACTCAAAAAGTGTGAATATCGTATTTGCAATTTATTTTCTTTAAGAGTCATATTTCACATCCAAATACAAATTAGGGGCAAATTTGCCACTTAAAAAGTATGAATATCGTATTTGCAATTTATTTTCCTTAAGAGTCATATTTCACATCCAAATACAAATTAGGGGCAAATTTGGCACTCAAAAAGTGTGAAAATAGTGTTTGCAATTTATTTTCCTTAGGAGTCATATTTCACTTCGAAATACAAATTAGGGGTAAATTTGCAACTCAAAAAGTGTGAATATCGTGTTTACAATTTATTTTCCTTAAGAGTCATATTTCACATCCAAATTCAAATTAGGGCAAATTTGCCACTAAAAAGTGCGAATATCGTATTTGCAATTTATTTTCCTTAAGAGTCATATGTCACATCCAAATACAAATTAGGGCAAATTTGCCACTCAAAAAGTGTGAATATCGTATTTGCAAATTATTTTCCTTAAGAGTCATATTTCACTTCGAAATACAAATTATGGGCAAATTTGCCACTCAATAAGTGTGAAAATAGTATTTGCAATTTATTTTCCTTAAGAGTCATATTTCACATCCAAATACAAATTAGGGGCAAATTTGCCACTTAAAAAGTGTGAATATCATATTTGCAATTTATTTTCATTAAGAGTCATATTTCACATTCAAATACAAATTAGGGGCGAATTTGTCAGTCAAAAAGTGTGAATTTCGTATTTGCAATTTATTTTCCTTAAGAGTCATATTTCACTTAGAAATACAAATTAGGGGCGAATTTGCCACTCAAAAGTGTGAATATCGTATTTGCAACTTATTTTCTTTAAGAGTCATATTTCACATCCAAATACAAATTAGGTGCAAATTTGCCATTCAAAAAGTGTGAATATCGTATTTGCAATTTATTTTCCTTAAGAGTCATATTTCACATCCAAATACAAATTAGGGGCGAATTTGCCTCTCAAAAAGTGTGAATATTGTATTTGCAACTTATTTTCATTAAGAGTACGTCATATTTCAGTTCGCAATACAAATTAGGGGCAAATTTGCCACTCAAAAAGTGTGAATATCGTATTTGCAACTTATTTTCCTTAAGAGTCATATTTCACTTCGAAATACAAATTAGGGGCAAATTTGCCACTCAAAAAGTGTGAATATCGTATTTGCAACTTATTTTCCTTAAGAGTCATATTTCACATCCAAATACAAATTAGGGGCAAATTTGCCACTAAAAATTGTGAATATCGTATTTGCGATTTATTTTCGTTAAGAGTCATATTTCACATCCAAATACAAATTAGGGGCAAATTTGCCACTTAAAAAGTGTGAATATCATATTTGCGATTTATTTTCTTTAAGAGTCTTATTTCACACTCATATACAAATTATGGGCGAATTTTTCAGTAAAAAAGTGTGAATATCGTATTTGCAATTTATTTTCCTTAAGAGTCATATTTCACTTAGAAATACAAATTAGGGGCGAATTTGCCACTCAAAAAGTGTGAATATCGTATTTGCAACTTATTTTCTTTAAGAGTCATCTTTCATTTCGAAATACAAATTAGGGGCAAATTTGTCACTCAAAAAGTGTGAATATCGTATATGCAATTTATTTTCCTTAAGAGTCATATTTCACATCCAAATACAAATTAGGGGCGAATTTGCCTCTCAAAAAGTGTGAATATTGTATTTGCAACTTATTTTCATTAAGAGTACGTCATATTTCAGTTCGCAATACAAATTAGGGGCAAATTTGCCACTCAAAAAGTGTGAATATCGTATTTGCAACTTATTTTCCTTAAGAGTCATATTTCACTTCGAAATACAAATTAGGGGCAAATTTGCCACTCAAAAAGTGTGAATATCGTATTTGCAATTTATTTTCGTTAAGAGTCATATTTCACATCCAAATACAAATTAGGGGCAAATTTGCCACTAAAAATTGTGAATATCGTATTTGCGAATTATTTTCCTTAAGAGTCATATTTTACATCCAAATACAAATTAGGGGCAAATTTGCCACTAAAAAGTGTGAATATCGTATTTGCAATTTATTTTCCTTAAGAGTCATATTTCACATCCAAATACAAATTAGGGCGAATTTGCCACTAAAAAAGTGTGAATATCGTATTTGCAAGTTATTTTCCTTAAGAGTTAAATTTCACTTCGAAATACAAATTAGAGGCAAATTTGCTAATTAAAAAGTGTGAAAATAGTATTTGCAATTTATTTTCCTTAAGAGTCATATTTCACATCCAAATACAAATTAGGGGCAAATTTGCCACTTAAAAAGTGTGAATATCATATTTGCAATTTATTTTCTTTAAGAGTCATATTTCACATTCAAATACAAATTATGGGCGAATTTGTCAGTAAAAAAGTGTGAATATCGTATTTGCCTTTTTTTTTTTCCTTAAGTGTCATATTTCACTTAGAAATACAAATTAGGGGCGAATTTGCCACTCAAAAAGTGTGAATATCGTATTTGCAACTTATTTTCTTTAAGAGTCATTTTTCATTTCGAAATACAAATTAGGGGCAAATTTGTCACTCAAAAAGTGTGAATATCTTATATGCAATTTATTTTCCTTAAGAGTCATATTTCACATCCAAATACAAATTAGGGGCGAATTTGCCACTAAAAATTGTGAATATCGTATTTGCGATTTATTTTCCTTAAGAGTCATATTTCACATCCAAATACAAATTAGGGCGAATTTGCCACTAAAAAAGTGTGAATATCGTATTTGCAAGTTATTTTCCTTAAGAGTCAAATTTCACTTCGAAATACAAATTAGAGGCAAATTTGCTACTCAAAAAGTGTGAAAATAGTATTTGCAATTTATTTTCCTTAAGAGTCATATTTCACATCCAAATACAAATTAGGGGCAAATTTGCCACTTAAAAAGTGTGAATATCATATTTGCAATTTATTTTCTTTAAGAGTCATATTTCACATTCAAATACAAATTATGGGCGAATTTGTCAGTAAAAAAGTGTGAATATCGTATTTGCAATTTATTTTCCTTAAGAGTCATATTTCACTTAGAAATACAAATTAGGGGCGAATTTGCAACTCAAAAAGTGTGAATATCGTATTTGCAACTTATTTTCTTTAAGAGTCATCTTTCATTTCGAAATACAAATTAGGGGCAAATTTGTCACTCAAAAAGTGTGAATATCGTATATGCAATTTATTTTCCTTAAGAGTCATATTTCACATCCAAATACAAATTAGGGTAAATTTGCCACTAAAAATTGTGAATATCGTATTTGCGATTTATTTTCCTCAAGAGTCATATTTTACATCCAAATACAAATTAGGGGCAAATTTGCCACTAAAAAGTGTGAATATCGTATTTGCAATTTATTTTCCTTAAGAGTCATATTTCACATCCAAATACAAATTAGGGCGAATTTGCCACTAAAAAAGTGTGAATATCGTATTTGCAAGTTATTTTCCTTAAGAGTCAAATTTCACTTCGAAATACAAATTAGAGGCAAATTTGCTACTCAAAAAGTGAGAAAATAGTATTTGCAATTTATTTTCCTTAAGAGTCATATTTCACATCCAAATACAAATTAGGGGCAAATTTGCCACTTAAAAAGTGTGAATATCATATTTGCAATTTATTTTCTTTAAGAGTCATATTTCACATTCATATACAAATTATGGGCGAATTTGTCAGTAAAAAAGTGTGAATATCGTATTTGCAATTTATTTTACTTAAGAGTCATATTTCACTTAGAAATACAAATTAGGGGCGAATTTGCCACTCAAAAAGTGTGAATATCGTATTTGCAACTTATTTTCTTTAAGAGTCATCTTTCATTTCGAAATACAAATTAGGGGCAAATTTGTCACTCAAAAAGTGTGAATATCGTATATGCAATTTATTTTCCTTAAGAGTCATATTTCACATCCAAATACAAATTAGGGGCGAATTTGCCTCTCAAAAAGTGTGAATATTGTATTTGCAACTTATTTTCATTAAGAGTACGTCATATTTCAGTTCGCAATACAAATTAGGGGCAAATTTGCCACTCAAAAAGTGTGAATATCGTATTTGCAACTTATTTTCCTTAAGAGTCATATTTCACTTCGAAATACAAATTAGGGGCAAATTTGTCACTCAAAAAGTGTGAATATCGTATATGCAATTTATTTTCCTTAAGAGTCATATTTCACATCCAAATACAAATTAGGGGCGAATTTGCCTCTCAAAAAGTGTGAATATTGTATTTGCAACTTATTTTCATTAAGAGTACGTCATATTTCAGTTCGCAATACAAATTAGGGGCAAATTTGCCACTCAAAAAGTGTGAATATCGTATTTGCAACTTATTTTCCTTAAGAGTCATATTTCACTTCGAAATACAAATTAGGGGCAAATTTGCCACTTAAAAAGTGTGAATATCGTATTTGCAATTTATTTTCGTTAAGAGTCATATTTTACATTCAAATACAAATTAGGGGCAAATTTGCCACTAAAAATTGTGAATATCGTATTTGCGATTTATTTTCCTTAAGAGTCATATTTTACATCCAAATACAAATTAGGGGCAAATTTGCCACTAAAAAGTGTGAATATCGTATTTGCAATTTATTTTCCTTAAGAGTCATATTTCACATCCAAATACAAATTAGGGTGAATTTGCCACTAAAAAAGTGTGAATATCGTATTTGCAAGTTATTTTCCTTAAGAGTCAAATTTCACTTCGAAATACAAATTAGAGGCAAATTTGCTACTCAAAAAGTGTGAAAATAGTATTTGCAATTTATTTTCCTTAAGAGTCATATTTCACATCCAAATACAAATTAGGGGCAAATTTGCCACTTAAAAAGTGTGAATATCATATTTGCAATTTATTTTCTTTAGGAGTCATATTTCACATTCAAATACAAATTATGGGCGAATTTGTCAGTAAAAAAGTGTGAATATCGTATTTGCAATTTATTTTCCTTAAGAGTCATATTTCACTTAGAAATACAAATTAGGGGCGAATTTGCCACTCAAAAAGTGTGAATATCGTATTTGCAACTTAATTTCTTTAAGAGTCATTTTTCATTTCGAAATACAAATTAGGGGCAAATTTGTCACTCAAAAAGTGTGAATATCGTATATGCAATTTATTTTCCTTAAGAGTCATATTTCACATCCAAATACAAATTAGGGGCGAATTTGCCTCTCAAAAAGTGTGAATATTGTATTTGCAACTTATTTTCATTAAGAGTACGTCATATTTCAGTTCGCAATACAAATTAGGGGCAAATTTGCCACTCAAAAAGTGTGAATATCGTATTTGCAACTTATTTTCCTTAAGAGTCATATTTCACTTCGAAATACAAATTAGGGGCAAATTTGCCACTCAAAAAGTGTGAATATCGTATTTGCAATTTATTTTCCTTAAGAGTCATATTTCACTTAGAAATACAAATTAGGGGCGAATTTGCAACTCAAAAAGTGTGAATATCGTATTTGCAACTTATTTTCTTTAAGAGTCATCTTTCATTTCGAAATACAAATTAGGGGCAAATTTGTCACTCAAAAAGTGTGAATATCGTATATGCAATTTATTTTCCTTAAGAGTCATATTTCACATCCAAATACAAATTAGGGTAAATTTGCCACTAAAAATTGTGAATATCGTATTTGCGATTTATTTTCCTCAAGAGTCATATTTTACATCCAAATACAAATTAGGGGCAAATTTGCCACTAAAAAGTGTGAATATCGTATTTGCAATTTATTTTCCTTAAGAGTTATATTTCACATCCAAATACAAATTAGGGCGAATTTGCCACTAAAAAAGTGTGAATATCGTATTTGCAAGTTATTTTCCTTAAGAGTCAAATTTCACTTCGAAATACAAATTAGAGGCAAATTTGCTACTCAAAAAGTGAGAAAATAGTATTTGCAATTTATTTTCCTTAAGAGTCATATTTCACATCCAAATACAAATTAGGGGCAAATTTGCCACTTAAAAAGTGTGAATATCATATTTGCAATTTATTTTCTTTAAGAGTCATATTTCACATTCATATACAAATTATGGGCGAATTTGTCAGTAAAAAAGTGTGAATATCGTATTTGCAATTTATTTTACTTAAGAGTCATATTTCACTTAGAAATACAAATTAGGGGCGAATTTGCCACTCAAAAAGTGTGAATATCGTATTTGCAACTTATTTTCTTTAAGAGTCATCTTTCATTTCGAAATACAAATTAGGGGCAAATTTGTCACTCAAAAAGTGTGAATATCGTATATGCAATTTATTTTCCTTAAGAGTCATATTTCACATCCAAATACAAATTAGGGGCGAATTTGCCTCTCAAAAAGTGTGAATATTGTATTTGCAACTTATTTTCATTAAGAGTACGTCATATTTCAGTTCGCAATACAAATTAGGGGCAAATTTGCCACTCAAAAAGTGTGAATATCGTATTTGCAACTTATTTTCCTTAAGAGTCATATTTCACTTCGAAATACAAATTAGGGGCAAATTTGTCACTCAAAAAGTGTGAATATCGTATATGCAATTTATTTTCCTTAAGAGTCATATTTCACATCCAAATACAAATTAGGGGCGAATTTGCCTCTCAAAAAGTGTGAATATTGTATTTGCAACTTATTTTCATTAAGAGTACGTCATATTTCAGTTCGCAATACAAATTAGGGGCAAATTTGCCACTCAAAAAGTGTGAATATCGTATTTGCAACTTATTTTCCTTAAGAGTCGTATTTCACTTCGAAATACAAATTAGGGGCAAATTTGCCACTCAAAAAGTGTGAATATCGTATTTGCAATTTATTTTCGTTAAGAGTCATATTTTACATTCAAATACAAATTAGGGGCAAATTTGCCACTAAAAATTGTGAATATCGTATTTGCGATTTATTTTCCTTAAGAGTCATATTTTACATCCAAATACAAATTAGGGGCAAATTTGCCACTAAAAAGTGTGAATATCGTATTTGCAATTTATTTTCCTTAAGAGTCATATTTCACATCCAAATACAAATTAGGGTGAATTTGCCACTAAAAAAGTGTGAATATCGTATTTGCAAGTTATTTTCCTTAAGAGTCAAATTTCACTTCGAAATACAAATTAGAGGCAAATTTGCTACTCAAAAAGTGTGAAAATAGTATTTGCAATTTATTTTTCCTTAAGAGTCATATTTCACATCCAAATACAAATTAGGGGCAAATTTGCCACTTAAAAAGTGTGAATATCATATTTGCAATTTATTTTCTTTAAGAGTCATATTTCACATTCAAATACAAATTATGGGCGAATTTGTCAGTAAAAAAGTGTGAATATCGTATTTGCAATTTATTTTCCTTAAGAGTCATATTTCACTTAGAAATACAAATTAGGGGCGAATTTGCCACTCAAAAAGTGTGAATATCGTATTTGCAACTTATTTTCTTTAAGAGTCATTTTTCATTTCGAAATACAAATTAGGGGCAAATTTGTCACTCAAAAAGTGTGAATATCGTATATGCAATTTATTTTCCTTAAGAGTCATATTTCACATCCAAAATACAAATTAGGGGCGAATTTGCCTCTCAAAAAGTGTGAATATTGTATTTGCAACTTATTTTCATTAAGAGTACGTCATATTTCAGTTCGCAATACAAATTAGGGGCAAATTTGCCACTCAAAAAGTGTGAATATCGTATTTGCAACTTATTTTCCTTAAGAGTCATATTTCACTTCGAAATACAAATTAGGGGCAAATTTGCCACTCAAAAAGTGTGAATATCATATTTGCAATTTATTTTCGTTAAGAGTCATATTTCACATCCAAATACAAATTAGGGGCAAATTTGCCACTAAAAATTGTGAATATCGTATTTGCGATTTATTTTTCTTAAGAGTCATATTTTACATCCAAATACAAATTAGGGGCAAATTTGCCACTAAAAAGTGTGAATATCGTATTTGCAATTTATTTTCCTTAAGAGTCATATTTCACATCCAAATACAAATTAGGGCGAATTTGCCACTAAAAAAGTGTGAATATCGTATTTGCAAGTTATTTTCCTTAAGAGTCAAATTTCACTTCGAAATACAAATTAGAGGCAAATTTGCTACTCAAAAAGTGTGAAAATAGTATTTGCAATTTATTTTCCTTCAGAGTCATATTTCACATCCAAATACAAATTAGGGGCAAAATTGCCACTTAAAAAGTGTGAATATCATATTTGCAATTTATTTTCCTTAAGAGTCATATTTTACATTCAAATACAAATTAGGGGCGAATTTGTCAGTCAAAAAGTGTGAATATCGTATTTGCAATTTATTTTCCTTAAGAGTCATATTTCACTTAGAAATACAAATTAGGGGCGAATTTGCCACTCAAAAAGTGTGAATATCGTATTTGCAATTTATTTTCTTTAAGAGTCATATTTCACATCCAAATACAAATTAGGTGCAAATTTGCCATTCAAAAAGTGTGAATATCGTATTTGCAATTTATTTTCCTTAAGATTCATATTTCACATCCAAATACAAATTAGGGGCGAATTTGCCTCTCAAAACGTATGAATATTGTATTTGCAACTTATTTTCATTAAGAGTACGTCATATTTCAGTTCGCAATACAAATTAGGGGCAAATTTGCCACTCAAAAAGTGTGAATATCGTATTTGCAACTTATTTTCCTTAAGAGTCATATTTCACTTCGAAATACAAATTAGGGGCAAATTTGCCACTCAAAAAGTGTGAATATCGTATTTGCAATTTATTTTCGTTAAGAGTCATATTTCACATCCAAATACAAATTAGGGTCAAATTTGCCACTAAAAATTGTGAATATCGTATTTGCGATTTATTTCCTTAAGAGTCATATTTTACATCCAAATACAAATTAGGGGCAAATTTGAAACTAAAAAGTGTGAATATCGTATTTGCAATTTATTTTCCTTAAGAGTCATATTTCACATCCAAATACAAATTAGGGCGAATTTGCCACTAAAAAAGTGTGAATATCGTATTTGCAAGTTATTTTCCTTAAGAGTCAAATTTCACTTCGAAATACAAATTAGAGGCAAATTTGCTACTCAAAAAGTGTGAAAATAGTATTTGCAATTTATTTTCCTTCAGAGTCATATTTCACATCCAAATACAAATTAGGGGAAAATTTGCCACTTAAAAAGTGTGAATATCATATTTGCAATTTATTTTCCTTAAGAGTCATATTTTACATTCAAATACAAATTAGGGGCGAATTTGTCAGTCAAAAAGTGTGAATATCGTATTTGCAATTTATTTTCCTTAAGAGTCATATTTCACTTAGAAATACAAATTAGGGGCGAATTTGCCACTCAAAAAGTGTGAATATCGTATTTGCAATTTATTTTCTTTAAGAGTCATATTTCACATCCAAATACAAATTAGGTGCAAATTTGCCATTCAAAAAGTGTGAATATCGTATTTGCAATTTATTTTCCTTAAGATTCATATTTCACATCCAAATACAAATTAGGGGCGAATTTGCCTCTCAAAACGTGTGAATATTGTATTTGCAACTTATTTTCATTAAGAGTACGTCATATTTCAGTTCGCAATACAAATTAGGGGCAAATTTGCCACTCAAAAAGTGTGAATATCGTATTTGCAACTTATTTTCCTTAAGAGTCATATTTCACTTCGAAATACAAATTAAGGGCAAATTTGCCACTCAAAAAGTGTGAATATCGTATTTGCAATTTATTTTCGTAAAGAGTCATATTCACATCCAAATACAAATTAGGGCGAATTTGCCACTAAAAAAGTGTGAATATTGTATTTGCAAGTTATTTTCCTTAAGAGTCAAATTTCACTTCGAAATACAAATTAGAGGCAAATTTGCTACTCAAAAAGTGTGAAAATAGTATTTGCAATTTATTTTCCTTAAGAGTCATATTTCACATCCAAATACAAATTAGGGGCAAATTTGCCACTTAAAAAGTGTGAATATCATATTTGCAATTTATTTTCTTTAAGAGTCATATTTCACATTCAAATACAAATTATGGGCGAATTTGTCAGTAAAAAAGTGTGAATATCGTATTTGCAATTTATTTTCCTTAAGTGTCATATTTCACTTAGAAATACAAATTAGGGGCGAATTTGCAAATCAAAAAGTGTGAATATCGTATTTGCAACTTATTTTCTTTAAGAGTCATTTTTCATTTCGAAATACAAATTAGGGGCAAATTTGTCACTCAAAAAGTGTGAATATCGTATATGCAATTTATTTTCCTTAAGAGTCATATTTCACATCCAAATACAAATTAGGGGCGAATTTGCCTCTCAAAAAGTGTGAATATTGTATTTGCAACTTATTTTCATTAAGAGTACGTCATATTTCAGTTCGCAATACAAATTAGGGGCAAATTTGCCACTCAAAAAGTGTGAATATCGTATTTGCAACTTATTTTCCTTAAGAGTCATATTTCACTTCGAAATACAAATTAGGGGCAAATTTGCCACTCAAAAAGTGTGAATATCGTATTTGCAATTTATTTTCGTTAAGTCATATTTCACATCCAAATACAAATTAGGGGCAAATTTGCCACTAAAAATTGTGAATATCGTATTTGCGATTTATTTTCCTTAAGAGTCATATTTTACATCCAAATACAAATTAGGGGCAAATTTGCCACTAAAAAGTGTGAATATCGTATTTGCAATTTATTTTCCTTAAGAGTCATATTTCACATCCAAATACAAATTAGGGCGAATTTGCCACTAAAAAAGTGTGAATATCGTATTTGCAAGTTATTTTCCTTAAGAGTCAAATTTCACTTCGAAATACAAATTAGAGGCAAATTTGCTACTCAAAAAGTGTGAAAATAGTATTTGCAATTTATTTTCCTTAAGAGTCATATTTCACATCCAAATACAAATTAGGGGCAAATTTGCCACTTAAAAAGTGTGAATATCATATTTGCAATTTATTTTCTTTAAGAGTCATATTTCACATTCAAATACAAATTATGGGCGAATTTGTCAGTCAAAAAGTGTGAATTTCGTATTTGCAATTTATTTTCCTTAAGAGTCATATTTCACTTAGAAATACAAATTAGGGGCGAATTTGCCACTCAAAAAGTGTGAATATCGTATTTGCAATTTATTTTCTTTAAGAGTCATATTTCACATCCAAATACAAATTAGGTGCAAATTTGCCATTCAAAAAGTGTGAATATCGTATTTGCAATTTATTTTCCTTAAGAGTCATATTTCACATCCAAATACAAATTAGGGGCGAATTTGCCTCTCAAAAAGTGTGAATATTGTATTTGCAACTTATTTTCATTAAGAGTACGTCATATTTCAGTTCGCAATACAAATTAGGGGCAAATTTGCCACTCAAAAAGTGTGAATATCGTATTTGCAACTTATTTTCCTTAAGAGTCATATTTCACTTCGAAATACAAATTAGGGGCAAATTTGACACTCAAAAAGTGTGAATATCGTATTTGCAATTTATTTTCGTTAAGAGTCATATTTCACATCCAAATAAAAATTAGGGACAAATTTGCCACTAAAAATTGTGAATATCGTATTTGCGATTTATTTTCCTTAAGAGTCATATTTTACATCCAAATACAAATTAGGGGCAAATTTGCCACTAAAAAGTGTGAATATCGTATTTGCAATTTATTTTCTTTAAGAGTCATATTTCACATCCAAATACAAATTAGGGCGAATTTGCCACTAAAAAAGTGTGAATATCGTATTTGCAAGTTATTTTCCTTAAGAGTCAAATTTCACTTCGAAATACAAATTAGAGGCAAATTTGCTACTCAAAAAGTGTGAAAATAGTATTTGCAATTTATTTTCCTTCAGAGTCATATTTCACATCCAAATACAAATTAGGGGCAAATTTGCCACTTAAAAAGTGTGAATATCATATTTGCAATTTATTTTCCTTAAGAGTCATATTTTACATTCAAATACAAATTAGGGGCGAATTTGTCAGTCAAAAAGTGTGAATATCGTATTTGCAATTTATTTTCCTTAAGAGTCATATTTCACTTAGAAATACAAATTAGGGGCGAATTTGCCACTCAAAAAGTGTGAATATCGTATTTGCAATTTATTTTCTTTAAGAGTCATATTTCACATCCAAATACAAATTAGGTGCAAATTTGCCATTCAAAAAGTGTGAATATCGTATTTGCAATTTATTTTCCTTAAGATTCATATTTCACATCCAAATACAAATTAGGGGCGAATTTGCCTCTCAAAACGTGTGAATATTGTATTTGCAACTTATTTTCATTAAGAGTACGTCATATTTCAGTTCGCAATACAAATTAGGGGCAAATTTGCCACTCAAAAAGTGTGAATATCGTATTTGCAACTTATTTTCCTTAAGAGTCATATTTCACTTCGAAATACAAATTAGGGGCAAATTTGCCACTCAAAAAGTGTGAATATCGTATTTGCAATTTATTTTCGTTACGAGTCATATTTCACATCCAAATACAAATTAGGGTCAAATTTGCCACTAAAAATTGTGAATATCGTATTTGCGATTTATTTCCTTAAGAGTCATATTTCACTTCGAAATACAAATTAAGGGCAAATTTGCCACTCAAAAAGTGTGAATATCGTATTTGCAATTTATTTTCGTAAAGAGTCATATTTCACATCCAAATACAAATTAGGGCGAATTTGCCACTAAAAAAGTGTGAATATCGTATTTGCAAGTTATTTTCCTTAAGAGTCAAATTTCACTTCGAAATACAAATTAGAGGCAAATTTGCTACTCAAAAAGTGTGAAAATAGTATTTGCAATTTATTTTCCTTAAGAGTCATATTTCACATCCAAATACAAATTAGGGGCAAATTTGCCACTTAAAAAGTGTGAATATCATATTTGCAATTTATTTTCTTTAAGAGTCATATTTCACATTCAAATACAAATTATGGGCGAATTTGTCAGTAAAAAAGTGTGAATATCGTATTTGCAATTTATTTTCCTTAAGAGTCATATTTCACTTAGAAATACAAATTAGGGGCGAATTTGCCACTCAAAAAGTGTGAATATCGTATTTGCAACTTATTTTCTTTAAGAGTCATTTTTCATTTCGAAATACAAATTAGGGGCAAATTTGTCACTCAAAAAGTGTGAATATCGTATATGCAATTTATTTTCCTTAAGAGTCATATTTCACATCCAAATACAAATTAGGGGCGAATTTGCCTCTCAAAAAGTGTGAATATTGTATTTGCAACTTATTTTCATTAAGAGTACGTCATATTTCAGTTCGCAATACAAATTAGGGGCAAATTTGCCACTCAAAAAGTGTGAATATCGTATTTGCAACTTATTTTCCTTAAGAGTCATATTTCACTTCGAAATACAAATTAGGGGCAAATTTGCCACTCAAAAAGTGTGAATATCGTATTTGCAATTTATTTTCGTTAAGAGTCATATTTCACATCCAAATACAAATTAGGGGCAAATTTGGCACTAAAAATTGTGAATATCGTATTTGCAATTTATTTTCCTTAAGAGTCATATTTTACATCCAAATACAAATTAGGGGCAAATTTGCCACTAAAAAGTGTGAATATCGTATTTGCAATTTATTTTCCTTAAGAGTCATATTTCACATCCAAATACAAATTAGGGCGAATTTGCCACTAAAAAAGTGTGAATATCGTATTTGCAAGTTATTTTCCTTAAGAGTCAAATTTCACTTCGAAATACAAATTAGAGGCAAATTTGCTACTCAAAAAGTGTGAAAATAGTATTTGCAATTTTTTTTCCTTAAGAGTCATATTTCACATCCAAATACAAATTAGGGGCAAATTTGCCACTTAAAAAGTGTGAATATCATATTTGCAATTTATTTTCTTTAAGAGTCATATTTCACATTCAAATACAAATTATGGGCGAATTTGTCAGTAAAAAAGTGTGAATATCGTATTTGCAATTTATTTTCCTTAAGTGTCATATTTCACTTAGAAATACAAATTAGGGGCGAATTTGCCACTCAAAAAGTGTGAATATCGTATTTGCAACTTATTTTCTTTAAGAGTCATTTTTCATTTCGAAATACAAATTAGGGGCAAATTTTTCACTCAAAAAGTGTGAATATCTTATATGCAATTTATTTTCCTTAAGAGTCATATTTCACATCCAAATACAAATTAGGGGCGAATTTGCCACTAAAAATTGTGAATATCGTATTTGCGATTTATTTTCCTTAAGAGTCATATTTCACATCCAAATACAAATTAGGGCGAATTTGCCACTAAAAAAGTGTGAATATCGTATTTGCAAGTTATTTTCCTTAAGAGTCAAATTTCACTTCGAAATACAAATTAGAGGCAAATTTGCTACTCAAAAAGTGTGAAAATAGTATTTGCAATTTATTTTCCTTAAGAGTCATATTTCACATCCAAATACAAATTAGGGGCAAATTTGCCACTTAAAAAGTGTGAATATCATATTTGCAATTTATTTTTCTTTAAGAGTCATATTTCACATTCAAATACAAATTATGGGCGAATTTGTCAGTAAAAAAGTGTGAATATCGTATTTGCAATTTATTTTCCTTAAGAGTCATATTTCACTTAGAAATACAAATTAGGGCGAATTTGCAACTCAAAAAGTGTTAATATCGTATTTGCAACTTATTTTCTTTAAGAGTCATCTTTCATTTCGAAATACAAATTAGGGGCAAATTTGTCACTCAAAAAGTGTGAATATCGTATATGCAATTTATTTTCCTTAAGAGTCATATTTCACATCCAAATACAAATTAGGGTAAATTTGCCACTAAAAATTGTGAATATCGTATTTGCGATTTATTTTCCTTAAGAGTCATATTTTACATCCAAATACAAATTAGGGGCAAATTTGCCACTAAAAAGTGTGAATATCGTATTTGCAATTTATTTTCCTTAAGAGTCATATTTCACTTAGAAATACAAATTAGGGCGAATTTGCCACTAAAAAAGTGTGAATATCGTATTTGCAAGTTATTTTCCTTAAGAGTCAAATTTCACTTCGAAATACAATTTAGAGGCAAATTTGCTACTCAAAAAGTGTGAAAATAGTATTTGCAATTTATTTTCCTTAAGAGTCATATTTCACATCCAAATACAAATTAGGGGCAAATTTGCCACTTAAAAAGTGTGAATATCATATTTGCAATTTATTTTCTTAAAGAGTCATATTTCACATTCATATACAAATTATGGGCGAATTTGTCAGTAAAAAAGTGTGAATATCGTATTTGCAATTTATTTTCCTTAAGAGTCATATTTCACTTAGAAATACAAATTAGGGGCGAATTTGCCACTCAAAAAGTGTGAATATCGTATTTGCAACTTATTTTCTTTAAGAGTCATCTTTCATTTCGAAATACAAATTAGGGGCAAATTTGTCACTCAAAAAGTGTGAATATCGTATATGCAATTTATTTTCCTTAAGAGTCATATTTCACATCCAAATACAAATTAGGGGCGAATTTGCCTCTCAAAAAGTGTGAATACTGTATTTGCAACTTATTTTCATTAACAGTACGTCATATTTCAGTTCGCAATACAAATTAGGGGCAAATTTGCCACTCAAAAAGTGTGAATATCGTATTTGCAACTTATTTTCCTTAAGAGTCATATTTCACTTCGAAATACAAATTAGGGGCAAATTTGCCACTCAAAAAGTGTGAATATCGTATTTGCAATTTATTTTCGTTAAGAGTCATATTTCACATCCAAATACAAATTATGGGCAAATTTGCCACTAAAAATTGTGAATATCGTATTTGCGATTTATTTTCCTTAAGAGTCATATTTTCCATCCAAATACAAATTAGGGGCAAATTTGCCACTAAAAAGTGTGAATATCGTATTTGCAATTTATTTTCCTTAAGAGTCATATTTCACATCCAAATACAAATTAGGGCGAATTTGCCACTAAAAAGTGTGAAAATCGTATTTGCAAGTTATTTTCCTTAAGAGTCAAATTTCACTTCGAAATACAAATTAGAGGCAAATTTGCTACTCAAAAAGTGTGAAAATAGTATTTGCAATTTATTTTCCTTAAGAGTCATATTTCACATCCAAATACAAATTAGGGGCAAATTTGCCACTTAAAAAGTGTGAATACCATATTTGCAATTTATTTTCTTAAAGAGTCATATTTCACATTCATATACAAATTATGGGCGAATTTGTCAGTAAAAAAGTGTGAATATCGTATTTGCAATTTATTTTCCTTAAGAGTCATATTTCACTTAGAAATACAAATTAGGGGCGAATTTGCCACTCAAAAAGTGTGAATATCGTATTTGCAACTTATTTTCTTTAAGAGTCATCTTTCATTTCGAAATACAAATTAGGGGCAAATTTGTCACTCAAAAAGTGTGAATATCGTATATGCAATTTATTTTCCTTAAGAGTCATATTTCACATCCAAATACAAATTAGGGGCGAATTTGCCTCTCAAAAAGTGTGAATACTGTATTTGCAACTTATTTTCATTAACAGTACGTCATATTTCAGTTCGCAATACAAATTAGGGGCAAATTTGCCACTCAAAAAGTGTGAATATCGTATTTGCAACTTATTTTCCTTAAGAGTCATATTTCACTTCGAAATACAAATTAGGGGCAAATTTGCCACTCAAAAAGTGTGAATATCGTATTTGCATTTTATTTTCGTTAAGAGTCATATTTCACATCCAAATACAAATTAGGGGCAAATTTGCCACTAAAAATTGTGAATATCGTATTTGCGATTTATTTTCCTTAAGAGTCATATTTTCCATCCAAATACAAATTAGGGGCAAATTTGCCACTAAAAAGTGTGAATATCGTATTTGCAATTTATTTTCCTTAAGAGTCATATTTCACATCCAAATACAAATTAGGGCGAATTTGCCACTAAAAAGTGTGAAAATCGTATTTGCAAGTTATTTTCCTTAAGAGTCAAATTTCACTTCGAAATACAAATTAGAGGCAAATTTGCTACTCAAAAAGTGTGAAAATAGTATTTGCAATTTATTTTCCTTAAGAGTCATATTTCACTTAGAAATACAAATTAGGGGCGAATTTGCCACTCAAAAAGTGTGAATATCGTATTTGCAACTTATTTTCTTTAAGAGTCATCTTTCATTTCGAAATACAAATTAGGGGCAAATTTGTCACTCAAAAAGTGTGAATATCGTATATGCAATTTATTTTCCTTAAGAGTCATATTTCACATCCAAATACAAATTAGGGGCGAATTTGCCTCTCAAAAAGTGTGAATACTGTATTTGCAACTTATTTTCATTAACAGTACGTCATATTTCAGTTCGCAATACAAATTAGGGGCAAATTTGCCACTCAAAAAGTGTGAATATCGTATTTGCAACTTATTTTCCTTAAGAGTCATATTTCACTTCGAAATACAAATTAGGGGCAAATTTGCCACTCAAAAAGTGTGAATATCGTATTTGCAATTTATTTTCGTTAAGAGTCATATTTCACATTCAAATACAAATTAGGGGCAAATTTGCCACTAAAAATTGTGAATATCGTATTTGCGATTTATTTTCCTTAAGAGTCATATTTTACATCCAAATACAAATTAGGGGCAAAAATTTGCCACTAAAAAGTGTGAATATCGTATTTGCAATTTATTTTCCTTAAGAGTCATATTTCACATCCAAATACAAATTAGGGCGAATTTGCCACTAAAAAAGTGTGAATATCGTATTTGCAAGTTATTTTCCTTAAGAGTCAAATTTCACTTCGAAATACAAATTAGAGGCAAATTTGCTACTCAAAAAGGGTGAAAATAGTATTTGCAATTTATTTTCCTTAAGAGTCATATTTCACATCCAAATACAAATTAGGGGCAAATTTGCCACTTAAAAAGTGTGAATATCATATTTGCAATTTATTTTCTTTAAGAGTCATATTTCACATTCAAATACAAATTATGGGCGAATTTGTCAGTAAAAAAGTGTGAATATCTTATTTGCAATTTATTTTCCTTAAGAGTCATATTTCACTTAGAAATACAAATTAGGGGCGAATTTGCCACTCAAAAAGTGTGAATATCGTATTTGCAACTTATTTTCTTTAAGAGTCATTTTTCATTTCGAAATACAAATTAGGGGCAAATTTGTCACTCAAAAAGTGTGAATATCGTATATGCAATTTATTTTCCTTAAGAGTCATATTTCACATCCAAATACAAATTAGAGGCGAATTTGCCTCTCAAAAAGTGTGAATATTGTATTTGCAACTTATTTTCATTAAGAGTACGTCATATTTCAGTTCGCAATACAAATTAGGGGCAAATTTGCCACTCAAAAAGTGTGCATATCGTATTTGCAACTTATTTTCCTTAAGAGTCATATTTCACTTCGAAATACAAATTAGGGGCAAATTTGCCACTCAAAAAGTGTGAATATCGTATTTGCAATTTATTTTCGTTAAGAGTCATATTTCACATCCAAATACAAATTAGGGGCAAATTTGCCACTAAAAATTGTGAATATCGTATTTGCGATTTATTTTCCTTAAGAGTCATATTTTACATCCAAATACAAATTTGGGGCAAATTTGCCACTAAAAAGTGTGAATATCGTATTTGCAATTTATTTTCCTTAAGAGTCATATTTCACATCCAAATACAAATTAGGGCGAATTTGCCACTAAAAAAGTGTGAATATCGTATTTGCAAGTTATTTTCCTTAAGAGTCAAATTTCACTTCGAAATACAAATTTGAGGCAAATTTGCTACTCAAAAAGTGTGAAAATAGTATTTGCAATTTATTTTCCTTAAGAGTCATATTTCACATCCAAATACAAATTAGGGGCAAATTTGCCACTTAAAAAGTGTGAATATCATATTTGCAATTTATTTTCTTTAAGAGTCATATTTCACATTCAAATACAAATTATGGGCGAATTTGTCAGTAAAAAAAAAGTGTGAATATCGTATTTGCAATTTATTTTCCTTAAGAGTTATATTTCACTTAGAAATACAAATTAGTGGCGAATTTGCCACTCAAAAAGTGTGAATATCGTATTTGCAACTTATTTTCTTTAAGAGCCATTTTTCATTTCGAAATACAAATTAGGGGCAAATTTGTCACTCAAAAAGTGTGAATATCGTATATGCAATTTATTTTCCTTAAGAGTCATATTTCACATCCAAATACAAATTAGGGGCGAATTTGCCTCTCAAAAAGTGTGAATATTGTATTTGCAACTTATTTTCATTAAGAGTACGTCATATTTCAGTTCGCAATACAAATTAGGGGCAAATTTGCCACTCAAAAAGTGTGAATATCGTATTTGCAACTTATTTTCCTTAAGAGTCATATTTCACTTCGAAATACAAATTAGGGGCAAATTTGACACTCAAAAAGTGTGAATATCGTATTTGCAATTTATTTTCGTTAAGAGTCATATTTCACATCCAAATACAAATTAGGGGCAAATTTGCCACTAAAAATTTTGAATATCGTATTTGCGATTTATTTTCCTTAAGAGTCATATTTTACATCCAAATACAAATTAGGGGCAAATTTGCCACTAAAAAGTGTGAATATCGTATTTGCAATTTATTTTCCTTAAGAGTCATATTTCACATCCAAATACAAATTAGGGCGAATTTGCCACTAAAAAAGTGTGAATATCGTATTTGCAAGTTATTTTCCTTAAGAGTCAAATTTCACTTCGAAATACAAATTAGAGGCAAATTTGCTACTCAAAAAGTGTGAAAATAGTATTTGCAATTTATTTTCCTTAAGAGTCATATTTCACATCCAAATACAAATTAGGGGCAAATTTGCCACTTAAAAAGTGTGAATATCATATTTGCAATTATTTTCTTTAAGAGTCATATTTCACATTCATATACACATTATGGGCGAATTTGTCAGTAAAAAAGTGTGAATATCGTATTTGCAATTTATTTTCCTTAAGAGTCATTTTCACTTAGAAATACAAATTAGGGGCGAATTTGCCACTCAAAAGTGTGAATATCGTATTGCAACTTATTTTCTTTAAGAGTCATCTTTCATTTCGAAATACAAATTAGGGGCAAATTTGTCACTCAAAAAGTGTGAATATCGTATATGCAATTTATTTTCCTTAAGAGTCATATTTCACATCCAAATACAAATTAGGGTAAATTTGCCACTAAAAATTGTGAATATCGTATTTGCGATTTATTTTCCTTAAGAGTCATATTTTACATCCAAATAACAAATTAGGGGCAAATTTGCCACTAAAAAGTGTGAATATCGTATTTGCAATTTATTTTCCTTAAGAGTCATATTTCACATCCAAATACAAATTAGGGCGAATTTGCCACTAAAAAAGTGTGAATATCGTATTTGCAAGTTATTTTCCTTAAGAGTCAAATTTCACTTCGAAATACAAATTAGAGGCAAATTTGCTACTCAAAAAGTGAGAAAATAGTATTTGCAATTTATTTTCCTTAAGAGTCATATTTCACATCCAAATACAAATTAGGGGCAAATTTGCCACTTAAAAAGTGTGAATATCATATTTGCAATTTATTTTCCTTAAGAGTCATATTTTACATTCAAATACAAATTAGGGGCGAATTTGTCAGTCAAAAAGTGTGAATATCGTATTTGCATTTATTTTCCTTAAGAGTCATATTTCACTTAGAAATACAAATTAGGGGCGAATTTGCCACTCAAAAAGTGTGAATATCGTATTTGCAATTTATTTTCTTTAAGAGTCATATTTCACATCCAAATACAAATTAGGTGCAAATTTGCCATTCAAAAAGTGTGAATATCGTATTTGCAATTTATTTTCCTTAAGATTCATATTTCACATCCAAATACAAATTAGGGGCGAATTTGCCTCTCAAAACGTGTGAATATTGTATTTGCAACTTATTTTCATTAAGAGTACGTCATATTTCAGTTCGCAATACAAATTAGGGGCAAATTTGCCACTCAAAAAGTGTGAATATCGTATTTGCAACTTATTTTCCTTAAGAGTCATATTTCACTTCGAAATACAAATTAAGGTCAAATTTGCCACTCAAAAAGTGTGAATATCGTATTTGCAATTTATTTTCGTAAAGAGTCATATTTCACATCCAAATACAAATTAGGGCGAATTTGCCACTAAAAAGTGTGAATATCGTATTTGCAAGTTATTTTCCTTAAGAGTCAAATTTCACTTCGAAATACAAATTAGAGGCAAATTTGCTACTCAAAAAGTGTGAAAATAGTATTTGCAATTTATTTTCCTTAAGAGTCATATTTCACATCCAAATACAAATTAGGGGCAAATTTGCCACTTAAAAAGTGTGAATATCATATTTGCAATTTATTTTCTTTAAGAGTCATATTTCACATTCAAATACAAATTATGGGCGAATTTGTCAGTAAAAAAGTGTGAATATCGTATTTGCAATTTATTTTCCTTAAGAGTCATATTTCACTTAGAAATAAAAATTAGGGGCGAATTTGCCACTCAAAAAGTGTGAATATCGTATTTGCAACTTATTTTCTTTAAGAGTCATTTTTCATTTCGAAATACAAATTAGGGGCAAATTTGTCACTCAAAAAGTGTGAATATCGTATATGCAATTTATTTTCCTTAAGAGTCATATTTCACATCCAAATACAAATTAGGGGCGAATTTGCCTCTCAAAAAGTGTGAATATTGTATTTGCAACTTATTTTCATTAAGAGTACGTCATATTTCAGTTCGCAATACAAATTAGGGGCAAATTTGCCACTCAAAAAGTGTGAATATCGTATTTGCAACTTATTTTCCTTAAGAGTCATATTTCACTTCGAAATACAAATTAGGGGCAAATTTGCCACTCAAAAAGTGTGAATATCGTATTTGCAATTTATTTTCGTTAAGAGTCATATTTCACATCCAAATACAAATTAGGGGCAAATTTGCCACTAAAAATTGTGAATATCGTATTTGCGATTTATTTTCCTTAAGAGTCATATTTTACATCCAAATACAAATTAGGGGCAAATTTGCCACTAAAAAGATTGAATATCGTATTTGCAATTTATTTTCCTTAAGAGTCATATTTCACATCCAAATACAAATTAGGGCGAATTTGCCACTAAAAAAGTGTGAATATCGTATTTGCAAGTTATTTTCCTTAAGAGTCCAATTTCACTTCGAAATACAAATTAGAGGCAAATTTGCTACTCAAAAAGTGTGAAAATAGTATTTGCAATTTTTTTTCCTTAAGAGTCATATTTCACATCCAAATACAAATTAGGGGCAAATTTGCCACTTAAAAAGTGTGAATATCATATTTGCAATTTATTTTCTTTAAGAGTCATATTTCACATTCAAATACAAATTATGGGCGAATTTGTCAGTAAAAAAGTGTGAATATCGTATTTGCAATTTATTTTCCTTAAGTGTCATATTTCACTTAGAAATACAAATTAGGGGCGAATTTGCCACTCAAAAAGTGTGAATATCGTATTTGCAACTTATTTTCTTTAAGAGTCATTTTTCATTTCGAAATACAAATTAGGGGCAAATTTTTCACTCAAAAAGTGTGAATATCTAATATGCAATTTATTTTCCTTAAGAGTCATATTTCACATCCAAATACAAATTAGGGGCGAATTTGCCACTAAAAATTGTGAATATCGTATTTGCGATTTATTTTCCTTAAGAGTCATATTTCACATCCAAATACAAATTAGGGCGAATTTTCCACTAAAAAAGTGTGAATATCGTATTTGCAAGTTATTTTCCTTAAGAGTCAAATTTCACTTCGAAATACAAATTAGAGGCAAATTTGCTACTCAAAAAGTGTGAAAATAGTATTTGCAATTTATTTTCCTTAAGAGTCATATTTCACATCCAAATACAAATTAGGGGCAAATTTGCCACTTAAAAAGTGTGAATATCATATTTGCAATTTATTTTCTTTAAGAGTCATATTTCACATTCAAATACAAATTATGGGCGAATTTGTCAGTAAAAAAGTGTGAATATCGTATTTGCAATTTATTTTCCTTAAGAGTCATATTTCACTTAGAAATACAAATTAGGGGCGAATTTGCCACTCAAAAAGTGTGAATATCGTATTTGCAACTTATTTTCTTTAAGAGTCATCTTTCATTTCGAAATACAAATTAGGGGCAAATTTGTCACTCAAAAAGTGTGAATATCGTATATGCAATTTATTTTCCTTAAGAGTCATATTTCACATCCAAATACAAATTAGGGTAAATTTGCCACTAAAAATTGTGAATATCGTATTTGCGATTTATTTTCATTAAGAGTACGTCATATTTCAGTTCGCAATACAAATTAGGGGCAAATTTGCCACTCAAAAAGTGTGAATATCGTATTTGCAACTTATTTTCCTTAAGAGTCATATTTCACTTCGAAATACAAATTAGGGGCAAATTTGCCACTCAAAAAGTGTGAATATCGTATTTGCAATTTATTTTCGTTAAGAGTCATATTTCACATCCAAATACAAATTAGGGGCAAATTTGCCACTAAAAATTGTGAATATCGTATTTGCGATTTATTTTCCTTAAGAGTCATATTTTCCATCCAAATACAAATTAGGGGCAAATTTGCCACTAAAAATTGTGAATATCGTATTTGCAATTTATTTTCCTTAAGAGTCATATTTCACATCCAAATACAAATTAGGGCGAATTTGCCACTAAAAAAGTGTGAAAATCGTATTTGCAAGTTATTTTCCTTAAGAGTCAAATTTCACTTCGAAATACAAATTAGAGGCAAATTTGCTACTCAAAAAGTGTGAAAATAGTATTTGCAATTTATTTTCCTTAAGAGTCATATTTCACATCCAAATACAAATTAGGGGAAAATTTGCCACTTAAAAAGTGTGAATATCATATTTGCAATTTATTTTCTTTAAGAGTCATATTTCACATTCAAATACAAATTATGGGCGAATTTGTCAGTAAAAAAGTGTGAATATCGTATTTGAAATTTATTTTCCTTAAGAGTCATATTTCACTTAGAAATACAAATTAGGGGCGAATTTGCAACTCAAAAAGTGTGAATATCGTATTTGCAACTTATTTTCTTTAAGAGTCATCTTTCATTTCGAAATACAAATTAGGGGCAAATTTGTCACTCAAAAAGTGTGAATATCGTATATGCAATTTATTTTCCTTAAGAGTCATATTTCACATCCAAATACAAATTAGGGTAAATTTGCCACTAAAAATTGTGAATATCGTATTTGCGATTTATTTTCCTTAAGAGTCATATTTTACATCCAAATACAAATTAGGGGCAAATTTGCCACTAAAAAGTGTGAATATCGTATTTGCAATTTATTTTCCTTAAGAGTCATATTTCACATCCAAATACAAATTAGGGCGAATTTGCCACTAAAAAAGTGTGAATATCGTATTTGCAAGTTATTTTCCTTAAGAGTCAAATTTCACTTCGAAATACAAATTAGAGGCAAATTTGCTACTCAAAAAGTGTGAAAATAGTATTTGCAATTTATTTTCCTTAAGAGTCATATTTCACATCCAAATACAAATTAGGGGCAAATTTGCCACTTAAAAAGTGTGAATATCATATTTGCAATTTATTTTCTTTAAGAGTCATATTTCACATTCATATACAAATTATGGGCGAATTTGTCAGTAAAAAAGTGTGAATATCGTATTTGCAATTTATTTTCCTTAAGAGTCATATTTCACTTAGAAATACAAATTAGGGGCGAATTTGCCACTCAAAAAGTGTGAATATCGTATTTGCAACTTATTTTCATTAAGAGTCATCTTTCATTTCGAAATACAAATTAGGGGCAAATTTGTCACTCAAAAAGTGTGAATATCGTATATGCAATTTATTTTCCTTAAGAGTCATATTTCACATCCAAATACAAATTAGGGGCGAATTTGCCTCTCAAAAAGTGTGAATATTGTATTTGCAACTTATTTTCATTAACAGTACGTCATATTTCAGTTCGCAATACAAATTAGGGGCAAATTTGCCACTCAAAAAGTGTGAATATCGTATTTGCAACTTATTTTCCTTAAGAGTCATATTTCACTTCGAAATACAAATTAGGGGCAAATTTGCCACTCAAAAAGTGTGAATATCGTATTTGCAATTTATTTTCGTTAAGAGTCATATTTCACATTCAAATACAAATTAGGGGCAAATTTGCCACTAAAAATTGTGAATATCATATTTGCGATTTATTTTCCTTAAGAGTCATATTTTACATCCAAATACAAATTAGGGGCAAAAATTTGCCACTAAAAAGTGTGAATATCGTATTTGCAATTTATTTTCCTTAAGAGTCATATTTCACATCCAAATACAAATTAGGGCGAATTTGCCACTAAAAAGGTGTGAATATCGTATTTGCAAGTTATTTTCCTTAAGAGTCAAATTTCACTTCGAAATACAAATTAGAGGCAAATTTGCTACTCAAAAAGTGTGAAAATAGTATTTGCAATTTATTTTCCTTAAGAGTCATATTTCACATCCAAATACAAATTAGGGGCAAATTTGCCACTTAAAAAGTGTGAATATCATATTTGCAATTTATTTTCTTTAAGAGTCAAATTTCACATCCAAATACAAATTAGGGCGAATTTGCCACTAAAAAAGTGTGAATATCGTATTTGCAAGTTATTTTCCTTAAGAGTCAAATTTCACTTCGAAATACAAATTAGAGGCAAATTTGCTACTCAAAAAGGGTGAAAATAGTATTTGCAATTTATTTTCCTTAAGAGTCATATTTCACATCCAAATACAAATTAGGGGCAAATTTGCCACTTAAAAAGTGTGAATATCATATTTGCAATTTATTTTCTTTAAGAGTCATATTTCACATTCAAATACAAATTATGGGCGAATTTGTCAGTAAAAAAGTGTGAATATCGTATTTGCAATTTATTTTCCTTAAGAGTCATATTTCACTTAGAAATACAAATTAGGGGCGAATTTGCCACTCAAAAAGTGTGAATATCGTATTTGCAACTTATTTTCTTTAAGAGTCATTTTTCATTTCGAAATACAAATTAGGGGCAAATTTGTCACTCAAAAAGTGTGAATATCGTATATGCAATTTATTTTCCTTAAGAGTCATATTTCACATCCAAATACAAATTAGAGGCGAATTTGCCTCTCAAAAAGTGTGAATATTGTATTTGCAACTTATTTTCATTAAGAGTACGTCATATTTCAGTTCGCAATACAAATTAGGGGCAAATTTGCCACTCAAAAAGTGTGAATATCGTATTTGCAACTTATTTTCCTTAAGAGTCATATTTCATTTTCGAAATACAAATTAGGGGCAAATTTGCCACTCAAAAAGTGTGAATATCGTATTTGCAATTTATTTTTCGTTAAGAGTCATATTTCACATCCAAATACAAATTAGGGGCAAATTTGCCACTAAAAATTGTGAATATCGTATTTGCGATTTATTTTCCTTAAGAGTCATATTTTACATCCAAATACAAATTTGGGGCAAATTTGCCACTAAAAAGTGTGAATATCGTATTTGCAAATTATTTTCCTTAAGAGTCATATTTCACATCCAAATACAAATTAGGGCGAATTTGCCACTAAAAAAAGTGTGAATATCGTATTTGCAAGTTATTTTCCTTAAGAGTCCAATTTCACTTCGAAATACAAATTAGAGGCAAATTTGCTACTCAAAAAGTGTGAAAATAGTATTTGCAATTTATTTTCCTTAAGAGTCATATTTCACATCCAAATACAAATTAGGGGCAAATTTGCCACTTAAAAAGTGTGAATATCATATTTGCAATTTATTTTCTTTAAGAGTCATATTTCACATTCAAATACAAATTATGGGCGAATTTGTCAGTAAAAAAGTGTGAATATCGTATTTGCAATTTATTTTCCTTAAGAGTCATATTTCACTTAGAAATACAAATTAGTGGAGAATTTGCCACTCAAAAAGTGTGAATATCGTATTTGCAACTTATTTTCTTTAAGAGTCATTTTTCATTTCGAAATACAAATTAGGGGCAAATTTGTCACTCAAAAAGTGTGAATATCGTATATGCAATTTATTTTCCTTAAGAGTCATATTTCACATCCAAATACAAATTAGGGGCGAATTTGCCTCTCAAAAAGTGTGAATATTGTATTTGCAACTTATTTTCATTAAGAGTACGTCATATTTCAGTTCGCAATACAAATTAGGGGCAAATTTGCCACTCAAAAAGTGTGAATATCGTATTTGCAACTTATTTTCCTTAAGAGTCATATTTCACTTCGAAATACAAATTATGGGCAAATTTGCCACTCAAAAAGTGTGAATATCGTATTTGCAATTTATTTTCGTTCAGAGTCATATTTCACATCCAAATACAAATTAGGGGCAAATTTGCCACTAAAAATTTTGAATATCGTATTTGCGATTTATTTTCCTTAAGAGTCATATTTTACATCCAAATACAAATTAGGGGGCAAATTTGCCACAAAAAAGTGTGAATATCGTATTTGCAATTTATTTTCCTTAAGAGTCATATTTCACATCCAAATACAAATTAGGGCGAATTTGCCACTAAAAAAGTGTGAATATCGTATTTGCAAGTTATTTTCCTTAAGAGTCAAATTTCACTTCGAAATACAAATTAGAGGCAAATTTGCTACTCAAAAAGTGTGAAAATAGTATTTGCAATTTATTTTCCTTAAGAGTCATATTTCACATCCAAATACAAATTAGGGGCAAATTTGCCACTTAAAAAGTGTGAATATCATATTTGCAATTTATTTTCTTTAAGAGTCATATTTCACATTCATATACAAATTATGGGCGAATTTGTCAGTAAAAAAGTGTGAATATCGTATTTGCAATTTATTTTCCTTAAGAGTCATTTTCACTTAGAAATACAAATTAGGGGCGAATTTGCCACTCAAAAAGTGTGAATATCGTATTTGCAACTTATTTTCTTTAAGAGTCATTTTTCATTTCGAAATACAAATTAGGGGCAAATTTGTCACTCAAAAAGTGTGAGTATCGTATATGCAATTTATTTTCCTTAAGAGTCATATTTCACATCCAAATACAAATTAGGGTAAATTTGCCACTAAAAATTGTGAATATCGTATTTGCGATTTATTTTCCTTAAGAGTCATATTTTACATCCAAATACAAATTAGGGGCAAATTTGCCACTAAAAAGTGTGAATATCGTATTTGCAATTTATTTTCCTTAAGAGTCATATTTCACTTCGAAATACAAATTAAGGGCAAATTTTGCCACTCAAAAAGTGTGAATATCGTATTTGCAATTTATTTTCGTAAATAGTCATATTTCACATCCAAATACAAATTAGGGCGAATTTGCCACTAAAAAAGTGTGAATATCGTATTTGCAAGTTATTTTCCTTAAGAGTCAAATTTCACTTCGAAATACAAATTAGAGGCAAATTTGCTACTCAAAAAGTGTGAAAATAGTATTTGCAATTTATTTTCCTTAAGAGTCATATTTCACATCCAAATACAAATTAGGGGCAAATTTGCCACTTAAAAAGTGTGAATATCATATTTGCAATTTATTTTCTTTAAGAGTCATATTTCACATTCAAATACAAATTATGGGCGAATTTGTCAGTAAAAAAGTGTGAATATCATATTTGCAATTTATTTTCCTTAAGTGTCATATTTCACTTAGAAATACAAATTAGTGGCGAATTTGCCACTCAAAAAAGTGTGAATATCGTATTTGCAACTTATTTTCTTTAAGAGTCATTTTTCATTTCGAAATACAAATTAGGGGCAAATTTGTCACTCAAAAAGTGTGAATATCGTATATGCAATTTATTTTCCTTAAGAGTCATATTTCACATCCAAATACAAATTAGGGGCGAATTTGCCTCTCAAAAAGTGTGAATATTGTATTTGCAACTTATTTTCATTAAGAGTACGTCATATTTCAGTTCGCAATACAAATTAGGGGCAAATTTGCCACTCAAAAAGTGTGAATATCGTATTTGCAACTTATTTTCCTTAAGAGTCATATTTCACTTCGAAATACAAATTAGGGGCAAATTTGCCACTCAAAAAGTGTGAATATCGTATTTGCAATTTATTTTCGTTAAGAGTCATATTTCACATCCAAATACAAATTAGGGGCAAATTTGCCACTAAAAATTTTGAATATCGTATTTGCGATTTATTTTCCTTAAGAGTCATATTTTACATCCAAATACAAATTAGGGGCAAATTTGCCACTAAAAAGTGTGAATATCGTATTTGCAATTTATTTTCCTTAAGAGTCATATTTCACATCCAAATACAAATTAGGGCGAATTTGCCACTAAAAAAGTGTGAATATCGTATTTGCAAGTTATTTTCCTTAAGAGTCAAATTTCACTTCGAAATACAAATTAGAGGCAAATTTGCTACTCAAAAAGTGTGAAAATAGTATTTGCAATTTATTTTCCTTAAGAGTCATATTTCACATCCAAATACAAATTAGGGGCAAATTTGCCACTTAAAAAGTGTGAATATCATATTTGCAATTTATTTTCTTTAAGAGTCATATTTCACATTCATATACAAATTATGGGCGAATTTGTCAGTAAAAAAGTGTGAATATCGTATTTGCAATTTATTTTCCTTAAGAGTCATATTTCACTTAGAAATACAAATTAGGGTGGGCGAATTTGCCACTCAAAAAGTGTGAATATCGTATTTGCAACTTATTTTTTTTAAGAGTCATCTTTCATTTCGAAATACAAATTAGGGGCAAATTTGTCACTCAAAAAGTGTGAATATCGTATATGCAATTTATTTTCCTTAAGAGTCATATTTCACATCCAAATACAAATTAGGGGCGAATTTGCCTCTCAAAAAGTGTGAATATTGTATTTGCAACTTATTTTCATTAACAGTACGTCATATTTCAGTTCGCAATACAAATTAGGGGCAAATTTGCCACTCAAAAAGTGTGAATATCGTATTTGCAACTTATTTTCCTTAAGAGTCATATTTCACTTCGAAATACAAATTAGGGGCAAATTTGCCACTCAAAAAGTGTGAATATCGTATTTGCAATTATTTTCGTTAAGAATCATATTTCACATTCAAATACAAATTAGGGGCAAATTTGCCACTAAAAATTGTGAATATCGTATTTGCGAATTTGCCACTAAAAAAAGTGTGAAAATCGTATTTGCAAGTTATTTTCCTTAAGAGTCAAATTTCACTTCGAAATACAAATTAGAGGCAAATTTGCTACTCAAAAAGTGTGAAAATAGTATTTGCAATTTATTTTCCTTAAGAGTCATATTTCACATCCAAATACAAATTAGGGGCAAATTTGCCACTTAAAAAGTGTGAATATCATATTTGCAATTTATTTTCTTTAAGAGTCATATTTCACATTCAAATACAAATTATGGGCGAATTTGTCAGTAAAAAAGTGTGAATATCGTATTTGCAATTTATTTTCCTTAAGTGTCATATTTCACTTAGAAATACAAATTAGGGGCGAATTTGCCACTCAAAAAGTGTGAATATCGTATTTGCAACTTATTTTCTTTAAGAGTCATTTTTCATTTCGAAATACAAATTAGGGGCAAATTTGTCACTCAAAAAGTGTGAATATCGTATATGCAATTTATTTTCCTTAAGAGTCATATTTCACATCCAAATACAAATTAGGGGCAAATTTGCCACTAAAAATTATGAATATCGTATTTGCGATTTATTTTCCTTAAGAGTCATATTTTACATCCAAATACAAATTAGGGGCAAATTTGCCACTAAAAAGTGTGAATATCGTATTTGCAATTTATTTTCCTTAAGAGTCATATTTCACATCCAAATACAAATTAGGGCGAATTTGCCACTAAAAAAGTGTGAATATCGTATTTGCAAGTTATTTTCTTTAAGAGTCAAATTTCACTTCGAAATACAAATTAGAGGCAAATTTGCTACTCAAAAAGTGTGAAAATAGTATTTGCAATTTATTTTCCTTAAGAGTTATATTTCACATCCAAATACAAATTAGGGGGCAAATTTGCCACTTAAAAAGTGTGAATATCATATTTGCAATTTATTTTCTTTAAGAGTCATATTTCACATTCAAATACAAATTATGGGCGAATTTGTCAGTAAAAAAGTGTAAATATCGTATTTGCAATTTATTTTCCTTAAGAGTCATATTTCACTTAGAAATACAAATTAGGGGCGAATTTGCAACTCAAAAAGTGTGAATATCGTATTTGCAACTTATTTTCTTTAAGAGTCATCTTTCATTTCGAAATACAAATTAGGGGCAAATTTGTCACTCAAAAAGTGTGAATATCGTATATGCAATTTATTTTCCTTAAGAGTCATATTTCACTTCGAAATACAAATTATGGGCAAATTTGCCACTCAAAAAGTGTGAATATCGTATTTGCAATTTATTTTCGTTAAGAGTCATATTTTACATCCAAATACAAATTAGGGGCAAATTTGCCACTAAAAAGTGTGAATATCGTATTTGCAATTTATTTTCCTTAAGAGTCATATTTCACATCCAAATACAAATTAGGGCGAATTTGCCACTAAAAAAGTGTGAATATCGTATTTGCAAGTTATTTTCCTTAAGAGTCAAATTTCACTTCGAAATACAAATTAGAGGCAAATTTGCTACTCAAAAAGTGTGAAAATAGTATTTGCAATTTATTTTCCTTAAGAGTCATATTTCACATCCAAATACAAATTAGGGGCAAATTTGCCACTTAAAAAGTGTGAATATCATATTTGCAATTTATTTTCTTTAAGAGTCATATTTCACATTCATATACAAATTATGGGCGAATTTGTCAGTAAAAAAGTGTGAATATCGTATTTGCAATTTATTTTCCTTAAGAGTCATATTTCACTTAGAAATACAAATTAGGGGCGAATTTGCCACTCAAAAAGTGTGAATATCGTATTTGCAACTTATTTTCTTTAAGAGTCATCTTTCATTTCGAAATACAAATTAGGGGCAAATTTGTCACTCAAAAAGTGTGAATATCGTATATGCAATTTATTTTCCTTAAGAGTCATATTTCACATCCAAATACAAATTAGGGGCGAATTTGCCTCTCAAAAAGTGTGAATATTGTATTTGCAACTTATTTTCATTAACAGTACGTCATATTTCAGTTCGCAATACAAATTAGGGGCAAATTTGCCACTCAAAAAGTGTGAATATCGTATTTGCAACTTATTTTCCTTAAGAGTCATATTTCACTTCGAAATACAAATTTGGGGCAAATTTGCCACTCAAAAAGTGTGAATATCGTATTTGCAATTTATTTTCGTTAAGAGTCATATTTCACATTCAAATACAAATTAGGGGCAAATTTGCCACTAAAAATTGTGAATATCGTATTTGCGAATTTGCCACTAAAAAAGTGTGAAAATCGTATTTGCAAGTTATTTTCCTTAAGAGTCAAATTTCACTTCGAAATACAAATTAGAGGCAAATTTGCTACTCAAAAAGTGTGAAAATAGTATTTGCAATTTATTTTCCTTAAGAGTCATATTTCACATCCAAATACAAATTAGGGGCAAATTTGCCACTTAAAAAGTGTGAATATCATATTTGCAATTTATTTTCTTTAAGAGTCATATTTCACATTCAAATACAAATTATGGGCGAATTTGTCAGTAAAAAAGTGTGAATATCGTATTTGCAATTTATTTTCCTTAAGTGTCATATTTCACTTAGAAATACAAATTAGGGGCGAATTTGCCACTCAAAAAGTGTGAATATCGTATTTGCAACTTATTTTCTTTAAGAGTCATTTTTCATTTCGAAATACAAATTAGGGGCAAATTTGTCACTCAAAAAGTGTGAATATCGTATATGCAATTTATTTTCCTTAAGAGTCATATTTCACATCCAAATACAAATTAGGGGCAAATTTGCCACTAAAAATTATGAATATCGTATTTGCGATTTATTTTCCTTAAGAGTCATATTTTACATCCAAATACAAATTAGGGGCAAATTTGCCACTAAAAAGTGTGAATATCGTATTTGCAATTTATTTTCCTTAAGAGTCATATTTCACATCCAAATACAAATTAGGGCGAATTTGCCACTAAAAAAGTGTGAATATCGTATTTGCAAGTTATTTTCTTTAAGAGTCAAATTTCACTTCGAAATACAAATTAGAGGCAAATTTGCTACTCAAAAAGTGTGAAAATAGTATTTGCAATTTATTTTCCTTAAGAGTTATATTTCACATCCAAATACAAATTAGGGGCAAATTTGCCACTTAAAAAGTGTGAATATCATATTTGCAATTTATTTTCTTTAAGAGTCATATTTCACATTCAAATACAAATTATGGGCGAATTTGTCAGTAAAAAAGTGTAAATATCGTATTTGCAATTTATTTTCCTTAAGAGTCATATTTCACTTAGAAATACAAATTAGGGGCGAATTTGCAACTCAAAAAGTGTGAATATCGTATTTGCAACTTATTTTCTTTAAGAGTCATCTTTCATTTCGAAATACAAATTAGGGGCAAATTTGTCACTCAAAAAGTGTGAATATCGTATATGCAATTTATTTTCCTTAAGAGTCATATTTCACTTCGAAATACAAAATTATGGGCAAATTTGCCACTCAAAAAGTGTGAATATCGTATTTGCAATTTATTTTCGTTAAGAGTCATATTTTACATCCAAATACAAATTAGGGGCA